>CAUJNA010001709.1:0-60079 GCA_963377175.1 Effrenium voratum | reverse complement strand
TCCAGTCGCGCACTGTCACTTGCTGCTGCGTCACTCTCGTGCGCTGAAACTCCTGACTTAAACGCTGCTTGACAGAGGCAAAGACAAACACGTCTGCCACCTGCAGCAGCGGCGTCACGCCAGCTGGAATGATGACGACTTCCAAACAACATGCCCTCGCAAAGCGCAAAGTCTCCGGCGCAATGTGAGCACTCGCTGTGTCCAGAAGCAGCACTGGCTGGCAGAATTCTTTGTACGGCTCGCACACTCGATTGATGCGGCTCACCACGCGCATCATGGAGGCGCCATTACTCCACGACGACTTGCATCGCCACACCACAAAGTTGTCTGGCAACACCAGGCGATTGCGAACTCGAACCGCTAAACGATGAGTGTTGCAGAGCAAAAAGCAAGGCATGAGATGCTGCAGAGACGGCCGGTTGCAGACAGTTGCCAAAAGCGAAGCCGTTCCTCGCTTCTCGTTTGTTGAAACTGCAATTTGACCGCCAAATCCTTTCTTCACGACTCCTGTGACTGGCTTGATGTGATACGGAATCGGCGTGTCGTCGATGTTAATCAAAAGCAAAGGCTTGCCCTGGCGCTGAGCTTTCAGCTGAGTGTGTCGGAGCCATTGCCATTATACCAGGTGCCCTTAAGCAGCTTGAGTCTCTCAACAATACTTGACAAGGAAACCTTGAGCGCAAGCACTCCTTTTCAGCACACGGGGTAGAGCATCAAGGTAAAGAAAGGTCCTTCTTAGAAAGGGGGGGGACCCCAAAAGGGAGAGAAGGGTTCACACCCTGAAAGAAGGGGGTCCCCCAAGAAGGCCTCAGGGGGTGAGGGCAGGCAAGTACCCCATGTCGAGAACTCGCACGCACCCCCTGTAAACTGAGTGCTCGACCGTGTGAAGCGACCTGAGGCGGCACAAACGGATTGAGACGGAAAACACACACGTGTGAATAAATGCACGAAAGGACGCTATGTGCATTTATGCTAAAGGTAAGAAATGGTACAAGAGCGAGCGAATTTTACAGCTGCAGCTCGCTCCATAGGCTGTTCCAAATGCTTGGTGTAACGTGGGACTTCTGGGATTGAAAGGAAAGTAACTGGGCTTCATTGCCTCGACTCGGGGCATCGGCAACATTCACCTCGGTAGGGACCCGATGGATCCATGTATCGAAGGTCATCCGTTGCTCAAGGCGCAGGAAATGTTGGACAAGCTGGTCGGCCGCATGGTTGTCGCATGACATGCGAATGAGGGAATGAAGTGCAGCTTCGTTGTCCACATGAAAGAAAATGGCCGTGCCTGAGAGCAGGTCTGGCCAGAGGTGAAGTGCCACCAAAATGGGAAGGATCTCGAGGTGCAAAATGCAGTGAGATCCAAATGTTGTAAGTACTGGAAGAGCCGGGGGCTCGAAAGAAAAGCGAAAGCGGGGATGCCCAAAGAAGTCCACGAGGACGCCTCCTATGGAGGGCTTGGAAGCCTCCAAGGCACCATCTGTAAACAGATGCCAAACGAGGCGGTCCTTGCTGCTGACTGCTCTTGGCATGGAATTGACAAGAGACTGCAAACAGCGCCGTAAAATTCTCACAAGCGACGGAGGGGCGCGAGAGCCTGGTGCCAGGGCAGAAAGCTCATGCAGAGAAGAGAGGCAGCGTGAATGGTATCGTCCCGATAATTGACCGTGCGCAAACTGCATGCGGCCTCTCAATCTGCGAGCCTCTTTGGGTGAAAGGGACTGGCTTGTCAAAAGCTCTTGCAAGCTAGAAGCCAGGAGATGGATTCGGGCCTCGGTGTTCGCCACTTCGAAGACCCCGGAAACTGCTCGCGTGAGGTTGAAGGCAACCCCAAGCGCCTGAAACACGGCTGCAAACGGTGGGTTTTTGGAGGGCTTGTCACTGACCTGGAAACCCAACAATGTGAACAAGGACTTGATCAGGTGCGTGGCAGCGTTGGCGAGCGGCTCGGGCACCACTGTCGGGAAATCGTCATAGAAGCAAGTCCAGGGTAGGCGAAAAAGGCGAGCGCCAAGCGCATGAATGGCTAAGCTAGTGCGCAAAAAGGCGTAAACCGAGGCTGAGCTGCCAAATGGCATAGTCAGCATACGGTAGCACCTCGGGCCATGCATGGGCTCGTACACGCAAATGAACGAGTGTGTTCGGTGCGCAGGCGCAATCGCCAGCTGACGGTATGCGTCCTGAAGGTCGAAGGCTCGTCCACGCCAGGGCACCTTATTGTGACTGCAACACCGCTTGAGCAAGGCAGCGATAAAATCTGTGTCACGCAGGACGACCTTGTTGGCGGAACCGACGGCAGAGTTCAAAAGATTGAACGTAAAGTCGTCAATAGGCCTGCATTTGTCAGACTGCAAAACATAGAAACGCGGGCTGATGACGGAAGTGCTGGGCACGTCCGGGGCCAAAAAGGGGCCATCTAGCCAGCCCTGCTGCAATTCCGTCAGTGTAGTGTCAAAAAGTGTCTGGTCAGCTGCTGGATCATCTGTAGGCTGACAACGGGCCAAGGCGCGGGCCTGCAACGCTGGGGCCATGCGCTCTAAGGAGGCAATATCCACCGCAGGTGGTTGTGGATGCCTGGGCAGCTCCATTGACTCAGGAAGCCATCCAAACAATGGGAAACCGGCAGCTAGCTCGTCAGCGATGGCAGTGTCCTGATAGCCAACGGTCTGCAAGACGTGCTTGAGCAGCAAAGTGCGCTTCTTGGCGTTGATGCGCGCAACATGAGCATCGCACGAGGCGAGCAACTGCTTCTGACGCGGAGCAAACTCTTCGGCCAGCTGAAGCAAGGATCTGAGCCTCTCTGCCCAGAAGGACAGGGCATCATGCGTGGGACATGTTGCAACGAAGTCGACGGCCTCCTCCAGAAATTGGCCAAGAGGGGGCAACATGTTGGCTGGGTGCTGCACTCCACTCATAGAATGCATGTCCTGCACAGGGTCCTTAGGGCATGCAACCCAAAACTGATCTGGAGCAGCCTCTGGCGGGTTCAAAGGCAACACGGAGCCTTTTGGCCAAGGGCCGGCCGGTAGCCGCTTGCCGCGAAGCCATGCTGCGTCGAAAAGGCTTTGCGGGAACAACTGCAAATCAAAGGGGGACGGCAAATTTGGAAATACCCACGAACGAGGCTGAAACTTCACTGCAGCTCGAAGGAATAATGCATCATCCCTCCAGCGTGGCAGCGCCTGGCCTAGAAACACCGGCCGGGGGCGGCTGTGCGGAGGCAAGGAGTCCCTCAAACATAGGCAAATGGCTTGGCAAAAGGGGAGCGGGTAAGCGGCTTCCTCGGCGGTGTGAATGCCGCAGGAATCTTTCCACGGGGCATGGGAATGGTTGCCGTCACACGTGCGGCAAAGATTCTGCAACCAGGTGGGAGTACCCTTCAAGACAGTGCGCTTGCGGCGAGCACCCCCATAAGCGCAAAAGTGGACCTCGGTCTGCGAATGCTCTGGGAGTGCGCTCATCATGGAAGTGTCCCACATATAACTGCGAGCAGGGTTCTCGATAAGCCACGGTATGCCGTGCTGGCTGCACATGCCAGCGACAGCGGCCGCGAACGCATAAAGGCTGTTGGCACTGGTCACCCTAGCGAGGTCATGGCCTTGAAGTGAAGGCAAACCGTCCGGATGCTGGCCCGAACGGAGTGGGTTCGCAATGCGTTTCCCATTGCTGTAGGCCGGAATATCCCTCGCGCGGGAAGCAGTGCCGCACGGGGGTGCAAGCACCACCAGGGCTGGCAGCAAGCACCTGAGTGTGCTGAGCAGCAACTGTTGGGCGCCAGGCTCGCGCAAGTCCAACTGCAAAACATGATCTACTGCTACTGACTGAAAACCCATGGAGACGGCTGTGGAAGAAAAGTTGCACGAACCTGCAAAGATCTCGACCACACAGGGTGCGCGGCCCTCAGGGCCGCGGGCAGGTGCGCAAACAGAGGGACTGGCCGAGGAAGCGAGATCCTCGGAAAGGCCGGAGGCCGAAGGAAAGGCATGGTCACTGGCAGGGCAAGGCCCGGTTAAAGGCCGGGCACAGGGTGCTGGGGTCTGTGTGCCCGAAGTATGACCGTGAAAGGAAACTGCGACCGGAGGAACGGCGGGGTGCACAGGGGCACACCCACCAGACACAGGGGCCAAAGGAAAGGCACCCGCAAGGGGAGCACTGGGCCGCACAGGGGCAGACCCAGAAGGCACAGGGGCCTTGGGAAAAGCTTCTCGGGGAGAAGCGCTGGGCTGCACAGGGGCAGACCCAGCAGGCACAGGGGCCTTGGGAAGAGCTTCTCGGGGAGAAGCGCTGGGCAGCACAGGGGCGAACCCAGCAGGCACAGGGGCCTGGGAAACCTCACTAGGGGAGGTGGTAGGATGCACAGGGGCATGCCTACCCGGCGTGGGAGCCGGTTCGTTGGTAAAAGAAACAGAGGAGGCGGCTGGCTGACTTGGGAAAGAAAAGGCTGGTGTTGGCAAAAGGGGCACTGCAGCGGAACAGCCGAAACTGAATGACCCACTGCTAGCCATGGCATTAGCGGAATTGGCCGGCTCGTGCTCGGGTCACAGAACTGTGCACAAGGTATAGGGGTGAGGCCCAAAGCACTTCATGCACTGATGCTTCAATTGGCACGGCTTCTTCTGGCATGGCCGCTCCATGTTGTAATTCCAGCAGAGCAACTCTCCCTGCAAGTTGCAGCCCTTCAACCCTTTTCCTTGCAAGGGCGCCGGGAAACTGGGCTGAGCCTTGCCACGGCCCTTGGACTTGGCGGGGGACTTGCCACGCCCCTTGGGTGAACCCGTGGGAGGTCCTGGCCGATTGACACGCTCAGGGACGGTGCGCGAGGGCCGAGGGAGCAGCTGCATCGCTACGGGCGGAGTGAGCATGAGCTCTAGGATGGCTTGGTCCACAGGGAAATCATGTTCACTCGGCAGGGAGGCACCCACCTTGTGGGATACGCCCATCCACAGCTCCTTGTCTGCCGCCGTGAGCTGCTCCAAAGCAACTGGTGTGAAGCCTTGGGGAGGCTGTTGTGTAAGCGTATTGAGGAGGTAAGTGTGCCACTTCTGCAAGGCGTCGAAGGTGGCGATGCCGGCGATTTCAGCCGCGGCTGCACGTCTGGACATGGCTTGCTGGACTCGCAGGCCGTCCGAAACGTTGGCATGGCGTGAGGCCTGACCCTCCTTCAAGGAAAGCTTGCCATCCTGGCTTTGCATGACTTGGAGTTCCTTATTGTACGAGCGAGCCGACAGCTCTTGCTCGCGGCTGGTGCACTTGTGAAACGGCACCCAACGCACGGAGCGGGCTTCCAACATGGCGCTGAAAGCGTCCACCAACTCGTAGGACGGTTCTTGATGGCGTGTAAGGTCAATGCCAGGAAGCTTCTCTCGAAGCTTGGTGAGGCGTGCCTCCCGTTCAACTGGCGGGAGCTTCCTCACCACATCGGCCGCTGAGCTTGCACGGGCCACTTCCTCTTTGAGGGAGGCAATGATCAAGGTATGTGCAGTGAAAAGCAAGCGCCGAAGTGCAATTTCCTGGCCCAATGGTACCGAGAGACTGCCAAGTGTCTCGTTGGCCCAAGCTCGCAGCGAGGTCTCGTCTGTGGTGCCTGGGGTACCCGCCGCAAAGCCCAGCTGGGCCAATGAGGCGATGCCCTTATCGCTAAGGGCCTGCACAACTTCTTCCACGAGACCCACCTGTTGGGCGCGGCTGTCAAACTCAGACTTGCTATCAAGCAAGCTCATGGCAACTATGAAATGATATCTGAAACTCGAGCCGACAGCTGGAGAAGTGGGGTCTGCACATGACATGTACAAAGTGAACATAGGAATGCTGCGCTAAGGTCGGAGCTCTTGGCTTGTGCCTATGCGGGCACACATGCGTGAGTGCACAGGCCGTCTCTTTTGAACGGCACTACGCAAGACAGGCTGGAGTCTGATGGGTGAGCACAGCACCTATCCTTTGTTCCTTCAGCATTCGTCGTGTTTGCCAGAGGCATGAAAGCACTGCTTGCACTTAGGAAAGGGTTGGTGAACCACTTGGCCCACACTCAAGAATCGGTCAGTATTGGTCCTTCCGCAGAGAAGGCGCTCTTCAGAGTCGCCTCCGGCGATATGTATTGTTCGCAGCTTCTGGTGCTGAACCAATAAAAATGGAGGTTGAACGGAAAAGAACGGCTGCTTGAAGGCGGCAAGAGCCGCAGCTGGGCTCTCATCGGGGTCACCGAGGTCCTCTTCGGTGCTCTCAGGCACAACTTCTTCCAAAGACGAAGAGTCGGAGTCGCTGGTGCGCGGCGACTGGGGGCTTGTCGGTCCCAGCGCTGACTCTGCTGTCACTGCGGTGGTGTCTGCAGACACACTTGCAGAGGGTGGCTGAGGCAAAACTGCGGGAGCGGCGTCATTGCCGTCCTGTGTGCCGGGACCATGGAATGCAAAGTACCCGGAGCGTGTGGTGTCAGGGGAGAAGGCCCCCGAGGCTATTAATGACAGAACCCGGACCAATTCCCTCAAAGGCGGTGCCAGAAGGTCGCGAGAGTAGGTGTTCACTGACAGCTGTTGCGTCCACATGGTAGCCCAACAGCTTACGCAAGGGGGGAGAAACTCCCGCTTTGGCTACCCAGCTGAGGCAAGTGGCTTTGAGGGACCGACTGGTGGGTACGGGTTCTCCTGGTTTGGCAATCTTAGCGAGGATGGAGTTCACCTCTGAAGTATTGAAAGGCCGTGGTGTGTCTCCTTGGGCACCCACTGAGCGAATCAGTGGTGGGGTGATAGCTCCCTGGACTGGAAGGCCAAGGCGATCCCTCGCAGCCAACCAGTTCTGGAACCAATGGCACCCACTCAAAGAGAAAATAGGCAAGGTGAGAGGCAGGATGAGACGGCTCTTGCCTCCGCTTTTGGAGGTCTTATATTCACTTGTGTTGAGCTGGTAAAAGGTGTTCCCGAAGTAAGTGACCCCTTCCGGGGCATCGAGCTCGAGGCTGGAGGCCCGCTGCAAATCCATCCAGCGAGACCTGGAATAGAGGGCAACGAGGATGCCCCCAACAATGTTCACCAAGGCGGGCTCGTCCGAGTCTGTGAGCAACTCCAACCGCTTGACTTGGCTGACTAAAATGGGCGGCTTCTGCCGAAGCGGGGGGGCGGCCTGCAAGGAGTGAGTCGCCGAACCCTTCAAAAGTGGGCTGGAGAAGAAGTCGGCATCAGCAGCGCATTGAAACATGTGAGCAAACCACCTCAGGGACTGATAGCCTGAGGTGGGAGCCGAGGGCGAGGCATCTTTGAGTGCCTGCATCCATTTCCATGTAGCGGAAACTGTCAGTGGGACCCAGGCCAATCTGTGGTCACTGCACCACGCAAAGTAGCGCTCAAGGTAGCCGAGGCGCGCTTTCAAAGTGGACTCACTTCGGCCGGAGACAACATCTGAAACAAGCTGCCATCCCATCCACGGGTCCTCGTCGGCAAGGGCTAGAATGGGACAGGAATCGCCTGCAGCCTTCAAAAGAATGAGAAGCCTGCTCACTAGTGCGTGCCGCAGGGTGCTCTGACGCAAGGAGGCAACAGCAGGCTTTCGAGTGAGCTGGAAAGAAGGGAGCCCCTCCAGAAGGTCAAGCTTGCGCTTGGCTGTTGTGCGCGGGAATGCCTCATCCAATAGCTCGGCAGCACTGGGCCCCAGTTTGCCCTCGTGAGAGGGCGGCTGGAGTGACTGAATCGACGGCACTGCTTGCAGCTCGATGTCACGTTGAGCAAATATTGGAGCAAAGGCCGGAGCCTCCCAAGGAAAGGTGAGGTCCATGTGGCTGAGGGCACGGACTAAATTTGGGGGCTGAGCCCATGGCAAAGGTTGCTTCTCTGAAGCGCTGCTGCGGGCGCGTTGGCTGAAACTGAGTTTGGGGCCGGCTTGGAATGGCGAGCGGCCTCGGCAGGAAGGCGCAAAAGAAAGCAAATGAAATATTCAAATGGCCGCCCCACTGGATCAGAAGAGAAGGGCAAGGAGGCCGGAACATTGCATTGGAAAGTAAAAGTTGCAATTCTGGAGCGGCATCCATTTGGCTCGGAAATTTTGGCTTGTGCACACTGAGGCGGGCAAAACTGGAGACCTGCAAGTGAGACAGTGTGCTGTGGTATATCAGAGCAGCAGGGCAAAAGGCGAGTGCTGAAGCGGCATCCGATTGGCCAGGAAATTTCTGGTGCACACTGCTGAGGCAGGAACAATGTGAGACCTGAGTGTGCATGAGCGCGGAACTGAAACGCCAGAGAAACAAAGGTAGAGGAGAAGTCCTGAAGCGGCATCCATTTGGGTAAGAAAATTCTGGCTCACGCGGACTGAGGATGGCACAACTGGAGGCCGGAAGGGCCTGAGTTTGCGAGAGAGCTGCACTGGAACGTCAAAGCGACAAACGGAAATGGGGGCATGCAAGTCTGAAGCAGCATCCATTTAGGTTGGAAAATTTTGGCTCGCACGGACTGAGGCGGGCACGGATGGAGACCTGAGCGTGCAAGAGCGCTGCAATAGAGTGACACAGGCATGGTGAGTCGGCAAATGCTGTGATCAACTGGAAAGGCTCGGGTGAAGGAAAATTGGAGCGCAAAGCTGAGGTCGGAACACGGGATCTCCACCTGAGCGGGTCGACATGTGAGGAAGATGTAGGCTGATTGGATCGAGCAAATCAAATGCAGGTGCATGAAACTGAGGAAAAGAATACACCTGAAAGGAAGGGCGGGGTGAGATGCTCAAGCGCTTTTTCCGATCCGACAGCTGTGCAAATCAGCGCCTGCGAGGAGCGTGGGCTCGTCGGTCTCGAGCGGTGCGAGAAGACGACGACTTGGGCACTGGCGCTGGCATAGGCGGGGGCGGCTGGGAAGGCGCACTCAAGGTGGTCGGAGGCGTCATGGCTGCAGGGAGTGCCTTGGCCGGGTACGGGAAAAAGGCAGTCAAAGGTCTTCCATGGCCAAGGACGCGCGGGGCAACAGGCACCGCAGCAGGTTGAGGGGGAGGAACACGGCCCGAGCGCGTACGCGTGGGAGTTCGAGTCCACGAATCAGGTGACGGGCCGCTGACGTAGCAGTAGCCATGCTGAGCACCTTTTGGAAAGGTACGCGAGTCCGGGTGGGGAATGCGTGGCATGGCTTTCACTCCCACGCGTGGCATGGGCTTCACTGCAGGGATGACCTTGGTGCGCGTGAACGGAGCAACTGGCGCACGAGCCGCTCGGCGTTCGGCTTGTATCATCTCAAGAGCAACACGCACGGGGTCTTCTCGAGCCATGAGCACGCGCTCCAGGGACTCCGCCGCCTGTGTCCGGCTGATCTCGGCACTGATGAGCTGGCGGACCGCTTGCTCATCTGTCGGATCTGACCAGGCGGTTGCGCCGGCAGGCTCAGGTGCCTGGGCAGCCGAGGCAGCAGAGGGACCTTTGTCAGCCGGGTCTTCGTCGCTTGAAGCGTAGCAGGTGAGGCAACCCAGGGCGTCGCCCTCGAAGACCAACTCCGGGGGGAGCAGGATGCTGCCCCCCGTGATGGTTTCGCCGAGCGGGCCAGTCTCCTCTTCGCTGGACAGGTAATCGGCCAGGGCGGAATTCATGGCGGTCAGGAGCCTCCAAGGAGACCAAAGCAAGAACGGAGCTGAGCCAAGAGCTGTGGTTAAACCATGCTGTGCGGGCACGGGTGACTCAAATGCAAACGGGGCCAGGCGGAAGGAAGAAATGAGGCACGGACCGTAGGCCTGGCGGCAAAGACAAGAGGCAGAAGTAACCTGGGGGCGGCGCACGGTGCACGAGGGACTGAGGCCGGACTTGCGGGGTACCTGAAACATGGCCGCCTGACAGGGCACGAGCGAGGCGCAAGGAAGACGAAGGGGGAAAGGGAACTGGGGCTGTCAAGAACGTGAACTGTGCACCCTTCTCCAAGGCCCGGGCTGTGACGAACTGGAGGGAGTCCTGACACAAGGCGAAACGGCCACCCCCAAAAGGACCCGAAATGGGGGGAAAGGGGCCCGAGAAGAAAAAGGGGGCTAACGGCAGAGCATCGAGGTCCGAACGGACATGCACCTGAGCACGGACGCGTGTCGGGAAGGAACTGCTGCGGAAAAACAACTCACAAAACACGCAAGATCCATGCAAAACCATGCAGAAAAATCTAAGGCCCTGAAATTGGAAGGAAAGGAAAGGTTTGAGCCTCAAGCTGCAACTCAACAGTTAAGGGCACCCGTATAACGCCGCGAGTGCAAGCACTAGCAATCCATACACTTGTGCCTGCATACCCATTTTTGAGCACAAGTAATGAACCTAGTTTGTGGGTCGACCATCTCCACGAGCTAGCGGTAGTTCATTACGACCCTCTTTTTGGGGCTAAAAAGTGTACCCATTTTTGGCGTCACTAAAAAGCTCAAAAAGCTGGCGCAGTCTAGCTTCCTGACAGACCCAACTGCTGCTGCAGACACTGCAAAAAAACGAAGCCATCCTGCCTAGTTGAATCTTCACTATAGCCCAAAATCGATTTAGAGGTCACGAAATACAAGTTCAAAGGCATAACAAAAACACCAAAAAGAAAGACTTGAAGACAAGGTGCCTTTGCGCGTTTTTGCGCCAAAGTCAGCTCCACCTGATGCAGACCAATTCTGCGACGCACGAACTTCCACTGCTTGCAAAACCGCTGCGTCCAGAGTCTTCTGCCGCGAGTGGTTCTGCCTTGCAACCGCTCGTCTTCTGGAAGCATTCGCTGATACATCTCAAACACCTCTAGCGAAGCCGGAGCGTAGCCAGCAGCGTTGCGCGCGGCTACAGCTTTCGCCACCGCCGCTTTGGCGCCCTGCTTCCGGGCCAGCCTCCAGTCTCGTGCATCAGAGCTTCCAGCTCGTCCAATGTCAGCCAGACTTGCCGCCGCGACGCACTGTCCAGCTAGCTCAGCGTCGCCCAACTTGGCGCCAGCAAACTCTTCCGCGGCCGCCACACCTCCCATGGCAAACGAAGCCAGAATGCACTTTCGAAGATGCGGAGTGATCCGGCGACGCGCCGCGTCGCTCCTGGGGCTCGCATCTGTCGAGCTGCTGGTTTCCCTCAGCTGCCTTTTCAAATTTGAGCACACTTCCCGGAGCTGCTGAGCTCGATGCACCGGTCTGCTGCACATGAGACTGCGCCGGTCTGCTGCACATGAGACTACAGGCTACAGAGCTAGCATGCAGAGACTGCTCTCCCGCCTTCTTGACCCAAAATTGCACAAACACTGCTGCCACGCAACAAATGTCTTGCGCGCAACGCCTGGCTGCACAAAGGCTGCTGTGAAGTGCGCGCAAAACCTGTGCCAAGCTTTTGCCGCTGCGAACCGCAGAATACTATTGGTGAACACTCCGTGCTCTTACAAGCAGGGCACGCAATGTGACCCTAATTCTAGGGTCACGGACATGGCCAATTTTCAGCCATGGAAGCATCAACTACGCGGAAGCCAGCTAGACAACCTAGACACGCGTCTGGCCTTGGACCTGACGTCACACGCGTCTGGCCTTGGACCTGACGTCGGGCTCTCAGCGACTTTGCCACCCGCTCTCCCACCCGGAGTGCTGTCCGTCTTGCCACCCGGTTTCCCACTCGCTGTGCCAGCCATAATGCCAGCCGGAGCGCCAAGCAGGCAGCCAAGACCATGGCTCCTCGGGAACACCGTGTTTTGGTCTCTTGGCTGGCTGCTGCTGCGGGCTGCGACTGCTCTGCGACTGCACCACCGCTCGATGCAACTTTATACTATTGCCGTTATAGTACTGGTTAATGGTTGGGTTGGTGAACTGCCGGGCAGCAGTGGGAACCACGCGGAATGCCAACACCTCTTTGCCGTCAGCCAACTTGCGCAAGATCCGAAACTTGCTTTGCGGATAGCGCGCATCCTTGCGTAGAGATTGCTCTCGCTTGATAGCCTGGCAATTGGCGATCATGAGGAAAACGTCCGACGCATCCCAGAACTTGCTGTCGTGGCCCGCCGCAACAGCCCATGCGTCCAGCGCCGATTGCAGCAACGAGTAGCCAATCCCCCAACAGCTTGGACTGGCTTGACAGCACCTCTTCCTCCACACGATCCACGAAACTTCAAGAGGACCGGTTTGCTGGTGACGGGAGTGGTTTTCTGGAGGCTGCAAATACACTCACGCCATGACGTGCCTTGCTTGGTGGTTTGGTGCTGAAGGGTCTGCTGAAACTCTGCAGGCACGCAGTTCGAAAGAACCAGGACTTGCTCTGCACAGTACTCCGGCAGCCCCTCGTTGAAGTCGTACACAATGCTGACGAGAGCTCGAATCCACGGAGACATATTGAACGACAAATCGCCCGACCCACGCAAAATTGCTTCCTGTTGCTCCTTGGACAGGTCTAGGAGCTCATCACTGGCGGGGAGATGCTTGTCGCTCGACCACTCCAGACCGGAGCTCGCCGGGTCGTTGACTGGCTCCTCGTCTGTCGGCTCCTCGTTGACTGGCTCCTCGTCTGTCGGCTCCTGCTTCTGCTCCACCTGCGGCTGCTGCTCTTGCGGGGCGGGATGCGTGTGAGTGACTTCGCCGTCGTCCTGTGACCTGACGTGACTCTGGCTCTCAAAGTGCTGAAACACTGCCGCCAGCGACTGAAGCCTGAAGAGCTTCTCTTGCTTGCGGCACCATACGCATGTCAGGGCATCGTAGGCCTGCGGAAACACTAGCCCCTGGCCCACCAGGCACTGCAACTCCAGATCGTTGTTCTCCGTCTTGCGCTTGCCCTTCTGATTCGTGTAGAGCTCCATCACCTTGCGCGCCACTGTGTCCACGCGAGCCAGACGCTCCTCACGAGCAATGAAAAATAGTCACCCCCGCTCGAAACGTTATTTGCAACACACAAGATTAGAAACCCGGCCGGCCTCACTACGGCGCAACACCTCCATCTCAACCGCCAGGTCTCCGTCTAGAGGTCTGCAAGCGACCTCCTGCGCGGCGCTGGCCTGCGCGCAGTCACCTTTGGCTGCCTGATGAAAAGCCGTGTCGGCCCGCGCGCGATCCTCCTTCCAACCTTGGTTCCAACCCCAACATCGTGTAGCCAGCAGCCAGTGCTGCGTCTGCGCGGGATGCTTGTTCCCGCTGTGGATTATGTGGCCGTCAAATGGCAGCGAAACGAAAGGGCCGTCCGTGTCTGGAATTGGCTTGGTCAACTGCATCACTTGGCGAGCTTTGTCGGTGACCAGCTTGTCCTCCTTCAGAAGATACACCCAGCCATACGGGCCGGCGTCGACCCAGCCAGGCACTAACTTGTTCAGCTAGGCACCCTTCTTCAGCGTCTCGTAAAACTGCCTGCAGAAAGTAAGGTACCCCTTGCCTTTCGCCTTGCTTGCAAGCTCGGATTGCGGAGTCATCATGGCCTCTCCCAGCACCCAAGCCAGCAGCGGGTGCCGCGGGGAGCAAATGATCAAGCCCTGAAACACGTATTCGTGATTGAGTGTGCCCAAGGACGTCACCATGAATGGAGGACACTGAGCGCCTGCCCGGGCTTCGCCCTGGCGGCCCAGTTCATGCTGCATGCAAGCGTTTTGTAGCTCGAGAAGCCAGCTCCAGAGCGGCTGAAGCAATCCGCACTTGAAGTCCAGGTATACTCCACCGCGGCGGTACATATGCAGGTAGCGCCACACATCGGCGCGGTGGCACGGCTTGATGTATTCTCGAAAAAGATTCACACATTGCGTAGAGGCAAAGTTGCAAAACTCTGCATACTGCTGGCCATCGTCGACAAAAGTTCGAACGAACTCTCTCGCGAAGTAGCCGGCGTGCATGCGCACCCGATGATCCTCCCGACAGTACGTCTGCACCAGCCGTCGCGGCAGCCACCACAAGGGAATCTTTTTCTCATCGTGCCTGAGAGCCCACAGGCTCGTTTCGCTGCAGGCAATCGCCCAGCCGCTGGCAATCTGCAACAACGTCCTCATGTCCACGGCGTCCTGCTCCCAGTGACGCAAAAGCTGCAGCTCCGAGCACAGGTTCACCAAACCTCTCCGACACAAAGGCAAACACTTGTCTCCGGTTTTCGGAACGTTGTTCCACCCACAGCAGACGACGACCGCCAGGTCGCAGTCCACCACGTCGTCCTCTGCGCACGTCGCGCCCGGTCCCACAGCCAACTTCGCCGCCTCCTCGATCACGTGGCAGTAAACTCGGCGCTGTCGATCCTTGTCGCCACAGAAGTGCAGGCCACGCCGATAGAACGGCTCGCTGTCCTGCCGCCAGCTGTCCTGCATGTCTAAAATGGTCTTGCTCGTCTCTCGCAAGCGCCAACTGCTGCGATGTTTCTGCAGGTCGCCATAGATCGCAGCGGTTTCCGGCACGCTTCCGCGTGCCGCCACAAGGCTCACCGCCAGCCTCTGAGCTAGAAAATCTGTCACATCCGGGAACCCGAGGCGCGCGGAAATCAGTTTCCAGCCGCACACGAGCTGCTTGGCCACGCTCGGGAGCGTCTCGCCAGCACAACAGGAGCCGGTCACCAGAGATCCACCGCAGCACCAGACGACACAGTGACGCCTGCTCACAGAATCCACAAGCTGCACGCCGTACTTGTCACCGAAACCCAGCGCTGTGCTGTCAGCCAAGGATAAGATGGGCGCGCACTCAGGCCTCATGGTCGGGCCGACAAAAACTACGCCGAGTCAGCCAAACTGGCAGGGCTCGAACCTGAGCGGGCCAGGCACAGTATACGCACGCAATCAAAAAGCCGGACACTCGAAACCACAAAAGCTACGATACCCGCTCTTGGTGGAAACCAGTGGGCTCGGTCTTTCCACTTCGACTGCCGACTCACTTGCACCGGCACTTGCGATGGCCACAGCCAACCAGAGCTGGTTCTCTCGAGCAGCCGCGCTTGCCTTTACAACAAAAACTACGCGCCGCTCGCCAAAACAATACAAGAAAACACACAGTCTACAGGTGTCGGCCTTCGGCCTGGGCGCAACCCCGGCCTTCGGCCTGGGCGCACGCCTACTCCCGCCTGCTGCGTAACACATCTGGTCCAAACCGAAGGCAGCTGAGTGCGGCACATGTGACATCAACCCCTTGCAATCGAAGATCCAAGAAACTGGAATTACGAAACATTTTGAAACACGTTTGATCCAAACCGAATGCAGCTGAGCGTGGCACATGTGACATCAATCCCTTGCAATCGAAGACCTCAAGAAACTGAAATAAGGAAACATGTGGAAACACATCTGGTCCAAAATGGAGGACACTGAGCACCTGCCCGGGCTTCGCCCTGGCGGCCCAGCTCATGCTGCATGCAAGCGTTTTGTAGCTCGAGAAGCCACCTCCAGAGCGGCTGAAGCAATCCGCACTTGAAGTCCAGGTATACTCCACCGCGGCGATACATTTGCAGGTGGCGCCAGATCGAACTCTCTCGCGAAGTAGCCGGCGAGCCTGCGCACCCGATGATCCTCCCGACAGTACGTCTGCACCAGCCGTCGCGGCAGCCACCACAAGGGAATCTTTTTCTCATCGTGCCTCCGTGTTCACAGGCTCGTTTCGCTGCAGGCATTTGCCCAGCCGCTGGCGATCTGCAACAACGTCCTGATGTCCACGGCGTCCTGCTTCCAGCTCGCTTGGATCTGCAGCACGGTCTTTGACATTTCTCACAGAGGCGGCAAGCCTGTCTTCATAGAAAAGCGACCAAAAAAGCTAGACTTGAGCCGTCATCAGCCACGCATCACTTCAGCTCGCACCACCAATAAAACGCCAAGCATGCAACTCACACCTCGCTTTTTGCTTTGACGAAAGGAGACAATACAAGCTCGCCGCCGCAGCCCGCGACCTGCTGGCTATCACCCTCTGGGCGAACAGCCCAGCGCCGCTGCAAAACCCCCTGGGGGCAAGATAAATTGTAATCCTAGAATGATGCAGGGGATTTATGTCAACCCACCTGCCAACACAAAGCTTCATCAATTGCACAACACACTCTCTCTGCATGATGCTGACGCCGAGGCGCTCACATTTACAGCTTCAACTCTTCGTGATGTCGGTGCAGCGTGTTGCAGGGTGCCACTGGCCAGCTGTGACATTTGTCACGAGACCATGCACGAGACCTTGACGTTTGCGCATGCCTCCCCACAATCTGCAGTCGGCTACTGCATTGAAGGTGTTGTCGTAGTCTTGGCTGAGTTTTTTCTGGGTAGACCGGCCTCCCCGTTCTTTCGCCGGCAGTCGGCCAACTGCCTGGAAGAGGTCGTACTCGCGACCGTTCCTTCCTGGGTGGGCGGGATTAACGAGACGAAGAACTGATTGCTGCGGGCGCCCAGCCTGCGACTTGGCACCCAGTCTTCACAACATGCCAGCGGTCTGCAGCACACAGGAGGCTCATAGTGCTGGCCCCCACACGCGGCCAGTCTCAACAGCTGCCAGAGTAGCACGCATCGCCGAGAAGCTTTCAACTTGGCGCCCAGCCTTCACAATATGCCACCGGTCTGCGGGCTCATAGCACTCGCCCCCTCCCACGCAGCCACTCTCCACACTTGCCGGAGCAGCGCGCATCGACAAGAAGCAAAAGGCAGCTTCCGGATTCGCACGTCCCCATCACTTCGCAAACTGCTGTCCGACTCCCGGAGAAGTTTCATGAGGTCGCAGCATCTGCCTCGTCTCATCACTACTGCTGACAGGGTTCATTTGGCGCCGAGGCATGGGAGAAACATTGCGAAACACATCTGACACAAACCGAACGCAGCTGAGCCGGAACGCAAATACATGCTGCAAGCTCAGCTCACAACTCAACTTCAAACGACCGCAAATCCCACAAATCGTGAGAAACAGTGAGTTGCAAGTTTTCACTGCGCAGGTCGCTTCACTTGCATTAGCACATTCACTGGGCGTTAGCAAGGACCAAGGCTGGTCAGTCTCAGGCGACCGCACTCCACTTCAGAACAAGCTGCCAGATCCCGGCCTTCGGCCTGGATTGCCAACTAGCCGCGCCCAAGAATGCTGTCGCGCAGCCAGGAGGCCACAGAGGGCTCAGACGCCGGCAGCCGCCAGTAGCGCTTCTCCGCGCCGCTGGTGCGGCTGCTGCTTCGGCCTTGCGCCGAGCCTGGCCTTGTCCAGCTCTTCCCACTCTTGATCAGCGCCGCCTGTCTCTCGACATAAGTCCTCCGTCTTCACCGACGGCGGCACGCTTGCGGCTCTTGTCCTGCCGGCAGCGGGGCGGGGAATTCCCATCCTCCCGGCGAACGTCCTTGCGGCCGGGACGCTGGTGCCCGGTCTCACGCAGTAGTCCAGCCCTCCTCCGCTTGCCTGAAGCTGTCGCCCCTTCACTTCCATGATCTTGCCCGTCACAATCTTCTCCGTGCAGTCCTCTGGGCTCTCTACATCCTGCAATTCCGCGAGCGCCGTCTCAAGAATCTCGGCAGCGATGCCTAGAGCTCGACGCTGTCCGTGCCCCGCGGCCTTCGTCACATAGCTCGTCCTCCGGGCACATCTCTGGCAGGTCATCCACGCAGCATGCTGGTTGCCGCGCGCCCGCGTGACATGCTTCCGGAAGCACGGCCATTCCTCGCGTCGAGGGTCATCCGAAATGCCAGCAGCAAGCTCCGGCATCCAGCTTCACTGCGCAAAGGACTCTGACACACAGCCTCAGATCTGCCCCGGGAAGAAGATGACGGTGGACCACACTGCCCGCGAAGCCGAGAATGCACAGCAGCCTAGCTTCTCCACGCACACGCCCAATCCCTAAGCCCTAGACGGCGCTAACACAAACTGGCGAGCCACACATATAGCATTACACTCAGCTCATGCCAACTCTCTCTCCGACGACAACCAGCTACACAATTCTGCCTGCAGTAGCTCACTTTTTGCTCGGCAGCTCCCCTCGTGCCCTGCTGCGCCTTAGGCTTCGCCATAGGCGGCTCCGACACCCACCCAAGCCACCTACTGCCACGCCGCGAGCTCAGGAGACGTAAAAAAAGTCTGTGGTCACATGCTCTTGGCCACCATACGGGAACCAGCAGCGTCCGTCCTTGGCTTTTCCCGCGATTCTGCCAAAGTAGGAGTTAGCCACCGCGCACCACTCTCCGTGCTTGTCGAGCTGCTTTCCCTGCGGCTCTGCGTCATCCACAGTGCGAGACAAGCTCTGGCCGCGCATAATCTCGAAGTCTTTGGTGTAGCGCTCCTTGCCGGCATATGAGTACCAACACCTATCACCGCGAGCCTTTCCGGGGATCTTGCCTTCCCTGACGCGGGCTATGGCGCACCAATAGGAACCGGTGTCGCCTTGATAGCCTTGCGGGCGGACCATGCCCGCAGCAGCGGAGCAGCACTCGGGCACACAGGAGCGGACCTCAGACTGCGGCGCGGCCATCTGCTCTGCGCCGCGCGACTTGTTCTGCCGCTGCCGCCTCTGCTGCTGCGCCGCCTCCACTCTCTGCGAGCCGACAGCTCGTCCAACAGCCTCTTGCGAATCGAAGCTTCCTCCTCCTGAGCCCGGCAAAGCCTGCTGCGCCGCTGCTGCGCCGCTCCTCGCTCTGCCTTCTCGCGGATCTGCGAGCCAACATCAATCCACTCACTACAGTCCGTGCTGCGACTGCGCGCCGAGTCAGACCTTTCGCTGACAGGCATGACTAATGAAGCAAAGCTGAAGCACAGTCCATAGCTGAGCCAACACACGCAGTCCATAACTCAGGCAGTCGAAAAATGCCAAGCCTACTGCACCAAAGCAAGACAAACAAATGACACACGCGCACTGCAAGCCTGTTTTTCTTCCTTGGTCTCACAAGCATGACTCTCTGGCTAAAGGTGCTGATGCTCAATTCCAATCTCGCGAATTGCGAGCGAGCAGCCTTGGCTCAATTCCGCTCTGCGTCCTAGACCTGCTGGCGGACTCGCTGGCCCTCACGGGCTCGGCCACGCTGGACGGGCTCACCGCGCAGGGCAACGTGGGCTGCGACCAGCTGCTGTGCAACGACGTGAACTGCACGGACGTGTTCACCACGGGCGTGGACGCCTCGGGCGCAGTCTCCTGCGCAGCGCTCACAGCCACCGGCACCGTCGCCGGAGCCACGCTGTCGTCCACAGGGGCCGTGTCAGGCAGCTTGCTGAGCATCACGGGGGCGGCCAGCGTGGGCCTGCTGAGCTCCGCCACAGGAATCACCGGCAGCACACTCACCATCAACAACACGGCCAACGCCGGGAACTTCACCACGGTGGGCGACGTGTCCACGGGCACGCTGACGGCCTCCGGCGCAGCGACCGCGGCGAGCTTCGCAGCCCGGGGCGTCACGGGCGCCACGCTGACATCACCGGGGCGGCCTCCACGGGCCCGCTGGACTGCGAGAGCCTGGACTGCACCTTCACGGCCACGAGCGGCGGAGTGTCGACGGGCAGCGTGGTCTGCGGCGACGTGACGAGCTCGGGCACGGTCTCCGCGCCGCAGCTCTTCGCGTCCAACACGCTCACCGTGACCAACACCTCCGACTTCTCGGACGATCTCTTCCTGACGAAGAACTGGGCGGGCTGGAGCAAGCTGCAAGTGTCCAACAACAGCGCGGCCCCCGACAGCGGCCCGGAGCTGCGGCTGCTGGGCAACCAGAGCGCCAGGGTCTTCCTGGAGCGGGACGGCGGGGCGCACCAGTGCGAGCTGATCATGATCAACGACGAGGCGCTGGTGCAGACGAAGAGCCTCTCGACGCAGCTGTCCTTGACCACGAACCAGAGGAACCCCGGCTGCCTGGTGATTGCAGGCAACACGGGCAACGTGGTCTGCAACACGAGCTTCACGGACTTGTCCGACAGCCGGGTGAAGACGGAGATTGCCAAGGCCGACGTGGCGGAGCTCAAGCAGCTCTTTGACTCCGTGGAGGCCAAGCAGTACAAGCGCCCGGACATGAACGGGGACCTGAGGCTGGGCTTCGCCTCGGACGACTTCGCAGGAACGAGGTGGAAGAATTTGACGGGGACCACGCGGTGGAGCGACGGCACGGAGATGGTCACGCTCGACTACTCGCACCTCACCAGCGTGCTGCGGGGGGTGTGCAAGGGCTTCCAGGCCCGGCTGGACGCACTTGAAGCCTGGCAGGCGCAGCGGGGGGCGAAGAACAAGTAAACATGGAGGCGCTGAGGGACCTGGCCGACGACTTCAACGTGCGGGACCCACGGAAGCTGCACCGACTTGCGAGGCAGCGCGACCTCAACGTGACGCAGGCCATGGCCTTCGAGGCGCTGAAGGCCGACGTGGGCCGGCAGGCGCAGGCGCCACGGCCGCGCGCGCTGGGCAAGTCGGCCGCCGAGGGGCCGAACGACCGGCTGCAGGCCGACCTCATCGACTTCAGCCAGAACACGCGGGGGAAGACGAGGTACGGCCTGGTGGTGATGGACGTCTTCACCCGGGAGGCCGCCGTGGAACCTCTGCAGAACAAGAACGCCGAGACGGTGGGCCGCGCCACCAAGCGCGCCGCGCGGGAGCTGACGGGGGACGACGGGAACTTTGTGGTCACGACGGACCTGGGCAACGAGTTCGCCACGCTGGACCGGGAGCTGCCCGAAAATGCCGTGCACCGCACGAAGCGGCCCGAGGACCGCAACGCCATTGCCGTGGTGGACCGGGGCATCCAGACGCTGAAGAAGGACCTGGCCACGAGGGTGGCGCGCAAGGGCGGGCAGTGGAGCGACCACTTTGAGCGGGCGGGCCTACAACGCCCGGCCCACGAGACGGTGCACGGCGCGCCCGAGGACGTGGAGAAGCAGCCGGCCACGGAGTTCAGGGTCCTCCAAGACAACGCCGACAAGTTCCAGCACAACAAGGACCTCACCGACCGGCGCATGAAGGCGGTGGAGGACGCGGGCGCCTTCCGAGCGCCGACGAACGCGGCGAGGAGCTTCAACCCTCAGTACGGCGACGTGCAGCAGCTGGGGGCCGTGGACTCCATGACCGTCCGCAGCACGGAGGGCCGGGAGACCCTGCTGAAGCTGGCGCTGCCGGCGCCGCAGGGCAGCGGCAACGCGGCGGGCCGACTGACGAGACGGGGCAGGCCGGCGGCTGTAAGGCAGCTGGACGACTTCCTGGCGCCTCCGAGGCCCAGGACCATCGACTAGCCTTCTTTGAAAGAATACTGGTTTTTTGAGGCACTCTTCAGGCCTCCTGTCCAGGAAGCTTGATTGGACCCCTTTTTTGCGCAAAAAAAGAGGCTGTGCAGGCTGGGGGAATTCGGGCCCTGCTCAAGCCCTTTTTGGGGTCCTCGGGAAACCAACGGGTTCGGCGAACCAAGCTCCCAGGCTCACCTTGTTTTTGGAACAGCTCAGCCCATGAGACAAGCATATGACTACTGGCAGGATCAACCAGGTTTCTTTTCTTTGCATGCTGCTTTGTCGCTGGAATCCAGCCCGTGAGACAAGCATATGACTACTGGCAGAATCAACCAGGTTGCATTCTTTTTTGCGCCAGAAATGCTTGCAAGGAAGCTGTCTGCAATCCAGCGGAACTTGGGCCATTAAACAATTTGCAGTTTGTGACTCTCGAACCGCTACTACGACATGACAGCAGGACATCAACAGCATGAGCACGCGTACCACCAGCACGTGCAACAACAGCAGCAGTGCAAAGCCGTGCAAAAACGCTGAGTCGTGGCGAACCCCCCCAAACCCGTTGGGCAAACCAGTACTTAAAAAACGAACCCCCCGTACCCGTTGGGCGAACCAGTACTTAAAAAAACGAAACCCCCCAGGCATGTTGGGCAGACCAGTTCGCCCGGGGAACTTGGACAAGTCGATCTGCAAGAGGAAAACACGTGATAAAATTTGTCCAAGTTCCTTGTCCAAGTTCTTGTCCAAGTTCAGGTTCCTCCCCGGGGGGAGAATTCTCTTACCCCAATATTCTTCTTCTGGTTGTCTTGTTATTAGAAAGAACGTATAAGTATCCCAGCAGGAGTGCCCCGATTCCAGGCAGGCTCCGACTCCACAGCTTCGTGCGCCTGGCCCCGAGGAACCCGAACTTGGACAAGAACTTGGACAAGGAACTTGGACAAGTTTTATCACGTGTTTTCCTCTTGAGGAGCCACTTGTCCAAGTTCGCCCGGGGAACTTGGACAAGGAACTTGGACAACCGCAGGCTGCCGTGTTATAGACTCTCTCAGTATGCCCCGATTCCAGGCCCCGGTACCAGGGCCCGACGTCGTTTGACACTGGTCCGCCCAACCCGTTTGATACTGGTCCGCCCAACCCGTTTGATACTGCCGCCCAACCCGTTTGATACTGGTCCGCCCAACCCGTTTGCTGAGAGTGCGACAGGTGATGCCGGCCTGGATTCGTCCAAATGGGAGGCAGGGTTGGAAAAAATAGTAAAAGGAGAATTCAAAGAATTATTCTTTCTACTTGTTTTTTCTCCAACAGCAACACAACAAACAGAAAACAAAATCCAGAACAACAAGCAAACAAAATAAATAATCACAACCAGCAACAAAAATATTTAATCACAGCATACACCAAACAAGCATACCAACAAAACAGCAACACTCTAAATCACAAAGAACCCAAACTCAAAAACACACATCAACAAAAAACAAAGCAACATACCAACAAAAATATCACAAGAGTATCAAACAAAACAAAAACAAACAGCCAAAGCACGAACAATTTGAAGAAGCATACCAAGTCTAAACAACGCACTTTGAAAGAGATAAGCAAATTATAATAATTCATTATAAAAAGGGTATAAATATTATTATTATAGTGTGATAAAGAAGTTATTATGCTATGTCAATCACTCCAGAGCACAGCGTGGCTTCACTCCCTTAAGCATATGTGAGCACTCCCTTAAGCATGTGAACACTTCCTTAAGCATATGTGAGCGCTCCCTTAAGCATATGTGAGCACTTCCTTAAGAGTATGCGAGCACTCCTGCCAGCATATGTGAGCACTGTTCCAAGCGTATACGCGCACTTTTGGATATTCCCCTTAAATCTATCATTTTCAAATTTTAGAATTCCTATTTTTTACTGTGTTGTCGTTGGATGAACCTAGAAATTTCAAGTTTCAAGCCCAACCCCAAACTCAAAACCCTTAATCCGTCAAACTCACTAAGATTTCACAAATTAATTCACTAGGTATTTTATATAGGTCGTCCTGTTCATGTATTATTGGATTGTCACCCCATTTTTCCTTAGTGCCTGATGGTAGCCGTTGTGCTGTTTCAATATGTTTATTATTCCTGATGTTGCCACAATCCTTTTTACATAATTCTCTAGGTTTCCAAGTTGTAATGTTATTCCATAGCCTAGTCCTCTTTCTATAATTAAATCCATATTTACAATAATCAACATCTTTAAAATTCAAACTCATCCATAAACTCCTGATGTTTTAATAATCCAGTTTGTGGATTTTCGATTACAAAATATTTAGGATTGAAATATTTGATAATCTCAATAGTTTTTAAGACAATACTATTTGCATATTCGATATTCCTAATTCCCCTAGTTTTTGCTATGCTGTATTCAGTGCATGGGGGACTACTCCAAATAAAATCAACATGGTTTCTGTCAAACTGTTTGTAATCCCACTCCAAAATTTCAGTGTTGATATCAGCATTTTTCAAGTCTAATGATATCACATTAAATCCAAGCGACTTTGCTATGGTTCCGACTGAACCACTATCTGAAAATAACTCTAATAAGTTCATTTATTAGAATTATTTAGATATTATTTATTCAAATAATACATATACTCCATCATCATTTTTTGAAATTTTATAATAGTCTAATGTTTGTTGCTTTGGTTGCTTGATTTTTCCTGTATTCAACATATCACAGTATTTCTTTTGCTTTGTAGGATAATCACCCGTTGGTCTTCCTATAGATTTTGCTTGAAATATCTTTTCGATTTTTTCTTTATCTTCATTGCGTTCAACTGGTTTCATTTTGTCATCAATCGATTTAATCATATCATTTAAGGTTTTGATATTTTTACCAATTAATGTTATCTTCTTCATTAAATCATTAATAGTATAATTCTCATTTTCAGACATTACTATATATTTATTTAGATAATTATTTATTTAATTATACAATTTACCTGAATAATTTAATGTTATATATGTAAATAAATTATATTCTAAGAGTCTTTCATCAATTTTATTTTTCAATTTTATTAAACCTTCATCGTTACCTGTTCAACATTTTATCAAATTATCCGGTTTAGTTAAATTTAGCATCTAACCAATAAAAATATTCTATACTCAATTGTCTAGCAAAGTTTTTATCACCATCGAATATATCATTAATTTCTTCATCATCAAAAGTTATAATTCTATGGTCTTGTCCATTCATAGTTGGCATTATGATTATATAAATAATTAGATATTTATTTAAATATTTATTTATTTATATTTATAAAGTGCAATTTTGTTAAATCTACTCTTTAAATGCTAATATTTCATGATTTGTTTAACAGTTTCCTGAGTTTCGTTTTCATTATTATCGGTTGGTGTTGCTTGCCTACCAAATTTAAAAGTTATACTATGGACATCAGTTTCTAAGTTGATACTGTCTTTAGTTTTATCAATATTCATTTTCTTATCATTTTTACTTATATTGAAACTTGTTGGAATACATGAACATTTACAACTTTTATTATTTTTTATTTGTAATTCATTCTTAAGTTCTAACATTCTTTTACATGTAGGACAAACAACCTCAATAACTGATGTTTCTTTAACAATTTCTTCATCAGTTGATGAAACACTTAAACCTGTCTTATTCTTTTTGTTTTTCTTTTTTCACATTTATATTAATATTTATATTTTTAATATATTGTATCACAAACTTAATTAATTCTAAAATAAAATAACATATTTTTTTACACCTATTATCAGTTATGACAACCCGTTCTATATTCTCCATTTCATTTATTATATTAATATAATCTGTATAACTCCTTTTCATATTAAATAATAAGATAAATTATTTTTCATGTCTGTCTTTCTTTTCTTGTAAAGTTTTTTCATTGTATCGTCTTTATTCCATCTATATTCTACAAATTTCTGATGATATTTTGAATTTAGATGTTTAAATAAATATTTGTCATCATAAGTTTTACCACAATTGCAATGGATAATTGTCATATAAATAATAAGATAAATTATTTACAATTAATCTTATTATTTTCATGCATAATAGAATATTGGTGGGGCACAGCACTTGGGGTTTTCATTGCACACGCGAGAGAGATACAAACTAATTAGCTTCAATGCTTATTGATTGTAGCAATGGACGCATCGGCGATGCCTCGCGAAGCTTCGCGACAACCTGTTCCATTTTATGATATTCGCCACCAGCATATCATAAAACGATGTTCCCTTAATATTAAATAGAATTTGTATTTAAATTATTTTCTTTAGTAAGTTTTACTGCAGTTGATATATCAACATCTATAATATTATTATTAATGATTTCTTGTACACTATTTATCATTTCATTTGTATATGTATTAGAATAATCTTTCATAAAATTCACTAATTTATTATAATTTAGGCTATCCTCGTTTTCGATTGATGATTTAGATATTATAATATTTTGTTTTTTACTTATCGATAAAAACAATAAAATCGTATCATAATATAGTTGGCCAGTATCTGGAACTAAGATATCACCAAATTTATATATCCTCCGAATACTATCTATTTCACTTAAATTAATAGACTCTATATATTCTATTGTCATTATGATATAATTATATTATATATTTTTTCTTTATAAGTATTTATAATATTATTTTTATTATGCCTGATGTAAAACCAATTGGTGAAATCAAATATGACTTTAAGCAAAATAAGCACGAGGTCGTCCCTAAATTGCCTATGAGAGCTATGATTGTCGGTCCATCTGGAAGTGGAAAATCAACTTTACTTGTATCCATGATACTTGATATTTATGGAGGAGCATTTGAAAGAATTTTTATCTGGTCTCCATCTGTAAATTTGGATAGTATTTGGTTGCCTGTTAAAAAATACATTAAAGAAGGTTTGAAAGTAAATAATGATAAAGAACCGTGTTGGTGGGATGAGTTCAATGTTGAAGATTTAGAAAGAGTTATAGAAACTCAAAATAAAATAATTGAATACCAGAAAAAACAAGGAACGAAGAAATTATTTAATATTTTGGTAATTTTGGATGATGTATCTGATAATCCAGCAATAACAAGAAATAACAAATTGTTAAATTCTTTATTCTGTAGGGGACGTCATAGTGGAATATCAACACTTGTAAGTCTTCAAAAATCATCAACCGTACCACCAATTATTAGGGTAAATATAAGTCATTTGTTTTATTATAAAGTTAGAAATTTTAAAGAGATAGAAATATTGCAAGATGAATTATCAGCAATTGTTAGAAGCGATAATTTACATGAAAGCAAGAAACTAATTTATAAAATATATGAGACTGCCACTGATGAACCGCATAGTTTTTTATATATTAACCTTTTAGAAAAGAATCCAGATAAAATGTTTATGAAAAAGTTTTCTCAATATTTGAAAATTACTAATTAAATAATTAAATAATTATATATATATTAATATTATATGATATTTTATGATTTACCAATAGAAATTAAAAACCATGTATTATCTTATAATATAGGTGATGTTGGATTATTAAAAATAAAAAGTAGTAATATTGTTAAAAAATATATTAATAAATATAAACCAGTGTATAAATCTTACACATTAAATAACATACATTATTTTGAAATTGATAATATCAATATTAATAATGGAATATCATATATTTTTAATTTAAGTGAGTTAGATAAATTACATCAAAAAAATAAACCGTTAAAATTATTTATTGAATATGATATATTTGTTACATTTAGCTCGTTTACTCGTTGGTTTCATGTGTGTAATCGAACTTTAATATCAATTAATTTATTTGATATTTATTATTTTCTTAATAAAGACCTTCATAAAGTTAAATTAGTGTATGCGAGTGATATGGCTAATTTTATTTCATTACAAGTGAAAAAAATAACTATTAAAGTCATCAATGAAGATGACCAAATTATTATTGATGACTTTTATTTTTATCTTTAAAATTAATAGCATTAAGATTATGACTTAATGTCATTAATTCAGAACAAACTATAACTACACAAATTTAACGCTGGTAATTTATATATTAATTTATCAGATTTTTCTTTTTCAATTTTACACATTCTTTCACTCATTTGTTTAATTGCTTTTAACTGTAATTTATCAATATTACTTAAATCTAATTGTTCTATATCAATATCATTAATTTTATCAATAGATGAAGTTTGAACATTACTATTTGAATTACCCATTTATATATTATTATTTTAGATTATAATATAATAATAAATACTCACAGGAATTAAAATAGGCCATAATAATCCCCAAGAAACGAGGTCCAGTGCCTTACTATACTTATCTACTCGTCTGTGGAATTTCTCTTCTCTTCTTTGTCTTTTTAATTCATTAATATATTCATCAAATTTAGAATGACTAAAATTACATTCTTTATTATTACATTTATCTAATGTAAATTCATCTTTATTTAACTTAGTAATTTTACAACCACAATAACAAGTTTTTTCTCTCATACTATCATTCTTAAATAATACTTCTATTTTAACTTTTCTGTCAATGTCCATATATATATCTAGATATATTAATTATTTATTTATTTATTTATTTATTTATTTATATATTTATATATTTATATATTTAAATTATTTATTTTTTTCTTTTTTAAATTCCTTAATTTCTTTTTCAAGTTTATCTACTTTATCATTTAATTCTAATACTGCTTTATGAACTAACACGGGTAAAACTAAATAATTCAATCCTAAATACTCTCTGTCTTTACTAACAACATTTTCAAATTCTTTCGGGATTGCTTTTAATACTTCATCTGCTATATATCCTATATGAGTTTTACCGCCATCATTTCTATCGTGTCTTTTAAACTTCTTCGGTTTAAATTTCTTAATAACATTCATACAATTAGATTTGATATTGTCTATATCATATTTCAATCTTGAATCAGATGAATCCACAAACGTTCCGTTGATGGTTACTGTTGTTGCTGTTAAATCTATATTAGTTCCTGTTGATGGTTCAATTAAATTACATAACATTTTTTTCGTTCCTGCAACTGTTACATTTTCATTAAAAGTCGATGGAGCATTATTTGTTAAACTTCCAGTATTTACTGTTGTTCCAAATGTTTTATCAATAGACAATAAAACTGATGGAGTACTTGAGCTATCAGCAATTCTAAAACCTGTGTTTGATGTTCTGAATATTTCATCAATTGTAGATAAATTAGTTCCATCATAATAAGTTGATATTTCACTTGTACCCATTTTTATGTCTGTGCCAGTAGTCATGGAAATATCATTTAAAAATGAAACTGTTGTTAAATCAAAAAATTGTATTGTATTTGTTGCTAGATAAGCATTTTGAATCGCTAAAGTAGTATCGACAGTTACCAATGTTCCCCCATTAGGCGCTATATTATTGCTTCTTAACGCTCCCCCGCTTTTAACATAAACATCGTCTGCAAATAAATTACCCATAAAATCAGCAGTAGCAGTATTAAAAGTCCATCCGGTAGTAATATTAACTGCTCCAACTATGTTAGATTGAACAGCAGGGTCTCCACAAATGAACCTAATTGAAGAATTAGCATCACTATTCCTCATATCAAAAGATGAAAAAGCACTAACATATCTATATAATTCACAATTTGTATCAATTGTTAATTTACCATCAGTATCAATATTAACATTATCACAATTAACAGCAGCATTTGTATAAATATTACCTAACACATCTATAGGTTTACTAAAAATAGTTTTATTAACTAATCCATCACACATCATATATTGGTTACTGGCATTAGTAATATCGCCAACAGAAAGAGAAACAAAATTAGGATGATGCATATAAAAACCTTCTATTGCATCTGGTGTATATGTTTCTAAATATGGTTCTAATCCATTTATTGAAGTATTGATATTATCTATTTTTGTTTTAATATCCGTTGAAAAATCATTATTTGTAAATAAATTTCCTTTCATATAAACAGCACCTTCAAAATATGATGTTCCGTGCATCTGCGCAAAATTATATGAAGTATGAACATTACCATTAATTGTAATTCTTGAAGCATTATTAGGTCTTCCAATAATAACATCTCCTGTATTCCATCCTAGCCATAATCGATAAGGCGTAGCACCTGTTAGTCCTTGATAAGAGTCTAACTGACATCCTCGTTTAAACTTGAGTCTTTGGTTACTAACTGCGTCCTGGATTCTAAATATTGGATTAGTATTATCTGTTAAACTAAGTATTAATGGAGAGTTTACTGTTTGCGCAGTTGTATTAACTTTGTCTAATTTTTGACTTATTAGTGTATCTTGTGCGCTATCATTTGTAATTATTGAATTAATTGTAATTGTATTTCCTGTTATTAATCCTGATAAATTATCTGACTGTAAAACATATCTACTATCAGAACCTGTTATATCTAAAATAGATGAACAAGAAAATAAACCTGATACTTGTAAATTAGATAATATTGTAGTATTATGATTTAATAATATTTTATCATTTTGAAAAGTTGAAGAATTATTAATTTCTACATCTCCAAAACCTCTTTGATTTAAAAACATAGTTGCTCCACTTAAATTTCCATAAACATAACTATCAAAATAATAATTATACATTTCAAAGAAATTATTATAATTGCCAAAATTTGCTATTTTGAAAATTGAAGTAGTTGTTATATTATGAATTAATGTATTATTTAATACTGATGTATTTAATTTATCTGTTAATAAATTATTAGTTGTTATTTTATTGTAATATAAATTACTATCAAATGAACCTGTTTGTAATTGAGATATTAAATGAGAATTTGATGAAATATTATTAAAATTAGTTGATAAAGTAGAATTTAAATTATTTATTAAATTTGTATTTGATGACATATTATTAAAATTTGTATTAATTAAATTAGTATTAGAACTAATATTATTAAAATTAGTTGTCATAATAGAATTCAAATTATTTATTAAACTTGTATTTAATGAAATATTATTAAAATTTGTATTAATTAAATTAGTATTTGAAGAAATATTATTAAAATTAGTTGTCATAGTAGAATTTAAATTATTTATTAAACTTGTATTTAATGAAATATTATTAAAATTTGTATTTGAAGTTATTGTCAGATTACCTATTAAAAAAGAATTTGAACTAATATTATTTGATAATACATTAATTTCTGTTTTGTCATATGTTTCAGTTATATCATAAAAATTAGCGTTTATCTGTTCCTTTGTGTAAGTATCTGCTTGGTCTGCTTTACTATCTAATACTGTTTGAATGTCAGATTTACTCGCGTAAAGGTCTTCTATATCATTGACTGCTCCATCTTTTACTTGCCTAATTCTATTTGCTGTAATATCAAAGATATTCATTAAGTTTTTGCTCATAATATTATATTATTAATTAGAAAATTAATAATATCATATTTTTTATTTAATCATAAAATGTTACAGAATTTGAACGGATTTCAAGTATACATTCATGAACCATATGAATATACATCCGTTCTGGCATAATACCTTGTGGATGAAATTCATTTCCAGTTCCATATAAAAATGCTCCATCAAGAGGTCGAATTTTTACTACCATAATTGAATTATTTTTTAAATTCATACCAGTATACGCTGCTGATTCTAATTTTTGTAGATTAAATCCGAACATAAATGCTTGTGTTTTATAGTCCTCGCTTCTAACCAACAATGGATTGTCGGCACAATGCATTAAGTGAACATATGCTTCACGAACACCTTGAATTTCTTGTGATGGAATAACTTGATTACCAATTACCAATGAGGCAGTTAAATCATATATAGGGTTATAATATCCAGAATCAACTTTATCGCCTTGTTGTGACACTGGATGATATAGCGAGTTGTATTCTTTAAGAATTGGTCCAAATGAACCCACATAACCTTTGTCTGATGTATTAGAAAATGAAATAAATATTATATTTAATTTAGATACATTCCTTACAATAGTTGTGAATATTTCACTAGATTTAGATGTTGTTTGTTCTTGCATTGTTTCAGTTTCAAAAGTAATTGGAAGCGAACCAGTTTCTAAAATTGTTGAATATTCGGCATATAGAGAATCGTCAAGCGAATAAACCCCCGTTGCTTTAATGACTGGTTTTTTTATTGCCCAGCTGTTAGAAGTATTTGTAGCAGTGAAAAGAGTATTTGCACCTTGTGCAATAATTGGTAGTTTAGCATCATTCACTAAATATAATTCTATGGTTATAGGACAATAAGATAAAGGAATCCAGTTTTCACAAGATTTAAAGCATTTCAAATTCATATCATAAAATACATTAGCACTTTTACCTTTGACAATTCCTCGTTTGTTAGAATTCGTTACACTCCTTGCAACGCTTGTTGTTGTGTTAGTTCCGGTTACTTGTGAATATGTTAAAAATCTAACATCGTTATTATTAAATGAATTTCCAAAACCTAAAACTTCATCTGCTCTTTTTGCTTCTGATGTTTTAAGTAAATCTTTCATAGCATCAGCACGAGATGTAGAATTCAAATCACACACTATTACATCTCCCATCATCACTCTCACTCTTGAAAAGAATGCATCAGCGGATATGGGGCGTAGTTCAGCTTCAGCATTGGTTGGTTCAGTATTTTCTAGTGTAAATCCTAATAATATGGTAGGAAGTGAAATCCATTGATTAGGTGGTCCAGTAATGTTAAATCTAATTACTGAATTTGTATCAGCGGTATAAGTAGAAACCGATGAAGGATAAAAGTTTTTACTTTCTTTTGACCGGACATAAGAACCGCCATCTTTTAATTTAAATCTTAAATTCTTTTCAACAAGGACATCTTCAATATCTAATGTTTCCATAACTTATATATTTAATAATAGAAAAATATTAATTATTCTATTATTAAATTATTTTATTTTAAAGTGTGAATAACCTATAACTTCTTTTTTAGATTTTTTATTTAATAGTTTTTTAGATTTATTTTTAATATTATTATGTTCAACCTTATAATTAGGTTCATCCTCTACTATTTTCTTAATGTCTTCATAACTGACTTTCTTTTTAGGATTTATAGTATTTTTTATATCATTATTAGGCGTTATATATAAGACTACAAAATTTCCTTTACAGGTTCAATGCTTCTTGATACGTCCTTGCCAGTATCACCATATAATGAGTGTTGATGATTTGTTAATGGGTTAAAACCTCCTCTATTTGATGTTATACTGCCTCTATCTAAAATACTGACTATATCACCAAAATTTCTTAGGCTTGTGTAGTTGTCATTGTTTTTGTTTGACATTGAAATAAAAGGAGCACCGTAAGTAGTTAATCTAATATTTCTATCAGGATTTTCTTTTAAATATTTAGCACTCGCACTACTACCCAATGAATGTGAAATAACTTCACTAATATTATGGTTTTCATCAAGTATATCGCTAATATCTCTATACCTTTCACTGAATGAACTTAAACCAAATGGAATTGTAATATCACTTAAAATATCATTAATATTTGATATAATATTAGACTTACCAAATGTTCCAGCAACATATAGTTTATTATTATCTAAATAATAACCTTTACCATTTGTATATGCTTTGTTTAATCCTTCTGTGTCAGATAAATTATTATTATATTTAGGTTTGAATAATGATTTTTCTTGTTGAATTTCATTAATTATTTTTCTATACATTTCACTATGACCTTGATGAAGAGGATTGTATGATTTTAATTTTCCTTCTTTTAAATAATATTTATATTTATATTTATTTTTCATATATAATTAAATTATAAAATTTCTAATTAATTAATATAATGAGATTTCGTAAAATATATATCAACAGTGCTTATCGTGATTTAAATGACAGTCAATCTACATCAGATTTTGTTATTAATTTAAGAGAGCAACAAGAATGCGGACCAAATACTAAAATGATTTGTCACGAAGTATCTATCGCTAATTCATTTTATCCAATTGAAGATAATTTAAATAACAGATTATATTTAACATTAGGAGGGATATTAATAGGAGCACCAGTATATTATTTTATTGTAGCACCTGATAAAGGTAGTTATGTAGGTAGTGAATTAGCAACCGAATTACAAAATAAATTGAATACTGCTACTAATGGAACTGATGGAAACAGTATTTTTTTACTTGTAGTTATTCATTAAAAACAAATAATATAACTATAAGTTGTAATTATATTTCTTACTTTTTTATAATCCATACAGATAAAGAATTACAAACTAATTATAGTTTTGGTGTTGATTATGATAGAGATTATCCTAATAGTATTAATGACATTTTAGGAAATACTACTGAAAAAGTAAATAGTACAGCAGACCCGTTTGTTAGTGGATTTATATCATTTTTACCTGTTAAAAATATTTATATTCATTGTAATGAATTAAGTAACGGAAACCAGTTATGTAGTTTTGGTACTTCATCAATAATAAAGAAAGTACCAGTTTTAACATCATTCGGCAACCTCATATATGATAATGAACCAATTTTAAATGATGCTAATGATGTTAGTGTGCGTTCATTGAATAGACTTCATTTTAGATTTACTGATGCGTCGGGTAGAGTTTTAAATATGAATGGCACAACATCTTCTTTTTCATTAACATTTTTTGAAGGTTAGAAAAGCATATATTAAATAATTTAATATAAATATTTGTTATATACTAATTATATTAAAATATTTTAATATAAATATTTATTATATACTAATTATATGGTTAAAAATATTGAAATAGTAGATGTAGGCATTGAAAATAATGAAGCACCTAAAGAAGTAGAAGACAGTAAAGAAGAACCTATTATTAATGAAGAAAGTAAAGAAGTAGAAACTAATAATATTATAAATGAAGAAACTAATAAAGACAATACACCAGATAATAATATAGACGAACCACCAAAACAAGAATTAAAATCTAAAACATACTCAACTGAAAAAGTGGAATGTCCAAAATGTAAAAAATATTTAACAAAATACACTTTCAGATATCGTCATAACTGTACTGGAATACCAGTTAAAAAAGAACCAGACCCTAACAAAGTTGTTCGAAGAAAAATTATGCATCCAGAACAAGCAAAAGAATTTGAGAATAATGTATATGAAAAAGTTAAAGATAATATTCCAAAAGTTGATGAACAAGAAATAGAAAGAAGAGTTGAAGAAAGATTGAAAAAACATTTAGAAACAACTGCTAATAAAGTATTTGAAACTGCAAAAGACCGTTACAATAATATTAAAATGGAACGAGATAATAAAAATAAACAGAAAATTAATAATTTAGCAAATAAAATTATTTAATCTAATTATTATTATATAATGATTATTGATAAAAAAACAATTGCTTATGCGTCGTAGAGAAATTTATGACAACGTTGTAAATAGAATAACAGAACCACAAAATAAAGACAAACCGAATATCAGTGATGTTATTGATAGAAAAGCAGTTTTTGAAACAAACAAACCAAAAAAGAAGAATAAATATAAATCAACTCAACATTACTATTATGAAGGAGACAACAAGGCACACCAACCTAATTACACATATTTTAAAGAATTACAAGAACAATTAGAACGTCATAGCGCTAAAAAAGATTATGCTGTATTTCAAAATAAAAGAAGATATCAAGAAGAAGCACAGGCTTATTTTAATGAAACCCAAAGGTTGGAAAGTGAAAAATTGAGACATCACCCATCAAGTGAAACAGGTAAATCCTATTCAGAAATGATTAAGAAGAAGAAAGGAATAATCAATCAATTAAGAAAGGATTTTAATTTTGATTAAATTAATTAGATTAATTAGATTAATAAATTATAATCTAACTAATTTAATATACTAATGAGATTAGACAATGCACAGATGAAAACATTAAAATCACAATTGAGATTAAGACCGTCTTATAATGAACTGATAAAGGAAATTACAAAGGAAGAATTTAAAAATAAGAATATAAGAGATGTAATAGACAGAAACGCTTATTATTTTCGTGATAGTCCATTAGGAACAGTGTATGATAATAATACAGTAGATTTGAGACAACAACACTTTAAAAAAATGTTAGATGGAGAAAATCAAACAAAATATTTTGATATGGCAAGGGACGATGAAATGGATGATTTAAGAGACGGTTCAATACAAACACTAAGTGCCACAATGGATGATGCAGAGGAACAACACGAACGACAAATCAGTCAAATTTCAAAAAGACTTAGTAGTGAACAAATAGCAGACCTACACCAACGAGCACAACGAGCAAAACAATTAGATGAAGATGACTGGCAGTCAGTAGCAACCGCAAAGTCAAGTGATGATTTACCGCCATTGGAAGATTTACAACCAAAAAGAGTTTCAAATTTACAAAAAGCAAGAGCAAGATTGCAATTGAAACGATTTATTGATGAAGATAAAGACAGTCCTGAACCAAAAAGAGTTTCAAATTTACAAATAGCAAGAGCAAGATTGGAATTGAAACGATTAGATGACGAAGATAAAAACAGTCCTGAACTAATAGAAATAAAAGAAGCAGAAAAAAGAATAGAGCAAAAAATGGACACCGCTGGCAGTTCATCCACATTACCAGCAAGACAAACAAGAACACATAAGGAAACTATTGACTACGCAACAGATATAAACCTGTTCCTATCTCGGACTTTTTCCAAGACCACTTGAGCCGCTGTGAGTCAAGCATATACAAATGTGTTCCACCACATCAGATTAGTCTGTACACAGGGACATGTGGTAGGGCGATATATTTAACACCCCACCTCGAAGTTTCTGAAATTTTCTGGAACTTCGCTAGTGATCCTTCTTTCCTGTACACTCTGGAAAGCACACTTTGCATGCTCTGTATTTCTGTTTCTTGGCTTGATACATAGCCAAAGTCGAAACATTCTTGCTCCGTTTGATCCTATGGCACCAAAATTCATGGAAACAAGTGCCAGTTCGTGAAACAGCAACTAGCTTGTCGCCTAGCTGCCATGCCTCTTTCCATTTGAAGCACTTTGAAATTGAAAGTCGAATGCATCTGTACATGCACTGTCCCACTCTCATTGCAATCCAAAGCAAAACCACCATTGTGCAAAGCGTCATGAAAACGAATACCACATCGAAGTCATAAATGGAATTCAACTCACCCACAATTCCAGTCTCTGCTCTACTCCTGGAAACCGCACTTGCCATCACCACTGCTCGTACCACATTCCTTGGTACCTTCGCCACTGTACCAGTATCCAAAGCACTCAGCAAAGCACAACGTACCTGATTCATCTCTGTCTTCAAACAAAGCTTCTGACACTCATATTGAAACTCATCCTCGCCAACAGGACTCGTATGGTCATTCTCCGCCTCGTCATAGTCCACCATTCCAATCAGGAACAAGAGAAAGTTCCTTCTCTGGCGAGTCAAAGGCTTCGTATTGATATCGGACAAATTCATACGTGTTGATACGCACTGCATCTTGAAGAATTTCTGCTTCACTGCTCTCTGCATCCAACACATCCTCACAGAGATATGTTTCAGTCTGCCAATGCCCTGCCTCTGCATCCAAGCACGGGCACTTGAGGAATCTGAAAAGATTGTCATCTCCACACTGCCGTTGGTCATCCACTCAAACAGCTCTTTTGCCTGCAACCCTTCACATGCTGCACCGCTTGCTGCTAGCAGCTCAGCCTCACAACTGCTAAGGCTGATGCTCTTCTGAGATCGAGAGTGCGATTCAATCAACACTCCATTCATGTATGCAACACTCGACGAAGTACTGTGTCGGCCATTCTGTGATGCTGCCCAATCACTGTCCGCAAAAATCTCCAAACAATGATTCTCACCATGCTGCTGCTCCTTTCCAACAACCTGTGCAAACTGTGAAAATCCCTTGAAAGTGTGTGGAAGCAAAACACCATACTCTGCAGTCTGCTTGTAATGCAAAATCAAATGTTTCAATGTCTGCGTTGCACCCTTCGTTGGCTTTGACATGCGCATAGCAAGCAATCTCACTGCATACTGCAAATCCATTCGATCATGGCTCACATAAAGCATGGTTCCCAAACCACTGCGAAAAAGCCCACATGCTTCACCAGTAAGCTCTTCATCTTCATGATTAACCGTTGATGGGGTTGGAGTAGGTTTGCCCCGCCTATCATCCAAATTGAATGCTTTCAACAGTTGTTTCACATACTTGTCATGGGGTTTCACCACAATCCCTTTCTCAGTGAAATAGTGCCGTTTCTTCAAGAACATCACCGGCTCGTCTGCATTGCAATTTCGTCTGCCAATTGGACCTTCAACAGTATCTGTGTGACAACCTGCTGCCGCAATGTCATCCACATGCACTGCCAAAACCAGCTGTCTGCTCTTGTGTTTGAACAGACAGGGCATACCAACATTCTGCTCGAAACCAAATTCAATGAGCAAAAGTGTAAGGAACTCAAACCAATTCGCACCGGCCGCTCTTTGTCCTGGAAGGCATTTTAGCAGCGTCCAATAGTCCTCCTCCACGTTGAGCATCGTCTTGCACCATTTAGGTACTTCAATCACCGTAAGCTCTTTCTGATCCACCAATAAGAATGCATCTCGAACATCAAAGAACATAATTGACCAGCCCATTGAACAGCACAGTGTCAAAATAAGCCGAATAAGCACTGACGTTGAGGTTGGCGCGAAAGTGTCACATGTCGAGCTCTCACCTGCCCGATATTCGCGCGCCACCAGTCTGCATCTCCTCCTCCATTGGTCTGAACGAAACCGCCAATCCCAAACTGTTCTTGTATCCATAATTTTTCCTGAATTCACCTCCTCATCCGTCGCCGGCCTAATCACATTAAGCCGCTCCATTAGCTTCACAATCTCATCCTTTCCAGCTTTCTTCTCCACTTCAGCCAGCTCAGCTTCCGACAGCTTGGGTGGCCCTTCCGGTTCTCCTTCTTCCTCACACAGCTCCATGGGTTCATACCCTTCATCTTCCATAGCATCCTCCCAATGCTCATCATCATCCCAAGCCTCAAGAACTTGGTTCACGCCCATTCGAGGTACCTTAGCAGGTCTCTCCACAACTTCTGAATCATCAACCATTTCACCACTAGCCGTTGATGTTTGCCTCTGCACACCAGATGGAGCTGAACCGCTCGCCCCACCTGCCTGAGAATTCCCACCAAGCAGATCCGAAAGCATTGTGTCATCCGGTAACAGTTGACCATCACTGCCACCTTTCGAAGTTGGTGTCACAGAATCCTCCTCCTTGTTGTCTGCAATCTTTTGCACGATGCTTGGCAAAACCAAACTGCTCTGCAAATGCTTAACCTCTTTCTGCTTCTGCTTTCCATATGGCTGCACATCTATCGCCAAAACCAAATCTCCTCTCCAAGGACTTGTCGTCCGCCGAATTGCACGTCCACGCTGCACGCCGGACTTTGTACACACTACATGCAAATCTTCGCTCGTCTTTCCCAGCCAAATGCCAAAGACCCACAATGGACCAGCATGTTGTCCAACCGATTTCTGCAAAAGATAAACTGCTTCACCATAGGCCGTCACCTTACCAGAGTAAGGCCTCCCAAATGCACATTCATATGGCGTCTCCTTCAACAGTGTATGCCTCATGTATCTGCAAATTAGCCATGCTGCATGCTGCATTCCCCATGACCAAATAGGATGGTTCTGAGGAATCTTGATTTCACACTTGTCTTCAATCATCGCCACAAGGGTTGAACATTGGCGTCGAACAGTCTGTATGCTGCGCTCAGCAATTGCTGTACGTCCCTTGTCGCCTGGCTGCGCAATTGTAATAATGCTGCTCAGCCCCAAATTTTGTCTCACAAATCGGATGGCCTCAAGAATTGCCTTTGTTGATGGTTCGCCATCGGACACATATTCAGTACATTCGTACCGATTAAGTTCAAGGCTAAACCTCACCACTGTTTCCCCCAGATGCCGCGGATTGCCCTTGCTGTCAACCACTGCCGTCTTCACCATTCGCGTCCACACATCCACCATAATGAGCACCTTCACCAACTCACCTGCACGGTCCCGATCCGCACGCACAAACCCAAAATCAAGTTGTATGACAGGATGGGTTCTCCTCTCACCTTCTTGCGCACTCAATGGTTCACTCTTGTGATCCATCTTGCTCTTCGTCGATTGACAAAATGGGCACCAATCGCGGAACGGCAAATGGGTAACCTCATGCATTGCAACTTCCTGCTGCGATGGCACACGGGGAAGTGTCTTCACCTCAGGCCGAACTTCTTGATCACGATATAGCTGATTGGCCTCAACAAATGCAGATCTTCTGTTCTGGTTTTCAATCTCTATGCACAACCTTTCCCAAAGCTTCTTCTTGCCTCCACTCCTGTTCACATTCAAGTATTCAGCTGCCTCTCTCAAGGCACGCACAGAGGAATTTGGAGTCAAAATCACTCCATTGATTGTCAAAGACTCCTGGTTTCTATCGACAACCACTGCACGATCAGGTTGAAGCCCAATTGCTCCAGGTGCATCCTGTAATTCCGCCGGAACATCCGCCTCAGCTGCAAATACATCTGGTTCCTCAACTCCTTCAGGAACAACAAGTTCGCCTCCATCTTGCACATCGTCAAGTTCAATTACAGCACCAACGCTCTTTGGATCCACAGGCTCCTTGTGCATGATGGTGACCACTGTGTAGGGTCGTCCTCCACATTCTTCAATGTCACCAAAAGCATCGTCTTTCACTGCAAATTTACTGCACCATTCCACCACCAAATATTGCTCCGGGCAGTCGTCATTCATAAGCAAAGTTGATCGGTAGTGCCAATTAGGCCACTGCTGCCTCGGATCAATGTATTTGTGAGATCTCGGCTGCACATGAAATGGAATTCCCTCACTGCTCATGTTCCAACCAGGCACGCCACGTCTCCTCACAAATTCAGTCTTCAATGCAATCACCATACGCACCACAATTGTGTCATTGCCAGTCTCTGAAAAGGCCTCCACGCTAATCATGTCATCTGAATTCTCGGCTGCTACATCCACAGGCTGCACATTCTCCGGGCTCATGACAGTGAATTGCGTCTTGCCTGTCCACTTGCCAGAGATGTAAGTACAACCCTGCCATTGCTCTTCTGTAACTGTGCACTCACCTTCCAAACGCCAATCATCTGTGTCTGACATTTCCATGCTCTCATCCTCAAGCGGAACAAAAGTACTGCGCCGCTCTGAACTCAGCAAATTGATGTCCACCGGACAATGGTCCCTCGCACTGGGCACATATTTTTCGCGCCTTGTAACCACATGGAACCTCGTCAGCAAGTTTCCAGTTAAATCCCAGTAATCGAATTCGCTTTGTTGCTGAACTTCATGGGCATCTTCTGTCTCACGCACTGTGAAAACGTTGGCCAGAACTGCAAAACTGTTGCGCTTGTACACCATGGGAAGGTTCTCCAATCCATCAGGCGTCTGCAACGCTAAACCTGTTTCAGTGTGGCTGTTGGGAACAATTCTCCATCCTCTTCTCACAAGCCTACCCAGTGACAATAAAACCGAATGCACATTTGCTACCAGAAATTCATCACGCACCAAAACTGACTCATGCTGATCATTATGCAACTCCAATGTTGCATGCCTCGTTCCAAACTGCTGGACTTCTGAGCCTTGCGCATCCTCCAGCTTCATCTTCCGTTTTCCACCTTCGGTACCTGCCATGCTGTACCGCTGAGGTAAAAGACTGATGTCCGCACCAGAATCACTCACAACCCATTCAAGCTCTCCGGGTCCGTCACGCACCATATTGACAGAAAATGTCTCACCTCCTGCAGTTTCGGCATTGTCAGCATGTCCATCCAACCACATGTAAAATGGATCCTTCAAGTCACACTCGCCTTTGTCTTCTTCATCACCAATGAATGCGCTCACCACACACGCGCTATACCAATCTAAAGGTTCATCCTCGGACAAATTGAAAACTTCAGGAAATGTTTCAGGAGGTGTACCAACATGATACATCCGAAGGCGTCTGATGGTCCGCGTAGCATTTGTACTAGTGCCAGACTGACTACCAGACTCTGAAAACCTTGTGGAAGCTTGGCTCGGGGCATATCCGTGAGGAGCAGGTGGAACAGGTGGTTGGGCAGGTCGTGGAACATCTGCATTCGTGGCTTGCACCTGCTGTGCCTGCTGGTTGTTCCTCTGAGGACACTCATTTCCCCAATGACCGTCTTGACCACAAATGCGACAGTTCCCAGGTTGGACCTTTCCCCCACCTTTCTTGCCACCTCCCTTCTTGCCTTTGCCCTTGTTCTTACCCTTGGACTTGCCCTTCTGCTTCCCTTTGGATTTGCCATATCCTCCGCCAGTTAGCCAGTTAAAATTCGACCAGCCAGAACCTTTGCCTTTTCCTTTGTCATGCTTGCCTTTGCCTTTCTGACCCTTGCCTTTGTTGTAATAACCCTTCTCACCGACATAGTCCACCTCCATCGGCGTTGGACCTGAGGCTTGTCCTGCGTCCTGAACTTGCTTCAACAAACTCTCAGCTGTCCAAGTCTTCGCGTTGTTTTCATAGTTCATCAACCTTTCTCGCACATTCTTGTAAGTTGCCTTATCGTCAATTGTCAGTTGCAAATGCTGCCTCACTTGCTGATTCACACATCTGAGCACCGTGCTAATAAGCAAATTGTCAGGTAAACGTTCTCCACTCGCATCTTGATACTGCTCCACCAGGCTCTCCAAGCTCATCAGATTTTCCTGCAAGCTGCGATCCTTTGTAAACACAGGATACTGCAATATGGCCTGAGAAAGCCCCAATGCTCTCTGACGAGTTGCCGGAACATACTGATTCATCAGCTCCTTCCACAATTTGAAACCATTGCGATCTTGCCAAGTTGACCGCACCAAAGCTGTTGCTGGGCCCTTCACATAAGAGCTCAAAATTGTATGAAGCTGTTGCGAAAGCTCTTTGGAACTGTCAGAAAATGCATTCATGTCCGAAACATCATCGATATTATTTGTCTCAACATACCTCATAAGATCGTGGTACCGAGGATCCCCATACGTCAGCCAATTCATGAATTGCATGCGCCAATTGTGGAACTTAATGGGGTCATCAGCCTCAAAGGAATCTGGTTGCTTCAGTACCCGACTCGCTTCTCCAAAACGTTGTTGTTCTCCACCGCCAGTCCTTGGTGAACTTTGGTCAAAGTGATTCAAAACCGTCACTGCTGCTTGCGCTGCTGTTGTTGCTGCTTGACTTAAACTGTCAATGCGTCTGAAAAGATCATCAGCACTCATCATGCTAAATCCGGATTCAAAACTGCACATTGTAACCATGAAAAACAGCGCACGTCTCTGACAGCAGAATCTGAAATACCGTTGCCTCCGCTTTCGTTTCGTCTTCCGGCTCAAACGGCTCTCGATCCACCACCGAACACTCCAGCGCCTCCATAGCACCGCCAATAGAAGAAAGACCAAACTGTACCATGCAAAGTTGCCACGCAAGGAAAAATCCATCTCATGCACTCCGCATACCGAAATCAGTGTTGTCCATACCATGGGCACATTCAGCGCACATGTATACTCCATTGCGAATTTGGGCTCATTCCATGTACCACCAAGCCATGCAACTGATTGTTGTTTGCAATTGTCATGAGTGCTGTCTGTCATGCCAATGTGACTCACATTCGAAATAGTTTGCTCCATGCAATGCCAGCTCTCATTGTTTGACCGCTTAAACCATATATCATGCTGTTCACTCATGCAAGCAAATGCGTCACCACCAAGTGACGTGTTGCAAGAAGTCAAAATGCCACCAAGCACATTGTCACAGCATGTCTTGCCCCCAAGCAAGTTACAAATGCACATGAAGAACATGTACTGCATTTGATGCAATCCAGCCAGCTTCTCCACCAAATACGGCACCAATCCGCGCATCTCAGTTGGTTCCCATCCAACATTGTTGGCATCTGTTGTCCTTGACAGCGTCGAACTCAAATAAATGCAAATGAGAAAATTGCACACAAGAAAACCAGTTGAAACCATGGCTGCAGGTCTTACCATCAAGGAGTTGCCTGCACTACCCGTGGCCCGAGCATTGTCGGGCTCCGCTACCATGTTAAGATCTCGGACTTTTTCCAAGACCACTTGAGCCGCTGTGAGTCAAGCATATACAAATGTGTTCCACCACATCAGATTAGTCTGTACACAGGGACATGTGGTAGGGCGATATATTTAACATAGGCGCTGGACTAATAGCATTTTGCAGCGCAAAACCGTGCAAAAACCGTGCAAAAAAACTCTCCCCCAGGAGGGTTTTTATTTTTTTTTAAGCAGCCTCAATGTCTCGCGCCAGCTGGTCAAAGCTGGGCGGAGGCAGGCTCCGGCGTGACTGCCCGGAACTGGAGCTCGCCCGCGAGCTCTGGGCCTGGGGCAGGGCCACGGGGTTCAGGCCCCAGGAGAAGGGGCGCGGCGTGTTGTTGGACTGCGCCTGCACGCGGAAGCCGGACTGCGAGGAGGCGCGGCTGCTTGCGGGGCTGCCGGAAGTGCTGCTGCCGGTGCGCAGCGTGAAGTGCTGAGGCTGAGTGGCGTCGTTCATGTTGTTGGCGGACCGGACGTCCTGCACGGCCGCGTCCTCGCTGCCCTGCTGGGGTCGGAAGAGCGTGTTCTCGAGGACCCAGCCCGTGCCGCGCGCCAGGCCGTAGGCTGCGCCGCCCGCAATGCCAACGGCCAGCCCCGCCGTTGCCGCCGCGCCGACTCCCGCCGCGCCAGCCAACGTTCCAGCAACCTCGCCCGCGGTGGGCGCCAGTGCTGCTGCTCCTTCCGCCAGGCCCCCCAAGTAGCCAAAGGCCCCGCCCACGCCCTCGGCGGCAACGGCCACCTCGCCCTCCTCCGCTGCCACGGCCGCCGTCTCCTCAACGGCCTGCGCTGCGCCGCGCTCCACCTCCTGCGCGCGCTGCCCCGCCTCGTCCAGGAGGCGCTCCACGTCACTGGGCCGGCCGATGATCTGCGGTGGTGGCTGCGGCTGCGGCCCTGGGCGGGGCAATACATTTGGGCGGACGCACTCCGCTGCGTCCTGGGGGAGCTGGGAGCGGAAGGCCCTGCTGCTCCTGCGCCCACAAGGTCCGCTGCCGCCTGAGCGCCGTCGGCCGCGCTGCGCAGACGGCCCGTGATGGAGGGCGGCCCCTGACCGTTGTTCGTCAGCGCGTCGGCCTCCGGGTCTCCTGCAAGGTCGTCCTCGCCGAAGCGGTTTCCTTGGTACCTCCGCGCAAGGCGCACGTCCTCGTCCGTGGCCTCTGCGGGTGTGCGGAAGCCTTCCTCGGGAATTGCCTGCAGGGGCGTGTGCTGCAGGGGCCGGGGGTTGGGGTCCTCGCTGGACTGCACAAAATCGTCCAGGTAGAAGTGGCTTGTGATGAACGAGGTGGCCTTGCGGTCCGGCTGGTCCAGGGGCAGCGGCTCGTTCCGCTCAGGGTAGCCCACCACCTGCTCAAAGCGCGGGCGCTGGTTGAAGCCGTGCGCCCGAAGCGTCTTCATCTCTTTACCGTTGCGCAACTTCGTCCGCCGCCCGGTCCACGCCCCGGCGCTCGGCCCGCGCGTAGCGCAGCTGGGGTACCTGGCGGTGCACGGCCTCCGTCAGCCGGCTCTCGTCGTCCAGGTGCCGCTGCCCCTCCTGCGCCTGCCTGCGCTCGCCCAGCCAGTTGTTGAAGGCCCGCGCCTCCTCCAGTTCTCGGTAGCGCTTCAGCAGCAGCGGCTGCAGGTTGTAGCTGGGGTACGTTCTGCGGAACCACCGGAGCATCCGCGGCTCGTTGCGGGGTTCGATCGACATCAGCTTGCCTTTATACCAGCACGCTTGCGCCTGTGGTCAGCCGGTCATAAGCGGACTGCCTCTCCAGCATGCGCAGGGCGCGCTGCTGCTCTCGTGTGAGCTGAGGCGCCTCAACCGGTGGAGCCTCTGGTGGTGCCTCAGCCGGTGCTGGTGCCTCCGCCGGCGCCGTCTCAAGCGGGGGCGGCTTTGGCTTGCGCTTTGGAGCAGCCGGCTCAGTAGGCACGTCCTGCTTCGGTTTGTTCTTGCTCCCAGGGGGCCTGCCCCGCCGTTTCGGCTCCGGCGCCTCCGGCGCAGCGTGTTCCTGTGCAGCGTGTTCCGGCGCAGCGCGCGCCTCCGCCTCTTGCGCCTCCGCCTCGTGTTCGGTCGGCTCCATCCTTTTTAATTATACGTGGTCAACATATAACACGAACGACAAAGACGACCCGCGAAGCCGGACGACGTTGCCGTCCAGGTCGGTCAGGCGGAAGCGCATGTGCCTCAGGGTAACCGGGCCCCTGAGGGCCATGAAGTGCCCGTCGTCCGAGCCCGTCTCCACAATGGTACCCACTCCGCTCTTCAGCGTGATCTTGGAGAGGACGTTGTCGCCCAGGTTGCCCAGCACTCTGCTGGCGTTGGCCAGCTGGGCGCAGCGCAGGTAGACCTCGTTGTGTGCCATCATGCGGACGAACTCGAAAATCTGCTGCCCGCCGGAGACGTAGCTCGGGCCCAGCATGTGGTCCACGCTGAAGGGCTTGGTGGGAGAGGCGGGCGGCGCGGCGGGGTAGTCCGCCGCGTCGGGAAATTGCTGGCGCAGCTCCAGGTCGTTCAGGTTCAGGATGAGCCTGTTGCCGTCGTAGGCAACGCTCAGGCTGTTGGTGGTCTCGCTGTAGGTGGCGGTGGCAAAGAGCCGAGGGCCCGTGTACGCGCCCTCCGGAAGCTGCGCCCAGTTCAGCGTGCCCAGCGCGGCGTCAACCCAGTAGAGGTAGCGGCCCCGGTCCGTCGAGAGGAAACTGTCGGCCAGGCGGATCTTGTAGACGGCGAGCCGGGCGTCGCTCTGCAAGTGCAGGGACTCTCCCAGGTCTACCTCAAAGTCGCTGTCCGAGCCGGCCACCCTCTTGCGGCTGTCCACGTAGATCGTTGTCATGCCTTTTCTAAGGAAGCCGCCCGTTCGACGGACGACGGGCGGGTGGACGGCTGCGACGGAGGTGCAGCAGGAGATATGTTCAAACCGTGCGCTGATCAGTGTGGAACTAGCGAACAGCTTCTGGCCCAGGAAGCTGAGCGCCGCTCCCATCCGCGTTTTCAATTACGAAGCGCTCTTCGAAGCGTATGAAGAACATTTCATTCCTCGACTTCAGATAGTAGACGAACAGAAAACTGTAGGGTTCCCGCGTCGCCTGTTCGTACAACTGGTAGAGCTGCTCCTTCGGCAGCAGGGCGCTGAGCTCCTCCACCACGGCGTCCAGCTCGTGCTGGTTGCGCAGCCTCCAGCAGCAGAGGAATTGCTGGTTGACCCGCACGGCTGCGCTGATGAGCCGTAGCTTCTGCGAGCTGACCCAGGTGCTGATCTGCATATGACGACCCCTGATGAAGAGAGTGTCCAGGGCGCCGTTGGGTCTGTGGAGCTGAGGCACATCCGCTAGGTCGTCGCAGATTATCAGGACCTGATACAGTTTCTTCATCTCCAACTTCTTTGACGCCTCCGTGATCTTGCGCTGCTGCTGGATGATGCGCCGCAGCGCCGCCTCGTCCCACTCGTCCCAGTACGCTTGCTCCCGTTCAGTATTCACTCCCAGGTCCTGCTCGATGTACTTCTTGACGGGAATCCAGCCGTCATCGATGTCGATGGACGGACTGAAGATGTAGATCCTTTCGAAGACGCCCCTGTACTGCTCCAGAATCAGGCTGATCAGAGTCACGGTTTTCCCCGATTTGGAAGGTCCGAGGAAAATGCCCGTGCACGGAACCAGTGGCACCACGGGGTCCGAGGGCTGCTTGCTGCTGTATTCTGGCGTGGGGAAAAGCTTGATCTTTCCCATGACGTTCCTTTGCGTTACTTGTCAAATTCGACGCCGGGAAGCCGGGCGGCGAGTCCGTCAGCGCACTGCTACACAGCAGGACGCTGACGGAGTTTTCCGGGCAATCCGGGCGGGTCCGGGAGTGCGTCTCTGTGTACCGACGCGCTCCCAGAGTTTTCAGGGAGTGCAGTGCTGTACAGCACTGCGCTCCCAGAGTTTTCCGGATAAACCAAAGGGCTGGTATGCAGCTGAAGTACTTTGGACGTAAGGCGTGGTTAGCTCCTCACATGGACCGGCTGCTGGGGGACGTCGCCGTGCTTCACTCTCCCTTCTTCGGTTCTGGAAAGCTGGAGTACTACCTCGCCGCCCGGCGCCCGGGCCTGGAGGTGCGCGGCGTCGACGCCTTCGAGCCCGTCGCCAACCTGCACCGCTGCTACTTGAGGCGAGACCCGGTCTTCCTGCGCTCCTTGCTGCGCCTGGTGGGGCGCAGGGTGGACAGGCGCTTCTACTCCGGGCGCCTCCTGCCGGGCGCGCTGAGAGGCCGTGCCGGGCGCCGGGCCGCCTGCGCGTACGTCCTGCTGCGCAACAGCTTCTCGGGAATGTGGGGCTCCTTCGCACAGCAGCGGCCGCTGGCACTGAGCAGCGTGCGGCGTCTGCAGCCACCCTGCAACGTGACCGTGCGGCACCAGGACGCGCTGGCCTATCTACGCGCTCTGCCCTGCCTGGCGCACCAGTGCATCTACGCTGACCCTCCTTACATTTTCACCGGCCGCAGCATGAACTACTACGGTACGAGAGGGGGCCACGACCTGGTCTTTCACACGGAGCTGCGAGACGCACTCTTCGCGAGCGGCCTGCCCTTCGTCGTCAGCGTCAACGACGTGCCCGAGGCCCGGGAGCTCTACAGCCGGGCCGACTCCATCACAAGCCTGTGCTCGGGCAAGAACAGTTCCAAGCCCGAGCTGCTCGTAATGCACCGGCGCAATCCTGTTGCCAGCACAGGAATGGGTGAAGCAATCCTGTTGCCACAGCAGGATTGACAATGGCAATCCTGTTGCCACAGCAGGACTGGGTGGAGCAATCCTGTTGCCACAGCAGGATTGGGTGGAGCAATCCTGTTGCCACAGCAGGATTGACGGCTGGGCGTGTAAGTGGTGAAAAAAAACACTCTGGGAGCGATGCTGCGAGGACAGCATCGCTCCCAGACCTTCGGATGGGTTTTTCGGCAAAATACCGAAGTCGGAATCCCGACCTTGGTGGAAGAATCCCGACCTCGGTGTGGCGCGGGCTTGGCAGGCTGGAGGCTTTGATGCCAGGCAGGTGGCGGTGCGTTCCAGGATGAACCTACGTACGGCAGCCTGACAGGAAAAAAACAGGGGGGCACTTTGGGGTTGAACCACATGCACATGACATGCAAAACCGTGCGAAAAAACGTGCAAGCTGTTCCACGTGTCATGCAAAAAACAAGCTGTTCCACGTGTCATGCAAAAAAACAAGCTGTTCGTGTCATGCAAAAAACAAGCTGTTCGTGTCATGCAAAAAACAAGCTGTTCGTGTCATGCAAAAAACAAGCTGTTCCACATGTCATGCAAAAACCATGCAAACACCATGCAAACACCATGCAAAAACCACGCAAAATGCGGCGCGTACGGAGCGCCAACCCGCCGAACCCTCACTCTCCCCGGGTTCCTTGCTATATGTGCTATATGTGCTATATCTCACAAGGCAAGCCACTGAACATCCACTCCCCCCGGGTTCCTTGCTATATGTGCTATATGTGCTATATCTCACAAGGCAAGCCACTGAACATCCACTCTCCCCGGGTTCCTTGCTATATGTGCTATATGTGCTATATGGCCCTATATAGCACATATAGTACTGATTTCGCGCGTACAGAGTATATAGCACATATAGTACATATAGCAAGGAGCTGGGGGAGAGTGGGGGTTCAGCGGCTTGGCGTGTAAGATATAGCACATATAGCACATATAGCAAGGACCCGGGGGAGAGTGGAGGTTCGGCGGCTTGGCGTGTAAGATATAGCACATATAGCACATATAGCAAGGACCCGGGGAAGAGTGGAGGTTCAGCGGCTTGGCGCGGCTTCAATGCCGGGCAGGTGGCGCGGCCGGGGAGGCTTCTTTGCCGGGCAGGTGGCGCGGCAGGGTGGCGCACCCGGAGTGCCAAGAACATGTTCATCCGACATGTACTCCGACATGTTGAAGCAATTAAGCGCGTATAGCAAGGAACCCGGGGAGAGTGGAGGTTCCGCGGCTTGGCGCGGCAGGAATGTGAACACAAATGGCACAAATGGCACTTGTGTTGGCGCTTGTGTTGAAGCTCTCTGAATCAAACTTTGGGGGAGTTCAATGCAGGGTTTCTCCAGGGAATCCCTGCATTCCCGGTACCTCTCTCTGTAGCGGGGGTTTCTCAAATGGTTTATATTCTACCTGAGAGGCTCCTAACACTCGTCCGTCCAGCATTTGACCTCGTCCTGCGAAGGATTCGAAGTCTAAAACGCTGCGCGCAGGCGTGAGGCTGCAAAATAGAGACCCCTAGATATGCGCCGCAATTTGGCTCCAGGTTGCATTTCAAGCGATGTCAACCTTTGCCAAAGGAAACCCCTTTTCCCTTTTTTTCGGGGACCCCTTTTTTTGGGACCCCTTTTTTTCTTTTTTTTGTTTTTTTCTTAGCCCTGCAAAGGTTGGCTCGCTTGAAATGCAACCTGGAGCCAAATTGCAAGCATATCTAGGGGTCATTATTTTGCAGCCATACGCCTGCACGCAGCGTTTTAGACTTCGAATCCTTCGCAGGACGAGGTCAAATGCTGGACGGACGAGTGTTAGGAGCCTCTCAGGTAGAATATAAACCATTTGGGAAACCCCCTCTACAGAGAGAGAGCGTAGCTTCCAGCTGCCCTGGAGGAGGACGTGCTGCAGAGCGCCTTCGAGGACAAGCCCTGCGTGCCGGCAGCTGGCCGTGGAGGAGGTGTGCGCGGACTTCGACGCCATGCTGCGCCACGACTGGAGGCGCATCTCCGCCGAGAAGGTGCAAGAGTTCTGCGTGTGGCGCAACGCGCCGATGCGCGTGCTGAGCTTGCAGGGCGACCTTGTGGACAGCTACGAACCGGCGCTGAAGGAGCACCGGACCTGCGGGAGGCGCGGCGCCAGCTCATGGCCGCCGGCGAGCCCAAGTTGCCATCAGCAGCCCGGCGCAGCACTGCGGGCTGAGGCTGAGGCGGGGCACCGGGATCCGAGAGCTGCCGGAGGAGCACAAGGTCTGCGGAGGTGGTGCGAGGCGCTGGGGCAGAAGTACAGGGGCCAGCCTGGCCGGGCTGGCGCACGAGATTTTTTTAAAGCTGCTAAAGGCGAAGCGGGAAATGCCCGGCGCGGCGGAGAGGCAGAAGACCCTGGCCGCGCAGGACGGCAAGTGCGCGCTGTGCGGCTGGGACTGCGGCCGGCACCTGCGAGCTGAACCACGTGGTGCCAGTGAGACAGGCCTTTGCGGGCACTCTCTCTTTAGAGGGGGTTTCCCAAATGGTTTATATTCTACCTGAGAGGCTCCTGACACTCGTCCGTCCAGCATTTGACCTCGTCCTGCGAAGGATTCGAAGTCTAAAACGCTGCGTGGAGGCGTGAGGCTGCAAAATAGAGACCCCTAGATATGCTTGCAATTTGGCTCCAGGTTGCATTTCAAGCGAGCCAACCTTTGCAGGGCTAAGAAAAAAAACAAAAAAAAAGAAAACAAGGGGTCCCAAAAAAAGGGGTCCCCGAAAAAAAGGGAAAAGGGGTTTCCTTTGGCAAAGCTTGACATCGCTTGAAATGCAACCTGGAGCCAAATTGCAGCGCATATCTAGGGGTCTCTATTTTGCAGCCTCACGCCTGCACGCAGCGTTTTAGACTTCGAATCCTTCGCTGGACGAGGTCAAATGCTGGACGGACGAGTGTCAGGAGCCTCTCAGGTAGAATATAAACCATTTGGGAAACCCCCTCTAAAGAGAGAGCTAGCGTTTCCTGCCGCGCCACCTGCCTGGCATTGAAGCCGCGCCAAGCCGCTGAACCTCCACTCTCCCCCGGGTCCTTGCTATATGTGCTATATGTGCTATATCTTACACGCCAAGCCGCTAAACCCCCACACAGTCTCCGGGTTCCTTGCTATATGTGCTATATGTGCTATATCTTACACGCCAAGCCGCTGAACCCCCACAGTCTCCGGGTTCCTTGCTATATGTGCTATATGTGCTATATCTTACACGCCAACCCGCTGAACATCCACTCTTCCCCGGGTCCTTGCTATATGTGCTATATGTGCTATATCTTACACGCCAAGCCGCTGAACATCCACTCTCCCCCAGCTCCTTGCTATTGTACTATATGCTCTCTCTTTAGAGGGGGTTTCCCAAATGGTTTATATTCTACCTGAGAGGCTCCTAGCACTCGTCCGTCCAGCATTTGACCTCGTCCTGCGAAGGATTCGAAGTCTAAAACGCTGCGTGCAGGCGTGAGGCTGCAAAATAGAGACCCCTAGATATGCTTGCAATTTGGCTCCAGGTTGCATTTTAAGCGAGCCAACCTTTGCAGGGCTAAGAAAAAACAAAAAAAAAAGAAAACAAGGGGCCCCAAAAAAAGGGGTCCCCGAAAAAAAAGGAAAAGGGGTTTCCTTTGGCAAAGCTTGACATCGCTTGAAATGCAACCTGGAGCCAAATTGCAGCGCGTATCTAGGGGTCTCTATTTTGCAGCCTCACGCCTGCACGCAGCGTTTTAGACTTCGAATCCTTCGCAGGACGAGGTCAAATGCTGGACGGACGAGTGCTAGGAGCCTCTCAGGTAGAATATAAACCATTTGGGAAACCCCGAGATACCGGGAATGCAGGGATTCCCTGGAGAAACCCTGCATTGAACTCTTCCCAAAGTTTGATTCAGAGAGCTTCAACACAAGTGCCAACACAAGTGCCATTTGTGCCATTTGTGTTCACATTCCTGCCGCGCCAAGCCGCGGAACCTCCACTCTCCCCGGGTTCCTTGCTATACGCTTAATTGCTTCAACATGTCGGATTACATGTCGGATGAACATGTTCTTGGCACTCCGGGTGCGCCACCCTGCCGCGCCACCTGCCCGGCATTGAAGCCGCGCCAAGCCGCTGAACCCCCACAGTCTCCGGGCTCCTTGCTATATGTGCTATATGTGCTATATCTTACACGCCAAGCCGCCGAACCTCCACTCTCCCCCGAGTCCTTGCTATATGTGCTATATGTGCTATATGGGTCTTACACGCCAAGCCGCTGAACCCCCACTCTCCCCCAGCTCCTTGCTATATGTGCTATATGTGCTATATGGGTCTTACACGCCAAGCCGCTGAACCCCCACTCTCCCCCAGCTCCTTGCTATATGTACTATATGTGCTATATATTCTGTACGCGCGAAAATCTGTAGTATATGTGCTATATAGGGCCATATAGCACATATAGCACATATAGCAAGGACCCGGGGGAGAGTGGAGGTTCAGTGGGTTGCCTTGTGAGATATAGCACATATAGCACATATAGCAAGGAACCCGGGGAGAGTGGATGTTCGGTGGCTTGCCTTGTGAGATGGCGCATATAGCACATATAGCAAGGCCCCGGGGGACTGTGAGGGTTCGGCGGCTTGCCGCACCTGCCTGGCATAGAAGCCACCCTGCCGCGCCACCTGCCTGGCATAGAAGCCTCCCCGGCCGCGCCACCTGCCCGGCATAGAAGCCTCCAGCCTGCCAAGCCCGCGCCGGAAAAAAATTCCAGTCCTGTCGTGGGGGGAGGACTGCAGCACGCTTTTTTTTTGCCAATGGCTGCGAGGCCCCAGGATTGCCTCCTTCAATCCTTCAATCCTGTTGTCACCCCAGGATTGCCTCCTTCAATCCTGTTGTCACCCCAGGATTGAGGGGAACTCCACGCGGAACTCCGCGCGGGCAACTCCGAAAAAATGGGACATGCCTGTTTCCAGTTCCGAACTCCACGCGGGCAACTCCGAAAAAATGGGACATGCCTGTTTCCAGTTCCGAACTCCACGCGGGCAGCAACCAAAAAATGGTTGGTGCCTGTTTCCAGTTCCGAGGCACTTCGAAAGCACAAGTGCCACTTGTGCTTTCGAGCATCACATTCCTGCCCGGCATCGGAGGCTTCGATACCTAGCGCGCCACATTCCTGCCGCGCCACCGGCCGCGCCAGCCCGCCGACATGGAGGCACGCAGCTGATGATGTCTCAATCACCAACTACGAAGCAGTGTCCGATTATTTCGGCCACTGGCTCCATCGTGCGCACTCAGGTCTCGCTTTTGACCGGCGCTTTTGACCGGCAAAATCGGTCAAATCGAGTGTCAAATCGAGTGAGTCACATTGTAGCCGCGCTACTTCCGAAAATACCCTGGTGCGGGCCTGGTGCGGGCCTCGCTTTCAAGGTCACCCACGGACTGTGACACGTACTTGCGGAAACTTGTGCCGAAGAGGGGTTGGTGCGTCAAACGCACCAACAAGCGGTGACGCCTAGCCTGTGAGGGGTTGTTGTGTCAAACACACCAACCCCGAATCACGAGGATTACAAGGAAATTTCTCCGAACGGACTGAATGGTACTCAACTGCGCTTGCGGCAGGAATCGAGCCCCGTGCAGAGTAAGAAGCGCTTAGCTCCTTGGCCGACGCCTTAGCCACTGGACTAAGGCGTCGGCGAGAACATATGTAAACATGTTTGAAGGACCTGTTACCGGCAATATCCCGGAGGTCCTGGACAACGGAGAGGTGACTGACGGCACGCACGTCACCGCAGGGCAGCTGGCCCTCGCTCTGACGCCGTACGCTCAAGTAACGGAACTGGCGGTGAACACGGCAGCCGCCGGCAACAACGCGGCGGCCATCCAGTCCCTGGACGACAGAGTCACCGCAGAGCTGGCCTCCAAGCTGGACAGCAGCGCGCTGGCGCCGGCAATTGCGCCCCTGGCCACGGCGGCGGCCCTGGCCACCACGGACGGGCAGGTGGCCGCGCACGGAAGCAGCATCGCCGCGCTGCAGAGCTCGCTGACCACGGGCCTCTCCAACAAGGCAGACCAGTCGGCCTTCGACGTGCTGGAGGGCGTGGTGGCGACGAAGAGCACCCAGGACGGCGTGGACCTGAAGCTGTCCAACTACAGCACCACGGCGGCCATGAACGGTTCCATCGCCTCGGCCAACAACGCCACGCTGGCCACGGTGGCCGCCAACTACGGCCTCAAGTCGGTGGTGGACCAGCACTCCCTGGACATAGCGGCGAGGATCACGCCGCTGGAGGTGGACACCAAGGTGGCCAACGCGCTCCTGGGGGCCGTCACCGCCGCGGCGCTGGCCTCCGAGCTCGCGAGCCGAGACGCCTCCATCTCGGGGCTGCAGGCCTCCAAGGCGGACGCCAGCGCCCTGACTGCGTACGCGCTGCAGTCGGCCGTGGACACTTCCTCGGAGGTGGACTCTAAGATAGCAGCGGCCCTCCTAAACGCAGTCACCACGGCAGCCCTGGACGCCGCCCTCCTCGGCAAGGCGGACGCCAGCGCGCTGGCCGCCCTGCTCTCCACGGTGGACGGGCTGGACACGCCGCTGGACGTAGATACGAAGATAGCAAATGCGCTGCTGGGCCTCGCCACCGAGGCCTTCGTCGCAGCGCAGCTTGCTAGCCGGGACGCCGGCATCACGGCGCTCCAGGCCTCCAAGGCCGACGCGGCGCTGCTGGCCTCGTACGCCACGAACGCCGCGCTCTACGCCAGCGAGACCGCGCTCCAGAGCGCCCTCGACGCAATCCTCGCGGAGCTCGCCGCCCTGCAGCTTTCCGGCAGCGGAGTTGTTAACGCGCCGGCCTGGGCGGGCTTCACATCTTGGGAGCTCCTTCGCGGAAGCAACGTCGTTCGCAACCTGCATTTCGTGGCTCCTCTCTCTGCTGCGCTGGCCAACGGCGACGACACGCTGAGCATCACGGCAGACTGATACTCCACGGCGGGCACTGACGCTGCCATAACAGCAGCCTTGCTGGCCTACTACACCTCCTCACAAGTGGACACTCTGTTGGGAGACTACCGCGCCGGAACGGCGCAGGACGCGGACGGCCGGCGCCATCACGGCCGCGCTGCTGGCCTACTACACCTCCTCGCAAGTAGACGCGCTGTTAGGAGACTACCGCACGGGCGCGGCGCAGGACACGCAGACGCAGGCGGCCATCGCGGGCGCGCTGCTGGCCTACAGGACGGGCCCGGACCAGGACGTGTTCACAACCAACCAAATCACCTCGGCGCTGGTGGCGTACCGCTCAGCCGCAGACCAGGACACGGCGACGGCCTCAAGCATCGCCGCCGCGCTGCTCAGCTACTACACCATCACGCAAGTAGACGGCCTCCTCGCGGGCAAGCTCGGAGTCACGGAGGCGGCCTCGGCGCTGCAGATAGCAGTGCGCTTTCCGGACGACGGAGGGGCCGACGAGGTGGTGGCCGCCATAGGAGAGCAGATCCTGGGCCCCACGGACGTCTCACTGTCAAACTGGACGGTTCGCCCCAGCAGCGGCTGCAGCGTGGTCCTGGCCACGCGCACCGCGGGAGTAAGCGTGGACGGCTACACCCTGACCCTAGCGGCGAACCCGTGGAACATCGTGCGCACCTACAACTTGACGCCCGGGCGGGAGCTGCTCTTCGCCTGCCGCTACCGGCTCGGCACGGCCTCCAACTTCGTGGTGTACATGTCCGAGGCCGACAACGTCTACGACCCATTGTACGGCAGCTTCATGGGCGACCAGGGCGCCTGGAGCACGGCCAAGATGTACTTCACAGTGCCGCCAAACGGAGTGGCGAAGCTGCACTTTGGTGCGCACTTCCAGGCGCCGGGCCTGCCCAACCAGACGGCAGGAACGGTGGACGTCTACGGCCTCCAGACGCAACCCTGGAGGCCGGCAACACAGCGGAGGAGGAGGACACGGCGGCTTCGGCGCTGCTGCTGAAGCACGAGTTCCTCGACGGGGGGGCCGACGACGTCACGCTGGCCACCCTGGGCGAGGTGCTGCTGGAACCCACGCTCACCACGACTATGTTGTTTTATTTGTTGCGCTACAACCGCCTTGCAAGGGTCAGAGTGAGAACCTTCCGCGGTGGGAGGCTTCCAGCTGGAGGGCTAAGCCATGACCCTGAGCGCCTTTGCCTGGAACATCGTCCGCACCTACACCCTGACGCCGGGGAGACGCTACTCCTTCGGCTGCCGGTACAGGCTGGGCACGGCCTCCAACTTGGTGATGTACGTCAGCGCGGCCGACAACGACTATGTGGGGGAGTACAACCGGCCACCTCGACACCTTCCCCGGCACGGCGCCTCGGCAGGCAGGGCCGGGCAGTCTGGAGCACGGCGCGCCTGGACTTCTCGGTGCCGCCGGGCGGAATCGCGAAGCTGCACGTCGGAGCCTTTGGCGGGTCTATCCCCGGGCTGGCGCAGCAGTCGGCGGGCACGCTGGACCTGTACAGCATGCAGATCAGGGCCTCGGCCTTCGAGGGAGAGTCGGTCTCCGTGACGGACCTGCTGGCGGACTCGCTGGCCCTCACGGGCTCGGCCACGCTGGACGGGCTCACCGCGCAGGGCAACGTGGGCTGCGTCCAGCTGCTGTGCAACGACGTGAACTGCACGGACGTGTTCACGACGGGCGTGGACGCCTCAGGCGCCATTTCCTGCGCAGCGCTCACAGCAACCGGCACCGTCGCCGGAGCCACGCTGTCGTCCACAGGCGCCGTGTCGGGCAGCTCGCTGAGCATCACAGGGGCGGCCAGCGTGGGCCTGCTGAGCTCCGCCACGGGAATCACGGGCAGCACACTCACCATCAACAACACGGCCAACGCCGGGAACTTCACCCCGGTGGGCGACGTGTCCACTGGCACGCTGACGGCCTCGGGCGCAGCCACCGCGGCGAGCTTCGCTGCCACCGGTGCGCTCACGGGCGCCACGCTGACAGTCAGCGGGGCGGCCTCCACGGGCCCGCTGGACTGCGAGAGCCTGGGCTGCACCTTCACGGCCACGAGCGGCGGAGTGTCGACGGGCAGCGTGGTGCGCGGCGACGTGACGAGCTCGGGCACGGTCTCCGCGCCGCAGCTCTTCGCCTCCAACCCGCTCACCGTGACCAACACCTCAGACTTCTCGGACGATCTCTTCTTGACGAAGAACTGGGCGGGCTGGAGCAAGCTGCAAGTGTCCAACAACAGCGCGGCCCCCGACAGCGGCCCAGAGCTGCGGCTGCTGGGCAACCAGAGCGCGAGGGTCTTCCTGGAGCGGGACGGCGGGGCGCACCAGTGCGAGCTCATCATGATCAACGACGAGGCGCTGGTGCAGACGAAGAGCCTCTCCACGCAGCTGTCCTTGACCACGAACCAGAGGAACCCCGGCTGCCTGGTGATCGCAGGCAACACGGGCAACGTGGTCTGCAACACGAGCTTCACGGACTTGTCCGACAGCCGGGTGAAGACGGAGATTGCCAAGGCCGACGTGACGGAGCTCATGCAGCTGTTTGACTCCGTGGAGGCCAAGCAGTACAAGCGCCCGGACATGAACGGGGACCTAAGGCTGGGCTTCGCCTCGGACGACTTCGCAGGAACAAAGTGGAAGAATTTGACGGGGACCACGCGGTGGAGCGACGGCACGGAGATGGTTACTCTCGACTACTCTCACCTCACCAGTGTGCTGTGGGGGGTGCGCAAGGGCTTCCAGGCCCGGCTGGACGAGGTGGAAGCCTGGCAGGCCCAGCGGGGGCCGAAGAACAAGTTAGGTGTGAGCAGGCCTCCTTGTTTTAGTGGAGCCTTGCTCAATGCTCCTATTTGGGCAAGAAGTAGGTGGTGCGCAGGTCCCCTTGATTAGCACTCCTCCTTTTTGGGGCAAAGCTAAATGGAGGCGCTGAGGGACCTGGCCGACGACTTCAACGCGCGGGACCCGCGGAAGCTGTACCGACTTGCGAGGCAGCGCGACCTCGACGTGACGCAGGCCATGGCCTTCAAGGCGCTGAAGGCCGACGTGGGCCGGCAGGTGCGAGCGCCACGGCCCCGCGCGCTGGGCAAGTCGGCCGCCGAGGGGCCCAACGACCGGCTGCAGGCCGACCTCATCGACTTCAGCCAGAACACGCGGGGGAAGACGAAGTACGGCCTGGTGGTGATGGACGTCGTCACCCGGGAGGCCGCCGTGGAACCTCTGCAGAACAAGAACGCCGAGACGGTGGGCCGCGCCACCAAGCGCGCCGCAAAGGAGCTGACGGGGGACGACGGGAACTTCGTGGTCACGACAGACCTGGGCAACGAGTTCGCCACGCTGGACCGGGAGCTGCCGGCGGAAGCCGTGCACCGCACGAAGCGGCCCGAGGACCGCAACGCCATTGCCGTGGTGGACCGGGCATCCAGACGCTGAAGAAGGACCTGGCCACGAGGGTGGCGCGCAAGGGCGGGCAGTGGAGCGACCACTTCGAGCGGGCGGCCGGGGCCTACAACGCGCGGCCCCACGAGACGGTGCACGGAGCGCCCGAGGACGTGGAGAAGCAGCCGGCCACGGAGTTCAGGGTCCTACAAGACAACGCCGACAAGTTCCAGCACAACAAGGACCTCACCGACCGGCGCGTGATGGCGGTGCAGGACGCGGGCGCCTTCCGAGCGCCGACGAACGCGGCGAGGAGCTTCAACCCTCAGTACGGCGACGTGCAGCGGCTGGGGGCCGTGGACTCCATGACCGTCCGCAGCACGGAGGGGCGCGAGACCCTGCTGAAGCTGGCGCTGCCGGCGAGCGGCAACGCGGCGGGCCGGCTGACGAGACGCAGGCCGGCGGCTGTGAGGCAGCTGGACGACTTCCTGGCGCCTCCGAGGCCCAGGACCCTTGACTAGCTTTCGAAAACTGTTTTTTGAGGCACTCTTCAGGCCTCCTCGTTTCCGAGGAAGCTTGAAGAAGCCCCTTTTGGCGCAAAAAGAGGCTGATCACACTCAAGTTGGAATTGCCTGGTCGAGCGAAAAAACTGGGAGAAAAAAGGTTTTGAGACATTGCGCGGGCTGGGGAATTCCCGGAGCCTGCTCAAGCCCTTTTTGGGTTAGGGTTTGGGGTGCTCGGGAAACCAACGGGTTGGGCGAACCAATCAAATGAGCGGGGGCTGGCGTGGGCAAACCGTGCAAAACCGTGCAAAAAAGCTATTACTCCAGGGTGCACATACATGTACGGCCTGTAGTGATAGCATTTTGTAGCGCAAAACCGTGCAAAACGAGCTATTCTTACAGGCCGTACATACATGTACACCCTGGATGAATAGCATTTTGTGGCGCAAAACGGTGCAAATGTCCCTTTAGGGTTTGGGGTCCTCGGCAAACCAAACGGGTTGGGCGAACCATTGAAAAACGAAACCCCCCAGGCACGTTGGGCAGACCAGTACTCAAAAAAAAAATCCGAAACCCCTCCAGACCCGTTGGGCGAACCATTGAAAAACGAAACCCCTCCCGGGCCCGTTGGGCGGACCATTGAAAAACGAAACCCCTCCCGGCGCGTTGGGCGGACCATTGAAAAAAAAATCCGAAACCCCTCCCGGGCCCGTTGGGCCCCTACCCCGCAGACCCGTTGGGCGGACCATTGAAAAAAAAAATCCGAAACCCCTCCCGGGCCCGTTGGGCGAACCATTGAAAAAAAAAACCGACCCCTACCCCGCAGACCCGTTGGGCGAACCATTGAAAAAAAACCGACCCCTACCCCGCAGACCCGTTGGGCGGACCATTGAAAAACGAAACCCCTCCCGGGCCCGTTGGGCGGACCATTGAAAAAAAATCCGAAACTCCTCCCGGGCCCGTTGGGCGGACCATTGAAAAAAAAAATCCGAAACTCCTCCCGGGCCCGTTGGGCGGACCATTGAAATTTTTTTTCCGAAACCCCTCCCGGGCCCGTTGGGCGAACCATTGAAAAAAACCGACCCCTACCCCGCAGACCCGTTGGGCGGACCATTGAAAAAAACCGACCCCTACCCCGCAGACCCGTTGGGCAGACCATTGAAAAAAAACACGAATCCCCCCGGGCCCGTTGGGCGGACCATTGAAAAAACCCGACCCCTACCCCGCAGACCCGTTGGGCGGACCATTGAAAAACGACTCCTTCCCGGGCCCGTTGGGCGAACCATTGAAAAAAAAAAAATCCGAAACGTAGCTGCCGGCGTCCTCCAACCTCCACACTCCCTGGGCTCCTTGCTATATGTGCTATATGTGCTACATG
>CAUJNA010001708.1:0-60257 GCA_963377175.1 Effrenium voratum | reverse complement strand
GCGGCTGACGATTTGGCGTCCTTGTCTCGCCGCATTCGCGGCATGCAGCGTAAGCTACGTCGTCGCCGTGCTGGAGATGACGTGGGGCAGGGTGTCTTGAGCTCAAAGACAGCCAGTGCGGCAATCATGGTTTATGTCTTCAGCGGCCACAATTTGGATGTGGCAGCTGCGTTCTTGCTTTTCAAGTTTCACCTCGCAGATGACTGTATGGAGGACACGCGCTGCATGGTTGAGAATGCTTACTTACAAGAGCCGAATTCCCGGGTCGTGGAGTTGATGAATGACCAATGTGTGGCAACTCGAAGCATGCGAGTGATGACTACTGCTTGCACTTTCATTCTCCACCGGCAACTGTACGTGTGGCTGTGCAAGCAGAACTGCGAGCGCGGAGTGGCTCCTAGCAGAACGCAAATGATTCGGCGCGCGCTGTCTGTGGCGCCTTCTGATTGCCCTCTGGAAGTCCAGGCGTGCGTGGAAGCGCCTCTGCGAGGTTCAGCCCGGCGGCAGAGGAAGTGGCTGCGCCGTTTCCGGCGCGTGTGGGGAGCCCGTGTCGGCAGTCTGCAGCCTATTTCAACTTTGTCAGTCCAAGAAATGCAGGAGAAGGCGGGGCAAGGGGAGTGTTGGGGCGCGCAGTAAGATTTTGCCGAAAGGGCGCAAAAAATCAGGACTGCGCTGGCTCCTATTTTGGTAGTTGCTTTTTGGCTCCTAAGACGGTTTCCGTGCTGTAGAACACATGAGGGCGCAGAAGGCGCGCGCTCTCGACTCTTGTTTTTGGAGCTGTTTTTCAACTCCCAAACTGGAAGTTGTGTTTGCTGACCTTTTGGGAGGCCTTCGCGTACTTCCGTTGGGTGAATGGAGCTCTTGCCCAGAGTGACAAGGCGCCTTTGATCATCAACATGGACGAAGCTTCTCTGGCTTTCCATTTGACTGGCGTGGTTGGCACCGTGCTGAAAGCAAGTCGGCTTAGCCGACTGCAGCCTGGAGACCGAGCCAAACTTGGCGCTCGCAGGGGGGCTCTCACTCACATAGCTTCTATTTGCAACGACCCTGCCTTCAACGATGTCTTGCCACAGATATTGCTGGGAAACACTCGGCAGTTCATCTTAGGGACCCTGCGAACTGCGCAGGCTGAAGCGCCGGCAAATGTGTATCTGTGGAGGGAAAAGAGCTCTTGGAACAATACAAGACTTATGCAGAAATACATCCAGCTCCTTTGCCACCTGCTAGGAGGAGCTTTGCAGGAACGGACTGTCTACCTTGTAGTCGACATGGCAGCCTGCCACACACACCCAAGCGTTCATTCTTGCGCCTTGGAGAAAGGATTGCGAATGATATTGGTTCCAGCAGGAATGACAGGGGTTTTGCAGACGTTTATGTCTTCAAGCAATTCCGCTCAAAAATACAGGAGCTCTGGCTTGAGTGCAAAGAAAACGCGAAGGACGGCGAAGTAACTTTGCTGCTTTGGTTGCGAGTTGTCTGCGGCGCGATACAGTCAATAATTTCTGGAAGGCCTTGGCAGAATGCTTTCCAGCGCACGGGCTTGATGTTAGGGCAGAGCCTTCTCTCCAGCCAAATTTTGAAAGCTTTAGATTGGAGCTCTTGCCCAGCAGTGCCTGACACGCTGCCCGCAGTTGGTCAAGCGTCGGCCATGTTTCCCCGTAGGTCCCGAATCAATGTGCCAATGTGGGGCATTGGACGCCTGCCTTGGAGTTCACCCGTGTTCAGACATTGGATTGACGCGAAGCTTGAAAACACTGACTCGGGAGGCCCGAGTGCAGGGCCCCAATTGTGGCTGTGTTTCTGACTACCGTAGGAGGAGTTATTGTTGTGCGGACATTTGGTCTTTCTCATGAGGAGCTGTGGTGGCCTAAACAGATTTCTGGTCAAGGTTTGTAACGAGTCCTGCGTGCGTAGGCTTTGCTGGCGGACGAGCTGAAGAACCTCAAAGATCAGCGAAGGACTTTGCGCGAGGCGCGGCTAGCGCTCGCTTCCGGCCTGTTTCCTCGTGCTCGGGCTGGCGCCAGGCCATGAAGAAGAACAAAATGGACCGCCAAGCTGCAGACCGACGCAAGAGCCGTGTGGTCAAGGCAAGGTGTAGAGTGTTATTGTTTTGAAGTGGACATGGCGTGGGAGGCAGCCAAGCAGCTGTCGACGGCAGACCTAAAGCTTCTGGTCGCCGCCAAGGAGAAGGCGGAAGCAGACGCAGCCGCGGCTGCTGGAGACGAAGGCAGAGTTCTTGCGTGTGGCTTTGCGTTGTTTCTGTGAATTCTAGGTCGGGCAGGGTGACTCCAGCCGTGCCTAACGGTGCGAGCAAGCTGGACAGGCTCGCCTGGTCATAGCTGGTAGGCTTGAAAAGCACGCAACACTGTGAAAAAGCGCGCAACGCTGTGAAAAAGCACGCAACGCACCACGTAACACACCACGCAACACGCCACGCAACGCTGTAATTTTCATATATTCGTGTGTTTTCTAGGAAGGCAATGGCTGGTCATTTAAAAGAGTCACTACTTTTTTCTATCCGCGAGCACGCAACACTGTGTTTTACAGCGTTGCGCGGTGTGTTGCGTGGTGTGTTGCATTGTGTTGCGCAACAGCCCGCAACGCTGGGCGTTCGGATGCGTGGAGTAGGGTTTTGGTTGAGCCCCGCCAAGGTTGCGACTGGGTGGCAAGCGCACGCAAGGCGTGGCAGCTGGTTTGCCAAGAATTTGACTCTTCTTGCCAGCTTTCATATTTTCGATAGAACGCATTTCCCCCAGCCCCATCGAGAGGTTTGGGCATCAGCTTGGCCTGCCCGCGACCTGTGGCTGATCCGGCTTCTTTCCGTTTCGTTTCGCGCCTGATTTTCGTTTTCGCTTCTCAAACCATGTTTGACGCTGACACTTTGCTGTTTGCCTAGGTGCTAGCCTGCTTGAAAGCCGCCCCGACCTCAGGTCGATTGCGCGACGTGTGCAGTGTAGCTCAATTGGCGTGAGCCGGACAGATTTTGGAATACCGTTTTTAGTCTGTTGGGAACAGCCAGTCTTTTGTTTTTTCCCCAAACGTAGCAGAAGGGTTTTCGTTTAAAATAGGGGTCTGGGGAGCAGTAGGTGTTCGCGAGACGCGTCGCTGCGTCCGCAAGCATCCGCAAGCGTCCGCAAGCGTTCGCAAGCGTTCGCAGAGGGTCCGCGAGTGGAACATATGGCCGTGCCGTCAGAATTGCTGTGAAATGCGACGTTTTAATGAAACTTGAAGCGCTGAGTTCGTTGCGCTTGTGCGCGAATCGTGTCTTTGCAGCCACGCCTGTTGTTTCGCTGCGCAGGCGCAGTGTCTTGGATGTCGCGTGTTCGCATTGCCGCGCCGTTGCGATTTGCGTTTCAGGGGTGGTTGTTTCAGCAGCTTTACCACCAGCGCAGAGCGCCGCTGCCGCGGCCGCATTTTGACTGTGTTTGGGGACACGCGCGCGTTCATGTCGCAATGCCTTGAGGCCGAGACATAGGCGACGCCCTGTGGTTAGCTGTGTTGCGTGTGTAACTTGCTGAAAAAATACAGGCGCTGGAAACTCAGCGATGTTTGCGACTTGCTTAGGTGTTGGTCTTGGACAAGAAGATGCCTGCAAGGCCCGGCTGCCTCTATTTGTTCAAAGTCTGTTGAGCTGGCAGGCAGTTGCGTCATGTGTGTCTCAGACCCAGCGTGCTGCAAGATTTTCTGACGAAGGTGGGTAGACGGTGCAAAAGCCACTAGGGTGTTGGGCGCATGGACCTCCAAAGGCCTGCTGATGCGGCGTTGCCGGTGGTGGCCCAGCTGGAAAATGCTGGCGCTAGCCTGCCAGATGAGGCCACCTTGCGGCAGGCAGCGACGCAGCTTGTGACTGAGTTGGACCTCCACCAGTGCAGCGTCAAGGAGTGCAGAAGCAAGATTGCAGTTGCCTGCGGATTGCAGCCCGACGGGTTGGAAACGCAAAAAGATGAAATTCGTGCCTTGCTCACAGAAGTAGTGGAAGCTCTCGGGGCTAAGAAGGCAAGCCAGCCTTCAAGCCGCAACGACGAGCTTGGCGCTGAGTCGCAGAACCCGAGGAGGGCTTACCTAGTCACTTTGTCCCACACAGAGAAGGAAGAAGGTGTGGGCGGCCAGATGTTGGTGGCTCCAGGCACTCACACGCGTGCTGAGGTCAGAGATTTCTTCTTGGGCGCTCTTGTTTCCACCCAAGCAAACAGAGAGCAGCCTCTAGCCTTATGGCCGTGCTTCAGGAGCGCCATGCGTCAGGGCAAATCCATTACCATGTTGCGCTTCTGGCTGACAAATGTTTCCGTTTTCTCCCTTTGAAGCGCCACCTGCTGGCTGCGCACGGCTTGGCCAGCCACTGGTCTGGGAAAACAGATGGATACGCGGGCTGCGTTGCGTATTGCTACTTGCCTTCGCCCACTAAAGCTGTGGAGGAGTTGGATCCAACCCCTGAGCTGTGGCCGGCCACCCAACGTTGGCTGAAGCGAGCAGAGGGTCAGTGAGCGCGAAGAAGTTGGAAGCCCAGCGCGAGGACCAAAGGCGGAGTCGTGCAGCTCAAGGCAAAGCAGAGCAGCGCGTGCGAGAAGTGGATTTGTGGCCCATCGTCATCCGGGAGAACATTGCGCCCGACGAAGTCTGCGCGGAGAAGTTGATGGCCTACGCAAAGCGCAGTGGTGGCCGAGCGCTGGTGGACTTTTGCTTTGCTAACTGGGACAAACTTCCTGGCATTGTGGCCAAGTCATGGAAGACTGAGAAGGTTGAGGATTTTGTCGCAGTGGCCGCGCAGAGCCGCATGGAGAGTCTGGCAGCTTCGCGCAACGCGCCGTGGCGGCGGGCAGTGGGCCGACTTCGCACGCACCACCCTCTCGCAAAACGGGCATGATCCATACGGATTCGCTCTTGGCAGGGCGTTCCAAAGGCAACCTTGTCTGCCATGCAGGCTTTGAGGGAAACGAGGGCAAAAGCTTTCTGTTCCGCCCCTTGCCTCTGGTTTACGGCGAGGACAATGTTTTCGTTTCTCCACCCAAGAGCGCGTTCCCTTTGCTTGGCCTTGAAAAGGCCCGAATGGTTTGGCTGGATGATTGGAGGTTCAATGAGGACATTGTCTCTTGGGCAGTCCAGCTGCTTTGGTTCGAAGGCGCTAGCTTTGTCATTGCTAGGCCGCAGAACCTTTATTCTGGCCATTTGCGCTATGTCAAGGACGATTACCACCTTGCAAGCAGACTTGCACGCCTTGAAGGGAAAGCTAAAGCAGGGCGATGTGGACATGATGGTGAAGCGCTTGCAAGTTTTTGAATTCAAGCAGAAAGTCACCATTCCCAGCCACGTTGCTAAAGGATGCTGCTCATGCTTTGCCCGTTCCTGTTGCAAGAGCCCCCCGTCCTGAAACTGCGAAAAGGGAGGCCACACCATCGGGCGAGACACCTGATGCCAAGAGAATGCTTTGCTTGGCTTGGGCTGTAGATGACGTTTGCAAATTCATCACAAACTTGGAGCTCGGACATGTGGTGGCAGCTTTTCGAGAAAACGCTGTGGATGGCCGCATGCTGGCGTTCTTGGCAGAAGCAGACTTGGTTGATGAGCTTGGGTTGAGGCCTTTACAGGCTCGCAAGGTGCTGAGCCGCTTAACATAGCAATTCAAGACTGACAGCTCATATAAGCATGAAAGCATTGCAGGCGTAAAGGAGCAAGGGGTATACCTTAGCACTCTGACTGCAGAATACCCACCTTCCCTAGCCTTGCAACTTGCCCAGGTAGGCGTAGGACGCGTCAGCGAAACGGGCTCTGTCCGGCAAGCATTGCCGCTGCACTCCGCAGTGCCCAGGATTATTTTCTTAGCGCCGGGCAGGCTCCCGACCTTGGAATGCGCTCGGCTCTGCAATTGCCCTGCCCTCCAGACATGAACCCCGAAGCAGGACAACCGTACAGGCTACATTTGCTGCAGGCCTAGCCAACTCTTGGGGTGACCCAGACATGGCCCTGCTGCCGTTCTTGCAACACTGGGTACCAACAGGTACTGTCTCAGCCTTGCCGCCCAGCCAACAATGGCCGGCCAAAAAGCCGGACACGGCCGTGCCACCAGATCTAGAAATTTGTGAAGGCAACTGGAAAATGGCCGAGGACGAACCAGAGACAGTTCAAAGCCTGTTGCGCATGAAATTGCCAACAACTGGATTGTAGAAACCGGCCTGAGCCTTGCCGGAGCTCGGGAAAAATTGCCTTTAGGTATCGCCGTAGGCAAACTAAACGTGGTCTTTGCAGAAGGAAAAGAGCCTCGCCTTGTTCTGGACAGCGCCGTGTGCCACGTCAACACAAGGTGCCATTTACCAGAGCGCCTTAGCCTGCCAATGGCTTCAGACCTGGCGCTGTCCACGCAACCAGAAGACACTCCAGGTGCCTTCGCGGGGGCAAGTATTGACTTCAAAGCCGCGCGCAAACAGGTGCAGGTCCGTTTGCTTTTCAGGAAAAACTCTACCATTATAGAGTATGCCATTTCGGAGGCAGTTTTTCGGCATTCTGGTGGCAGCGCACTGGTGCGTTTGTACCAAGTGCGTGGGCTGTTGGCTTGGAAGCCCCACAAAGCCTTCCTTTTCGTGGACGACCTGCTGTGCGCACTCGTCCGAGACAGCGCCTCGGAAATGTTCGCTTTGGTTCTGTTCTTCTGCGCAATTGCTGCGCCCATTTCACGGAAAAAGGCGCAGTTCCAGGACAGCCTCATTTGGTGTGGCTGGGAGATCAACTTCTCCCACGATACCATTCAGCTCGTGTCCGCTAAGCTGATGAAGCTGGACGCCTTAATCAAAGCACTGCTGGGAAGCAAACGAGCGCTACGTAAGACACTCGAGCAGTGCATAGGCCTGCTCATTTGGGCCACCAGTATTGCCTTGCGTCTCAGATCTTGGCTAGCGCCGCTATACTCTGATCTCAACAGCCCTCCGGGCTCGATGCGCTCAATACCACCACAAATGTGGTCAGCCTTCAGAGCCTCCTTGAACAAGGGCCTCAAAACCAGCCATAGCCTTCCCAGCCTTTGGATTGCAGCGGGGAAATTTCGGGCCGCTCAACCCGACATCGCCATGGCAGCCAGAATATCTGGCTGCACCTGTCAGCAGCTTCGCAGCAAGCCGCTTTGACAAAAATAAGCAGTCCCTGAGCAGCAGATGCTCATAAGCATGAGAGTGCAATGTCTTACAACGACTGCCCTGCCAGGTACAACCCCACTCTGAAGGGGGGGTGATGAGGCCGGCGGCCCAGCTGACTCGCCTATACCGGGGCCAACGCACCTCCTGCTCCAGGCGCATCCGTGCCCTGGAAGCAGTGCTACTTTCAGCAATCCCGGTTAAAAGAACTGCGGCCGTTTCGGACTTGCTTTGTTCTTTTGGGTGGTCTGGTTGGGTCCAAGATAGGAGCAGTGCAACATGCCTTAACGCTTAGGGTTTTCTTTTCCCTTGTGTTTAGGGCGTGTTGTGAATCTACTTCCGCGGTGGCCGTTTTGCTCCTAGCCTTGACCCAAACTTGATCTGTTTCATTTGAAACCCAACCCACCCGCCCTGCATGGCCTTTTTTACAAGGCTCTGCAAGGGAAGTTGCAACTTCCATTCAGGGTTTCCGGACCTCTAGGTCTCCGGACCGCCCAAAGTCTCAGGACCACCAGGTCTCCGGACCGGCGTGGGCACGCCTGCCACGCCTTGCGCGCACTGCACGCACCTGCAAGGACACGCACTGTCTTGCCTTTAAGTTTCACGGGGGGTCAACGCACCTCCTGCTCCAGGCGCATCCGTGCCCTGGAAGCAGTGATACTTTCAGCAATCCCGGTTAAAAGAACTGCGGTCGTTTCGGACTTGCTTTGTTCTTTTGGGTGGTCTGGTTTGGGTCCAAGATAGGAGCAGTGCAACATGCCTTAACACAAGGGTTTTCTTTTCCCTTGTGTCTATAGGTCTGGGGTGAATCTCCTACGCCGCCGCCATTTGGTGCTCCTAGCCCTCAAACTCACGTTTAGGACTCGCAGTCCTGGTTTCGTTTGAAACCCACCCACTGCTTAGGCCTACCGGACAGCCCTCCCCGCTGGGAGCCCTCCGGACATGAACTGGGAGCGCACTCTCAGCTTCATACCAGGGCCCAGGCCCGCGGTCTGGCCTTGTTGGCGTCTCTGGACCCGCAGGTCCGTTGATGCGGGCGTGGGCACGCTTGCCACGCCCCCCATTTGGCATTTTAATGCAAGGACACGCTTGTCTTGCAACCTTGTTTTCCGCAAGGGGGGGGAACATTTCGCCCCTTGTCCTAGGTGCACCGCAGTGCCCTAGGAAAGTGCCACCTTCCCAAGCAACCCGGTAAAAAGGTGTGCGCCTTGCTGTCGGCTTTTGGGTTCTGGGTTCTTTGTGGTTTGAGGCTAGGAGCAGTGCGCGGGACCTCTAACGGCAAGTGGCGAGCACTTCGTGTTCACCCGGCTCGGGCTTTTGTGCGCGTGCAGCTTTCGCTTCAAGGGGGGGCCCAGGAAAGTTAGGGGATTTCGGGGACCTAGGGGACCTGGGGGAGTTGGACCCCAGAACCCAGAAACCCAGGGACCCCAGAAACCTGAGGACCCCACAAACGCCAGGGACCCCAAAAAATCCAGGGACCCCAGAAACCCCCGCCCTGCAGGGCCCGACAGCTTGTGACTTCCGCGGTGCCGATTTCGGTTGCTTGTTTTGCAGGCAGGCCAGTTTGGTATCTCGTTCATTGGACTTTGATGCAGCGGCAGCAGGTCAGTGACGGATGGACGGCGCGAAGCCTTGCAAGGCTTGGCCCGACCGACCTTCAGGCCGCGAGTGGAGCAAAAGGAGGAACATCCAAACCCCTACATTGGTGTTGCCAAAGAAGCCACTCAATCTTGCGTTTGCTCTGGAAACTTGGCTCGAGGGTACTCATCAACACTGACACAACAACAGCTCGCAATTGTTGCCCGATGGGTCTTTTGCCAGTGCTTGAGGAATCGCAGGCCGCTCAAGCGCTTTTCGAATAGCCATGGCGATGATGCGGACCAGGACAAAAAGCCGAGGCTGGCAAGCTTGTGACGCTACCGTGCCCGCGGTAGGCAGCGGCCAGGTATGTGCCTCTGCCTCGGGATCGCGTTGGCGCTGCTCCTGCAGCCGAGCACGGCCTGGGTCTTGGGACACATTTTTTTCTCGAAAACTTTCGGGTTTCAGGAGTCCCTTCTCGATTCTCAAGACTTTGCGCGAGGAGTTCCTGGGCTGAAGGACCATGATGTCCCTCCCTTGAATGTTCCTGTTTCGTGCTGCCGTGCCAGGACAGCATATTGGCCCAGTTCTCAGAGTTGCCCGCATTCGCAAGCAAATTTCACTTTTGCTCTCTCAGGTGGCAAAACGGCACCCGTTGCATGCCGGAGTCGCTCGGCGCGCCCGGCCTGCGCAAGAGGACTCCTCCGACCCGAAGCCTGTTCGCATCTTTTGCCGGTTGCCGCCAGAACGACATTGCCGAGGCATGGGGGACACGTGCATCAAGCTTGAACGCTGGGCTTCTTGGCTGCCAGGACCGGCTGGATCTCGAGAAGGCGGCGGACCTTCAGAGAAAGCGACGTCCCAGCCTTGTCTCGCTCAGGTGGTCGCAGAAGCCAAACGGGTTGTGGACAACGGCACGCTGAAAGACATGCGAGTGGTCATTCGCCGCTTTAGCAGCACGTCAATACGTTCGTTGTGGATTTTCAGGCGCGGTTGAGCTCAGGAAGAGTGAAGCTGGTAGATCCAGCAGGGAAGTGGAAGGTTCGGGTTAATAAGCCCGAGTTGGAGAAGCAGCTGCGGAAGTTTGTGGCGGAGGCAGCAGTGTTTGCTTCCTTTACCAACAGGTCAGATTCACAAGCGTTTTCGTGACATTTTCAAAATGCACGTTTGTTGTGGGTGCTTTTCAGGCCAAAGCAGCCAAAACGGCATTGGAGGAGGCCGTCCGTTCGAGCGCGTTCGAGCGCTTTCGAGCGCTCGGCATGGGAGTCGGCCCGGGCAGGACCTGCTCCTGGCGCGACAGCAGCGGAAGACGGCCCAGCGGCAGGTTGAGAGCGCCCAGCGGCAGGTTGAGACTGCCCAGGAGCAGGAAGCAATGGCGGTGAGGCGTCTCGCTGGAGCTGCCACCGTTTTGGAGACGGCGGAGGACTCGGGCAATGCGACAAAGGTGCAGGAGGCGGAGAGGAAGGTGGAGAAGGCGAAGAAGGAGGTTCAGGAGGCGAAGAAGGAGGTTCAGGAGGCGAAGGTCCAGGAGGCGAAGAAGGAGGTGCAGGAGGCGGAGAGGAAGGTGGAGAAGGCGAAGGAGGAGGTCAAGGAGGCGAAGGCAAGCGGCCGGACGAAGGAGTCCGAGGCGGGCTGAGTCGGTCGCTTCCGCCGGCCGGCTGCGTTCTGGGACGTTGGTCGTTGCGTGCGGTTTTGGAAATTCCCCCGCGCGGCCCGCAAATGCTTTTGGTGGGGCTGCCCTGATCAACACCCACAGAAGCAGGAAATCCCAAGATAGCATTTGTGCAGATTGCGGCGGTTCGTGTCGTTGGCAGGCTCGGTATGGAGCCCCCCATGAACGGATGGTTGCCATTCCTTGCCATTCGGGGATGTCGGTCATTCCTGCCGGTCAACATTGATTGAGACGTGCCGTTGATCCTTGTGAGTGATTTTGTCATTGCCTTCAGCTTGCTTTTCAAAGAGCAAGACCTGCCCTTCTGCCGTCGGGGAGAGGGAGGGCAAACTCTGATGTCTTTATGTCTCTGCACCCATTGGGGTCCTGGCTGCTGAAGGCCCAAGTGCATTCTGTGAATGTTCTCTTTGATGCAGTGAGTTCAACCATACATTCCCGGCTTTGCATCCACGGGCAGAGTTCCTGTTCGATGGTTTGGCCCGTTGTGCTGCCATTCCATCCCCTTCTATTGTTCAATTTTAGATGTACCTGCTCATATCTGCCTGATTTGAAATTCTTTTGCTGAGGCGGAGCCACCCGACTCGATAAATCCAACAATTGCTGATGTCCTTACACTCCTCCGCACCCGATTTTGGAGACAGGCACGGAGCAGTTGGTGCGAGAAGTTGCTCGCGAAGAAGTTGAAGTTTGGAGCAGCCGACCAACTGCTTGCAACAGTTGGGGCCACATGGGACTATTGTGGGAAGGAGGAGCTCCGTGAGCGCATGCAGATCCCCATCCAGAAGCTGCACGAGCAAAAGGGGAAGAACAGTGACAAACAGCTTCATCCTTTGTTCATTGCATTTGCAGGCCCAGGGCAAGGCAAGTCCCGGTTGCTGACAGAGTTCCCGGGCCTGGTCGAGCAGTGCTTGCAGAATGTGTCTGAAAGGCAGAAACTGAAATTCAGCAAGCAAACGACGAGCTTCATGATCAGCTGCGAGAACGCCCTCACTCCCGGGGACTGGGCCACGGAGGAGCTCAATGCCCAACGCTTTGTGGCATGCCGCATGCTGTGGCAGCTGAGGAATGCAAACAAGGAGGCTTTTCGGGAGGTCGGCGCTCCAGCAGACTTCGCCGAATTCCGCATCCAATGCCCTGCCGACCTCACACCCTCGCCTGTGCTTAAGTCTGTGCTGCGTGATGAGCTCAATAGCACGGTGGTGATCGGAGTCGACGGGATGCACGGTCTGCCTGGATTTACTGACCGCAGTGATGCTGTGGGCAAGGACCTGCCATTCTATCAGGTGATGCAGGCGGTCTGCCGCCTCGTCAACCAAAAGGAAGGCCCCTTTGTCGTAGCCTGTGTGGCCGCTTTGCAAAATGTGAAGAGTGGACTTGCTGGCAGTCCCCAGGCCCGAGTTTTTCTGGAGCTGCCACGCGTGACCGCCGTAACCCGCAACAAACAGCCGGTGCTGCCCGGCCACCGCCTAAAAGACCTCCTGGTCGAAGACATGGGCGGGCATGGCAGAGCTTTGGAGTGCCTTCTAGAGGCCTTGATGGAGATGCCCAACGCTGCAGCAACTGCCTTGGTGGGTGCAGTTATGAGACAATTGAGGCAGAAGTATCCTGACGCCACTCAGATGGAGCCGGGTGCAGACCTCAAGGAACTGCTTCGCGCAGCTCTGTCAGGCAGATGGATTTTGTCTGGCGAAATGGTCGGCAATCTAGATCCTGAGAAGGTGGAGCTTATCCGCGTCAAGTTCAAGGACGGCGACTCCTCGCAGTACCGCATCGACTTGCCCTACATTTGGTTGCACTTGATGCTGAGTTCGCCTAAGTTCTCTGACGATTTGCAACCGTGGAACTTGATGGACTACCACTTGTTTGAGTCAGAACCAACCTGGCAACAGTGGGAAGAATTCAATGCCAGGTTTCGAGTGTTGCGAGCGTCTGCGTTTGAGGATGGACAAGTAGTTGACATTGCCGATCTACACAGGGGTGCAGTGATCCAGCCTGACAGCTTGAAAAGCACCAAGGTCATCAACCGGCATCTGCAATTTGCCAAATCCGGGACGTTGACTGACAAACGTGTTTTAGAGGTGAATGCCGCCGGAGCTCCAGCTGCTGATGCCTTTCTCATGTTGGAAGAGGTGGGGGCAGAGGGCAACCATCACACCATCTCTGAATGTTTGCAATGCAAGAAGGGCGAGTCTCGATTAGAAGCATGCGACAAAGCTGACATCCTGGTGCTTTTGATGACAACGACAAAGACTGTGCCACAAAGCGGCGGACAGCGCTTGATCTTCGTATCTGAAGCGCAGTACCAGGAGTACTTTGGCTTCTACGCTGGTAGAGCCTTCTATCAAACCAGGGCGGCCAAACCTTGAAGGCTGAATTGTTGCTGCTGTGCCATTTCCTGGCCTAGAATTGGATCTCGGGGCTCAAAGAATTGCGGAGCATGAGGAAAACAAATTCTAGGTGCAGAACGAGCAGATTGGGGAACCGAGGAAGGCCATGGAACGATTTAGGGTGTTGAGACCTTTTGTTTCCTTTTCTCAATGCTTGCATTTTGAGGGCAGCCGGTGAGTGACGAATCAAACGCATGAACATGTGGAATTGGCTACATGTGATTTGGCCCCAAAGCCCATCAATATGCTAAGACATGTTTTTTTCCTTGTGCTGGCCTCGGCCTCCTGGGCTGCCCCAAGAAGTCGTCCAGCTGCCTTGCCGCAGCGGGCCGGCCGCGCCTCGTCAGCCTGCCCGCGGCGTTGCCGCTGCCCTGGGGCGCCGGCAGGGCCTCCCGCCCCTCGGTGCTGCGGACCGTCATGGAGTCCACGGCCTGCAGCCCCATACTGGGGGTTGAAGCTGTTGGTGGGAGCCCTGAAGGCCCCCGCGTCCTCTGGCCTTGATGCGGCGGTCGGTCAGATCCTTGTTGTGCTGGAACTTGTCCACGTTGTTTTGCAGCAGCCGGAACTCGGTGGCCGGCTGCCGCTCCACGTCCTCTAGGGCCCCGTAGACCGTCTCGTGCGGCTCCTTCTTCAGGGTCTGGATGCCCCGGTCGATCACGGCCGTGGCGTTGCGGTCCTCGGGCCGCTTGGTGCGGTGCTCCTCGGGCAGCTCCCGGTCCAGGGAGGCGAACTCGTTGCCCAGGTCTGTGGTGACCACGAAGTTGCGCTCCTCGGCCCGCTTGGTGGCCTGGCCCACGGCCTCGGCGCTCTTGCTCTGCAGCGGCTCCACGGCCGCCTCCCTGGTGATGGTGAAGACGTCCATGACCACGAGGCCGTACTTGGTCTTCCTCTTGGAGTCGATCAGGTCGGCCTGCAGCGGGTCGTTGGGCCCCTCCGCGGCGGACTTGCCGAGGGCCCTGGGCCGCGGGGCCTGCACGACGTGCAATACTTCCCCAGCTCGCTGAGCTCGTTCCTCACGAGGTGGAGGCCTGTTGGCCGACTACCGGACGGCGAGCGCAGACGCAGGCAGCCATCGCGGGCGCGCTGCTAGCCTACCGGACGGGCCCGGGCCAGGACGTTTTCACGACCAACCACTGCTTGGCTGCCGACCAGGACACGGCAACGGCTTTGAGCCTCGCAGCCGCCCTGTTGAGCTGAATCACCATTGCGCAGATGGACGGCCTCCTAGCCGGCAAGCTGGGAGTCACGGAGGCAGCCTGGAGATAGCCGCGCGCTTCCCGGACGATGGAGGGGTGGACGAGGCGGTGGCCGCCGTCGGGGAGCAGATCCTGGGTCCCACGGACGTCTTGCCGCGCGAGGTACAGCTTTCACGCGGCTTTGCAGCCGCTTGCGCACGCCCGGCGCAACCTGTCGTCCAATTCGGGCCGGTTGTACTGCTTCGGCTCCACGGCGTCGAAGAGCTGCTGCAGCTTGTCGTGACTGGCGTCGGCCAGTTCCGTCTTCACGCGGCTGTCCGAGAGGTCGGTGAAGCTCGTGTTGCAGACCACGTTGCCGGTGTTGCCTGCTATCACGAGGCAGCCGGGGTTGCGGTCGGGGAGAGCTGGGTGCTCAGGCTCTTGGTGGTCAGCAAAGCTTCGTCGTTGAGCATGATGAGCTCGCAGCGCCCGAGTCCCTGCTGAGGAAGACCGGGCGCTCTGGTTCCCCACCATCCGCACCTCGGGGCCGCTGTTGGCCAGGGCGCTGTTGTTGTTGATCGTCAGGCCGGCGTGTTGCTGGCGTAGAGCTGCGGCGCCGTCACGGTGCCGGTGCTGTTGACGTTGCCGCAGGCCACGGTGCCGGTGGAGACGCTGCCGCTGCTCATGGCGAAGGTGCAGGTGACGCTGCCCGAGCTGACGGCTCCGCCGCCCACGTCCAGGGAGGTGCCCACCAGGGTGTTGGTGGAGGTCACGGCTCCGCAGGACAGGTCGCCAGTGGACGCGGCGCCGCTCAGTCAAGGTGCCAGCCAAGACATCGTCTACAGTGTTGAAGTTGCCCGCTGTGGCGGTGTTGGTGACGCTGAGCGCGCCCCCTGCCGGTGGCAGAGACGCTGGCTCCTATTTTGGTAGTTGCTTTTTGGCTCCTAAGACGGTTTCCGTGCTGTAGAACACATGAGGGCGCAGAAGGCGCGCGCTCTCGACTCTTGTTTTTGCAGCTGTTTTTCAACTCCCAAACTGGAAGTTGTGTTTGCTGACCTTTTGGGAGGCCTTCGCGTACTTCCGTTGGGTGAATGGAGCTCTTGCCCAGAGTGACAAGGCGCCTTTGATCATCAACGTGGACGAAGCTTCTCTGGCTTTGCATTTGACTGGCGTGGTTGGCACCGTGCTGAAAGCAAGTCGGCTTAGCCGACTGCAGCCTGGAGACCGAGCCAAACTTAGCGCTCGCAGGGGGGCTCTCACTCACATAGCTTCTATTTGCAACGACCCTGCCTTCAACGATGTCTTGCCACAGATATTGCTGGGAAACACTCGGCAGTTCATCTTAGGGACCCTGCAAACTGCGCAGGCTGAAGCGCCGGCAAATGTGTATCTGTGGAGGGAAAAGAGCTCTTGGAACAATACAAGACTTATGCAGAAATACATCCAGCTCCTTTGCCACCTGCTAGGAGGAGCTTTGCAGGAACGGACTGTCCACCTTGTAGTCGACATGGCAGCCTGCCGCACACACCCAAGCGTTCATTCTTGCGCCTTGGAGAAAGGATTGCGAATGATATTGGTTCCAGCAGGAATGACAGGGGTTTTGCAGCCCTTGGACGTTTATGTCTTCAGGCAATTCCGCTCAAAAATACAGGAGCTCTGGCTTGAGTGCAAAGAAAACGCGAAGGACGGCGAAGTAACTTTGCTGCTTTGGTTGCGAGTTGTCTGCGGCGCGATACAGTCAATAATTTCTGGAAGGCCTTGGCAGAATGCTTTCCAGCGCACGGGCTTGATGTTAGGGCAGAGCCTTCTCTCCAGCCAAATTTTGAAAGCTTTAGATTGGAGCTCTTGCCCAGCAGTGCCTGACACGCTGCCCGCAGTTGGTCAAGCGTCGGCCATGTTTCCCCGTAGGTCCCGAATCATTGGACGCCTGCCTTGGAGTTCACCCGTGTTCAGACATTGGATTGACGCGAAGCTTGAAAACAGTAGGTGTTCGCGAGACGCGTCGCTGCGTCCGCAAGCATCCGCAAGCGTCCGCAAGCGTTCGCAAGCGTTCGCAGAGGGTCCGCGAGTGGAACATATGGCCGTGCCGTCAGAATTGCTGTGAAATGCGACGTTTTAATGAAACTTGAAGCGCTGAGTTCGTTGCGCTTGTGCGCGAATCGTGTCTTTGCAGCCACGCCTGTTGTTTCGCTGCGCAGGCGCAGTGTCTTGGATGTCGCGTGTTCGCATTGCCGCGCCGTTGCGATTTGCGTTTCAGGGGTGGTTGTTTCAGCAGCTTTACCACCAGCGCAGAGCGCCGCTGCCGCGGCCGCATTTTGACTGTGTTTGGGGACACGCGCGCGTTCATGTCGCAATGCCTTGAGGCCGAGACATAGGCGACGCCCTGTGGTTAGCTGTGTTGCGTGTGTAACTTGCTGAAAAAATACAGGCGCTGGAAACTCAGCGATGTTTGCGACTTGCTTAGGTGTTGGTCGTGGACAAAAAGATGCCTGCAAGGCCCGGCTGCCTCTATTTGTTCAAAGTCTGTTGAGCTGGCAGTTGCGTCATGTGTGTCTCAGACCCAGCGTGCTGCAAGATTTTCTGACGAAGGTGGGTAGACGGTGCAAAAGCCACTAGGGTGTTGGGCGCATGGACCTCCAAAGGCCTGCTGATGCGGCGTTGCCGGTGGTGGCCCAGCTGGAAAATGCTGGCGCCGCCTGCCAGATGAGGCCACCTTGCGGCAGGCAGCGACGCAGCTTGTGACTGAGTTGGACCTCCACCAGTGCAGCGTCAAGGAGTGCAGAAGCAAGATTGCAGTTGCCTGCGGATTGCAGCCCGACGGGTTGGAAACGCAAAAAGATGAAATTCGTGCCTTGCTCACAGAAGTAGTAGAAGCTCTCGGGGCTAAGAAGGCAAGCCAGCCTTCAAGCCGCAACGACGAGCTTGGCGCTGAGTCGCAGAACCCGAGGAGGGCTTACCTAGTCACTTTGTCCCACACAGAGAAGGAAGAAGGTGTGGGCGGCCAGAAGTTGGTGGCTCCAGGCACTTACACGCGTGCTGAGGTCAGAGATTTCTTCTTGGGCGCTCTTGTTTCCACCCAAGCAAACAGAGAGCAGCCTCTAGCCTTCACCAGCGTGGCCGTGTTTCAGGAGCGCCATGCGTCAGGGCAAATCCATTACCATGTTGCGCTTCTGGCTGACAAATGTTTCCGTTTTGTCCCTTTGAAGCGCCACCTGCTGGCTGCGCACGGCTTGGCCAGCCACTGGTCTGGGAAAACAGATGGATACGCGGGCTGCGTTGCGTATTGCTACTTGCCTTCGCCCACTAAAGCTGTGGAGGAGTTGGATCCAACCCCTGAGCTGTGGCCGGCCAATCACCCAACGTTGGCTGAAGCGAGCAGAGGGTCAGTGAGCGCGAAGAAGTTGGAAGCCCAGCGCGAGGACCAAAGGCGGAGTCGTGCAGCTCAAGGCAAAGCAGAGCAGCGCGTGCGAGAAGTAACATTGCGCCCGACGAAGTCTGCGCGGAGAAGTTGATGGCCTACGCAAAGCGCAGTGGTGGCCGAGCGCTGGTGGACTTTTGCTTTGCTAACTGGGACAAACTTCCTGGCATTGTGGCCAAGTCATGGAAGACTGAGAAGGTTGAGGTTTTGTCGCAGTGGCCGCGCAGAGCCGCATGGAGATTCTGGCAGCTTCGCGCAACGCGCCGTGCACTTGCGGCGGGCAGTGGGCCGACTTCGCACGCACCACCCTCTCGCAAAACGGGCATGATCCATTGGAGTGGTGCAAGGCTGTGACGGATTCGCTCTTGGCAGGGCGTTCCAAAAGCAACCTTGTCTGCCATGCAGGCTTTGAGGGAAACGAGGGCAAAAGCTTTCTGTTTCGCCCCTTGCCTCTGGTTTACGGCGAGGACAATGTTTTCGTTTCTCCACCCAAGAGCGCGTTCCCTTTGCTTGGCCTTGAAAAGGCCCGAATGGTTTGGCTGGATGATTGGAGGTTCAATGAGGACATTGTCTCTTGGGCAGTCCAGCTGCTTTGGTTCGAAGGCGCTAGCTTTGTCATTGCTAGGCCGCAGAACCTTTATTCTGGCCATTTGCGCTATGTCAAGGACGATCCGCTTTTCATTACCACCTTGCAAGCAGACTTGCACGCCTTGAAGGGAAAGCTAAAGCAGGGCGATGTGGACATGATGGTGAAGCGCTTGAAAGTTTTTGAATTCAAGCAGAAAGTCACCATTCCCAGCCACGTTGCTAAAGGATGCTGCTCATGCTTTGCCCGTTCCTGTTGGAGTCAGGGCAGACGAGAGCCCCCCGTCCTGAAACTGCGAAAAGGGAGGCCACACCATCGGGCGAGACACCTGATGCCAAGAGAATGCTTTGCTTGGCTTGGGCTGTAGATGACGTTTGCAAATTCATCACAAACTTGGAGCTCGGACATGTGGTGGCAGCTTTTCGAGAAAACGCGGTGGATGGCCGCATGCTGGCGTCCTTGTCAGAAGCAGACTTGGTTGATGAGCTTGGGTTGAGGCCTTTACAGGCTCGCAAGGTGCTGAGCCGCTTAACATAGCAATTCAAGACTGAGATGTGTCCGTGCCAGTTCTTTGAGCAAGGACAGCTGTCCTGGCTATTTCAAGTTGCATGTTTTAGTCGGCGCAAAGTTTGCAGTTGTTGCAAGAAACATGTCACTTCGAACCTGCCGGTTTCTGCCCTGGGTGCTGTGCAGCCGTTCCCACACACGCGCCCTCTGTGGCCAGGCCTGCAGGGCCCAATTGGCGCGGCTCTGGTGCTTTGACCGTTCAGCTGGTTTTGGATTTGACATAGAACGGTTGTGCGCTAGCTTGTTCGGAACTGGCAAGCTTGCCTCAACCTGTTCTGAGGCTCTGAGGTGGAAGAGAACGCTTGCTTCTCACGCTGCTCCGCTCGGACCTTGGAAGTGAGCCTTTTGGTCTTTGTTCCTTCCCCTCTACCCCAACCAAGCAATGTTGATGGACTGCAGCTTGTCACCTAGCAGTTGCTACGCCCTTTTTGCTTTTTTGTTTTTCGCCCAGGCTGTTGGGCCGCTTGCCTGTCCTCTTCGCGCACAAACCTCAACATTGCTCACCAGGGGGGCGGGGGGAAGAGCTGTGTGTGTTGATTGTCCGCCTGCATCTGTTTTGAGCCCGCAGCGTTACTCTGCCACACGCTTCAGTGTAATTGTGTTCTCGTCGCCCATGCCTCCAAAAGCCAAAGTTGCTCCAAAAGCAAAAGCAGCTGCTGGTGAGGCCCAGGCCCTCCATCGCGAGTCGGAGTTGCGCAGTGACTGATGGGGAAGCGGTTGTTGTTTAGACTCCCAAAGTGAGAGTTAGAAACTGTTTTGTGTTTGGGGCCGCCGTCTGGGGCCTCTCCTGTCTGTGTGTGGTCTCGTGCGGAGAGGGCTTTGTTTGCTGCTTCCGGCTCTTTTCCCAGCGCAACGTGACAGAGCGTCCTGCCCCAAAGGGTCTTGAGGGGTGTGACGCGTGTGCGCCGGAGCGCGCAAACAAGCGCAAAACAGTTGGCAAGCGTGTTCTTAATCCCTCGCCAAGCAGTTTGACAGGTGTTGCTTCCGTTGCTCTGAACAGCTCAGTCTCTTACTTCTGCGGGCCACCACTTAAGCTCCTCGTGGCGGCTGACGATTTGGCGTCCTTGTCTCGCCGCATTCGCGGCATGCAGCGTAAGCTACGTCGTCGCCGTGCTGGAGATGACGTGGGGCAGGGTGTCTTGAGCTCAAAGACAGCCAGTGCGGCAATCATTCAGCGGCCACAATTTGGATGTGGCAGCTGCGTTCTTGCTTTTCAAGTTTCACCTCGCAGATGACTGTATGGAGGACATGCGCTGCATGGTTGAGAATGCTTACTTACAAGAGCCGAATTCCCGGGTCGTGGAGTTGATGAATGACCAATGTGTGGCAACTCGAAGCATGCGAGTGATGACTACTGCTTGCACTTTCATTCTCCACCGGCAACTGTACGTGTGGCTGTGCAAGCAGAACTGCGAGCACGGAGTGGCTCCTAGCAGAACGCAAATGATTCGGCGCGCGCTGTCTGTGGTGCCTTCTGATTGCCCTCTGGAAGTCCAGGCGTGCGTGGAAGCGCCTCTGCAAGGTTCAGCCCGGCGGCAGAGGAAGTGGCTGCGCCGTTTCCGGCGCGTGTGGGGAGCCCGTGTCGGCAGTCTGCAGCCTATTTCAACTTTGTCAGTCCAAGAAATGCAGGAGAAGGCGCGGCAAGGGGAGTGTTGGGGCGCGCAGTAAGATTTTGCCGAAAGGGCGCAAAAAATCAGGACTGCGCTGGCTCCTATTTTGGTAGTTGCTTTTTGGCTCCTAAGACGGTTTCCGTGCTGTAGAACACATGAGGGCGCAGAAGGCGCGCGCTCTCGACTCTTGTTTTTGGAGCTGTTTTTCAACTCCCAAACTGGAAGTTGTGTTTGCTGACCTTTTGGGAGGCCTTCGCGTACTTCCGTTGGGTGAATGGAGCTCTTGCCCAGAGTGACAAGGCGCCTTTGATCATCAACATGGACGAAGCTTCTCTGGCTTTCCATTTGACTGGCGTGGTTGGCACCGTGCTGAAAGCAAGTCGGCTTAGCCGACTGCAGCCTGGAGACCGAGCCAAACTTAGCGCTCGCAGGGGGGCTCTCACTCACATAGCTTCTATTTGCAACGACCCTGCCTTCAACGATGTCTTGCCACAGATATTGCTGGGAAACACTCGGCAGTTCATCTTAGGGACCCTGCAAACTGCGCAGGCTGAAGCGCCGGCAAATGTGTATCTGTGGAGGGAAAAGAGCTCTTGGAACAATACAAGACTTATGCAGAAATACATCCAGCTCCTTTGCCACCTGCTAGGAGGAGCTTTGCAGGAACGGACTGTCTACCTTGTAGTCGACATGGCAGCCTGCCGCACACACCCAAGCGTTCATTCTTGCGCCTTGGAGAAAGGATTGCGAATGATATTGGTTCCAGCAGGAATGACAGGGGTTTTGCAGCCCTTGGACGTTTATGTCTTCAGGCAATTCCGCTCAAAAATACAGGAGCTCTGGCTTGAGTGCAAAGAAAACGCGAAGGATGGCGAAGTAACTTTGCTGCTTTGGTTGCGAGTTGTCTGCGGCGCGATACAGTCAATAATTTCTGGAAGGCCTTGGCAGAATGCTTTCCAGCGCACGGGCTTGATGTTAGGGCAGAGCCTTCTCCCAGCCAAATTTTGAAAGCTTTAGATTGGAGCTCTTGCCCAGCAGTGCCTGACACGCTGCCCGCAGTTGGTCAAGCGTCGGCCATGTTTCCCCGTAGGTCCCGAATCATTGGACGCCTGCCTTGGAGTTCACCCGTGTTCAGACATTGGATTGACGCGAAGCTTGAAAACAGTGACTGGGGAGGCCCGAGTGCAGGGCCCCAATTGTGGCTGTGTTTCTGACTAGTGCGGACATTTGGTCTTTCTCATGAGGAGCTGTGGTGGCCTAAACAGATTTCTGGTCAAGGTTTGTAACGAGTTTTGCTGCTTCCTGCGTGCGTAGGCTTTGCTGGCGGACGAGCTGAAGAACCTCAAAGATCAGCGAAGGACTTTGCGCGAGGCGCGGCTAGCGCTCGCTTCCGGCCTGTTTCCTCGCGCTTGGGCTGGCGCCAGGCCATGAAGAAGAACAAAATGGACCGCCAAGCTGCAGACCGACGCAAGAGCCGTGTGGTCAAGGCAAGGTGTAGAGTGTTATTGTTTTGAAGTGGACATGGCGTGGGAGGCAGCCAAGCAGCTGTCGACGGCAGACCTAAAGCTTCTGGTCGCCGCCAAGGAGAAGGCGGAAGCAGACGCAGCCGCGGCTGCTGGAGACGAAGGCAGAGTTCTTGCGTGTGGCTTTGCGTTGTTTCTGTGAATTCTAGGTCGGGCAGGGTGACTCCAGCCGTGCCTAACGGTGCGAGCAAGCTGGACAGGCTCGCCTGGTCATAGCTGGTAGGCTTGAAAAGCACGCAACACTGTGAAAAAGCGCGCAACGCTGTGAAAAAGCACGCAACGCACCACGTAACACACCACGCAACACGCCACGCAACGCTGTAATTTTCATATATTCGTGTGTTTTCTAGGAAGGCAATGGCTGGTCATTTAAAAGAGTCACTACTTTTTTCTATCCGCGAGCACGCAACACTGTGTTTTACAGCGTTGCGCGGTGTGTTGCGTGGTGTGTTGCATTGTGTTGCGCAACAGCCCGCAACGCTGGGCGTTCGGATGCGTGGAGTAGGGTTTTGGTTGAGCCCCGCCAAGGTTGCGACTGGGTGGCAAGCGCACGCAGGGCGTGGCAGCTGGTTTGCCAAGAATTTGACTCTTCTTGCCAGCTTTCATATTTTCGATAGAACGCATTTCCCCCAGCCCCGTCGAGAGGTTTGGGCATCAGCTTGGCCTGCCCGCGACCTGTGGCTGATCCGGCTTCTTTCCATTTCGTTTCGCGCCTGATTTTCGTTTTCGCTTCTCAAACCATGTTTGACGCTGACACTTTGCTGTTTGCCTAGGTGCTAGCCTGCTTGAAAGCCGCCCCGACCTCAGGTCGATTGCGCGACGTGTGCAGTGTAGCTCAATTGGCGTGAGCCGGACAGATTTTGGAATACCGTTTTTAGTCTGTTGGGAACAGCCAGTCTTTTGTTTTTTCCCCAAACGTAGCAGAAGGGTTTTCGTTTAAAATAGGGGTCTGGGGAGCAGTAGGTGTTCGCGAGACGCGTCGCTGCGTCCGCAAGCATCCGCAAGCGTCCGCAAGCGTTCGCAAGCGTTCGCAGAGGGTCCGCGAGTGGAACATATGGCCGTGCCGTCAGAATTGCTGTGAAATGCGACGTCTTAATGAAACTTGAAGCGCTGAGTTCGTTGCGCTTGTGCGCGAATCGTGTCTTTGCAGCCACGCCTGTTGTTTCGCTGCGCAGGCGCAGTGTCTTGGATGTCGCGTGTTCGCATTGCCGCGCCGTTGCGATTTGCGTTTCAGGGGTGGTTGTTTCAGCAGCTTTACCACCAGCGCAGAGCGCCGCTGCCGCGGCCGCATTTTGACTGTGTTTGGGGACACGCGCGCGTTCATGTCGCAATGCCTTGAGGCCGAGACATAGGCGACGCCCTGTGGTTAGCTGTGTTGCGTGTGTAACTTGCTGAAAAAATACAGGCGCTGGAAACTCAGCGATGTTTGCGACTTGCTTAGGTGCTGGTCTTGGACAAGAAGATGCCTGCAAGGCCCGGCTGCCTCTATTTGTTCAAAGTCTGTTGAGCTGGCAGTTGCGTCATGTGTGTCTCAGACCCAGCGTGCTGCAAGATTTTCTGACGAAGGTGGGTAGACGGTGCAAAAGCCACTAGGGTGTTGGGCGCATGGACCTCCAAAGGCCTGCTGATGCGGCGTTGCCGGCGGTGGCCCAGCTGGAAAATGCTGGCGCTAGCCTGCCAGATGAGGCCACCTTGCGGCAGGCAGCGACGCAGCTTGTGACTGAGTTGGACCTCCACCAGTGCAGCGTCAAGGAGTGCAGAAGCAAGATTGCAGTTGCCTGCGGATTGCAGCCCGACGGGTTGGAAACGCAAAAAGATGAAATTCGTGCCTTGCTCACAGAAGTAGTAGAAGCTCTCGGGGCTAAGAAGGCAAGCCAGCCTTCAAGCCGCAACGACGAGCTTGGCGCTGAGTCGCAGAACCCGAGGAGGGCTTACCTGGTCACTTTGTCCCACACAGAGAAGGAAGAAGGTGTGGGCGGCCAGAAGTTGGTGGCTCCAGGCACTTACACGCGTGCTGAGGTCAGAGATTTCTTCTTGGGCGCTCTTGTTTCCACCCAAGCAAACAGAGAGCAGCCTCTAGCCTTCACCAGCATGGCCGTGTTTCAGGAGCGCCATGCGTCAGGGCAAATCCATTACCATGTTGCGCTTCTGGCTGACAAATGTTTCCGTTTTGTCCCTTTGAAGCGCCACCTGCTGGCTGCGCACGGCTTGGCCAGCCACTGGTCTGGGAAAACAGATGGATACGCGGGCTGCGTTGCGTATTGCTACTTGCCTTCGCCCACTAAAGCTGTGGAGGAGTTGGATCCAACCCCTGAGCTGTGGCCGGCCACCCAACGTTGGCTGAAGCGAGCAGAGGGTCAGTGAGCGCGAAGAAGTTGGAAGCCCAGCGCGAGGACCAAAGGCGGAGTCGTGCAGCTCAAGGCAAAGCAGAGCAGCGCGTGCGAGAAGTGGATTTGTGGCCCATCGTCATCCGGGAGAACATTGCGCCCGACGAAGTCTGCGCGGAGAAGTTGATGGCCTACGCAAAGCGCAGTGGTGGCCGAGCGCTGGTGGACTTTTGCTTTGCTAACTGGGACAAACTTCCTGGCATTGTGGCCAAGTCATGGAAGACTGAGAAGGTTGAGGATTTTGTCGCAGTGGCCGCGCAGAGCCGCATGGAGATTCTGGCAGCTTCGCGCAACGCGCCGTGCACTTGCGGCGGGCAGTGGGCCGACTTCGCACGCACCACCCTCTCGCAAAACGGGCATGATCCATTGGAGTGGTGCAAGGCTGTGACGGATTCGCTCTTGGCAGGGCGTTCCAAAGGCAACCTTGTCTGCCATGCAGGCTTTGAGGGAAACGAGGGCAAAAGCTTTCTGTTCCGCCCCTTGCCTCTGGTTTACGGCGAGGACAATGTTTTCGTTTCTCCACCCAAGAGCGCGTTCCCTTTGCTTGGCCTTGAAAAGGCCCGAATGGTTTGGCTGGATGATTGGAGGTTCAATGAGGACATTGTCTCTTGGGCAGTCCAGCTGCTTTGGTTCGAAGGCGCTAGCTTTGTCATTGCTAGGCCGCAGAACCTTTATTCTGGCCATTTGCGCTATGTCAAGGACGATCCGCTTTTCATTACCACCTTGCAAGCAGACTTGCACGCCTTGAAGGGAAAGCTAAAGCAGGGCGATGTGGACATGATGGTGAAGCGCTTGAAAGTTTTTGAATTCAAGCAGAAAGTCACCATTCCCAGCCACGTTGCTAAAGGATGCTGCTCATGCTTTGCCCGTTCCTGTTGGAGTCAGGGCAGACGAGAGCCCCCCGTCCTGAAACTGCGAAAAGGGAGGCCACACCATCGGGCGAGACACCTGATGCCAAGAGAATGCTTTGCTTGGCTTGGGCTGTAGATGACGTTTGCAAATTCATCACAAACTTGGAGCTCGGACATGTGGTGGCAGCTTTTCGAGAAAACGCGGTGGATGGCCGCATGCTGGCGTCCTTGTCAGAAGCAGACTTGGTTGATGAGCTTGGGTTGAGGCCTTTACAGGCTCGCAAGGTGCTGAGCCGCTTAACATAGCAATTCAAGACTGAGATGTGTCCGTGCCAGTTCTTTGAGCAAGGACAGCTGTCCTGGCTATTTCAAGTTGCATGTTTTAGTCGGCGCAAAGTTTGCAGTTGTTGCAAGAAACATGTCACTTCGAACCTGCCGGTTTCTGCCCTGGGTGCCGTGCAGCCGTTCCCACACACGCGCCCTCTGTGGCCAGGCCTGCAGGGCCCAATTGGCGCGGCTCTGAGCACAGACAGGGTGCTTTGACCGTTCAGCTGGTTTTGGATTTGACATAGAACGGTTGTGCGCTAGCTTGTTCGGAACTGGCAAGCTTGCCTCAACCTGTTCTGAGGCTCTGAGGTGGAAGAGAACGCTTGCTTCTCACGCTGCTCCGCTCGGACCTTGGAAGTGAGCCTTTTTGTCTTTGTTCCTTCCCCTCTACCCCAACCAAGCAATGTTGATGGACTGCAGCTTGTCACCTAGCAGTTGCTACGCCCTTTTTGCTTTTTTGTTTTTCGCCCAGGCTGTTGGGCCGCTTGCCTGTCCTCTTCGCGCACAAACCTCAACATTGCTCGCCAGGGGGGCGGGGGGAAGAGCTGTGTGTGTTGATTGTCCGCCTGCATCTGTTTTGAGCCCGCAGCGTTACTCTGCCACACGCTTCAGTGTAATTGTGTTCTCGTCGCCCATGCCTCCAAAAGCCAAAGTTGCTCCAAAAGCAAAAGCAGCTGCTGGTGAGGCCCAGGCCCTCCATCGCGAGTCGGAGTTGCGCAGTGACTGATGGGGAAGCGGTTGTTGTTTAGACTCCCAAAGTGAGAGTTAGAAACTGTTTTGTGTCTGGGGCCGCCGTCTGGGGCCTCTCCTGTAAGCCTCGGAGCACTTCCACTTTCTCTCGGTCCTTGCGGGCACTTACAACAACACGGCGCGCAACATTGACATTGGCCGCGTGGGCTACCTGCGCCACAGCTTCATTGCCGGCTTTCCGACCAAGCGCGTGCCCAAGATGCCACTAAGTGGTGTCAGCGCCCGCTTGGGCAACCTTGCCCGGTTCTCCTTTAAGGGCCTGGACGGCACGATGACGGACCTGTTCATCCACCTGGTGGCCTACCAGCTGGTGACGCTCTCCGGCACGGGCGTCTCTGTGCTGGACTAGCGCCAAAAAGCGCCTGCCAAGGCCGAGGCAAGAGCTGTGCAGGCCACTGCCCCTCCATCAGCCGGGGCCCGCTGCGCAGCGCGGAGGTGCCTGCCGTCCTGCCACGCGCCGCAGCGGCTGCCAGGAGGGTCAGCCAGTCACGCAAGCTGCTCTACAGCGTTCCTGCTGCGCTGCGACAAGATTGCGCGCGCGGCCACGGCGGAGCTTGTGGAGCGGCTGAGCATTCCGGACTAGCCCGTTCTGGCTTCCTCTAATCCAAGGGGCCTGGAACAAAGCCCATTTTTCCGTGTTTTTGCATGTTTTTTGCGGTGTTATTCAACACCAAAAAAGGCTAAGAGGGACAGCGGGCCTTTTTTTTGTCATTTTTTTGGGCGCTGCCACTTGTAGCCAAAAACGGCGTTGAAGGGCAGCGGGCATTTTTTTGTCATTTATGTGGCACTGCCACTCAACTTCAAAAACAAAGTTGAAGGGTCCACAGCCGCGTCTGCTTCCTGCACGGAGTTCCGTACTTGCAGCAGGTCACGTTCACCGGGCAGGCGCTCCATGAACGGCCGGGTCTTCAGCAGCCGGGTTCTCAACAACCCACATTAGCGGGTCAAAGTGCGCAAGGATCTTAAGGGCGCTGAGCACATTCCGTGCAGACCGAAGTGCCACGGCGGAAACGTCGTGTAGTCGCACAGGATTGTGGGCTTAAATTTCGACACGATCGTGTCCAGCGCAAGTTACAGCCGGGAAGAATAGCTTTTTTACACGGTTTTCCAATTCCTATTCTCCCCGGTCATACGTGCACGTATGGCCGGGGAGAATAGCTTTTTCGCACGGTTTTGCGCTGAAAAATGGTATTACTCCAGCCCGTATATCTATATACGGGCCGGAGTAACAGCTCGTTTTGCACGATTTTGCATGGCATGACATTTGCTTGGTTTTGGCATGGATTTGGCCAGTAGAACGTTTGACGCCTGCGTGGATTGAGGCGGCTGAGGGAGAGGGAGCTGCCCTTAAAGGAACTTACAGAAACTTATGGGTGGACCCTGAACCCCCCCCCCTTTCTGGTCCACAGCCCACGTGGTCGGACCCTGAACCCCCACCCCTTTCTGGTCCACGTTTCGGTTCTGGTCCACGCTTCATGACTGGGAACAGATGTCTTCCTCTTGTCCTATGGGCTTTCTATGGCTTGATTTTGGATCCGGACTTGGCTCCTGACCCTGAACAATGGTGGCCGCCAAGCTCCCAGACCTCGCAACCACAAACATGTTGTTTTTCTGTGAGCAAGGCATCGAACCCCCATGTGTGTTTTTCCAAGCCTCCAAGTCGCGAGAAACAGCCTCGCCCCCTACCCACCTCAAGGTTTGTCCTTGCCAAAATGGCTCCCGCGGCATGCTCAATCTCAATTTGTCTTGGACGCAGCGCACTGTGGAAACATCCCCCTCTTTTGGGATCCACTAACCCATGACCAGTTGCTGTTCACATGGAACCCCTTCTCCACTTCAACCTTCAAAGTCATCTGATTGCTCGCCGCCAAGATCTGCACCAGAACATGTTTCGACCAGGCCCACGTGTCAACTGCAGGCAGGGGCGGGTGGGGCGGGGGGGGGTTCCGACAGTTCCGCTGCAACGGTCTCATCTCAGGTACGGCCACTAGAAGCGACAGCTTCGGGAGCCAGGGCGGGAGGAGAGGGAGCTGTAGGTTGGCGCGTGGTTGTGAAGCGTCCCTGGCGCAGGAGGGACGGCAGCGCCGGCGGTGTCTACGGGGCGGGTGGAGGAACCGGGCTTCTTGACATTAGCCATCTAACGTGAATCCCTCACGGGTCCTGCATGAATGAGCACCCTCACCAGGAACCCCCTGAGGCGAGCTGCTCGGGGCGGTAGTCAGGCGCGTTTCTTTTCATTTCCTGCAGCATGAGTTGCGCACGGATCCTGAGTGTCACACGAGCCCAGCATGAGTGCCACGTGAGCGCTACATGACCCCCTGCCAGCTGAGCCTTCTGTGAGCGCACTCTCCGTGACAGGAACCGTCGGACAGAGCCGGTGGAGGGCGGTGCGATCAGGCAGGGATTCTTTTTTTTTCGTGAGCTGTACATGAGTCCAGCACCAGCCCAACATGAGTGTTGCATGAGCCCAACATGAGTGCGGCATGAGCCTTGTGATCGCACTCTCCGTGTCAGGAACCGTCGGACAGAGCCGGCGGGGGAGGGCGCTGCGGCCAGGCAGGGATCCTTTTTTTCTTCGTGAGCTATGCATGAGTCCAGCATGAGTGTTGCGTGAGCCCAACATGAGTGTTGCATGAGTCCACATCCCAGGACGCCGGTGGCCAGACGAGCAGAGATCGGCAGCCTAAGCCAAGGGCCAAGGGAAAGTCCAAAGCCAAGCCGGCCAAGCCTGTCCTCACGGATTCTTGTGTCTCCTTCAAGATTTCTGATTTCATCGACCCTGTGTTTGTTGCGGAGCTGGGCAAGATGCCCCTGTCATTGTACGCCGACGCCCGCTTTGCTGACAACCGCAAGCATGTGCAGGGCTTTGCTTCTCTGCGGCAGGCCTGCTGTCAGGTGCTTGAGCGGAATGCTGCCTCTGGAGGCTCCGGAGGGGGGGGGGACAATCTTCTGACGCTTGCGCAGAACAAAAGGACAGCCTTGGTTTCAAATGCTCGTCAGGCTATGAGGTCCGCCTTCACATATACAGCAAGGATGTGAAGGAGTTGCTTCGTGGTGGGCTGGAGAACGGCGACTTCCCAACCGCCTTCTTGGAGAGGCGCCCCTCACTGCTTTGGGTCGGCAGATGGGTTAACGGGTCCTTTGTGGACCTGCCAGGCATGCCCCGCAGTGTGGCGAAAAGCTTTATCAACAGGTGCATGGGGCTTGGAGAAAGGGGCATGGTGCGATGAGACTGGTGTGGCAACCCTCCCCAAGCCGCTGCGGATGTACTGGCAGGAGATCAAGGCGGGCATGGAGTTGGACGTTGAGAGATTCCCGGAGCTGGCAAGGAAGTTGGCCAGCCGGGAGGGGCAGGCGCTCAAAGACGCAGTGTGCTACGTCCTGAACAGCGAGTTCGAGCGCTACCACTTGGACTCGACCGTGCAGCGCATCAAGCGCATCGCCAGAGTGCGTTGCTACGAGCTCGACGGCCTGGTCATCGAGCGACATCCCACATCCACGTGGGAGCACATCGAGGAGGCCCTCGGCAACCGCTTTGCCTACAAGCCCTATCGCCCTCGGGCCGAGCTTCTGCAGACCCTGGCCCGCACGGCCAGACTGCCGCCAGTTTTCATGTGGGAGGAGCAGGAGCAGTACGCTATCCAGTGTGCGCGGCGACTGAAGGATCCGGATCGCAGTCCGCCAGTGGTTTGGTTGGCGAGGACTCTCTCAACGCGACTGCTCCAGCCTGGTGTGCTGCTAAGAGACAAGTACAAGTGCCTTGTCTAAGCTTCGACACTTGTTTTTTTCTTCTTGTTCCCACACATGACGCAACAACTGGATTGGGAGGGAGAAAAGAGCCCCCAGGGACTGCTCTCAAACATCTGTCTTTGCCGCAGAACCTTGCCGTGCGCTGGCAAAGCCTTGGATTGCTTCAAATCCAAGGCTCTCCCAAATGGCATGGTGTGGGAGTTGTCACATGGCCAGATCGATGACGAGCTTGAGTGCGACATGGTGCGGGCGTTGTGCAGCCTGACAGGGGTGGCGGTGCTGAGCGCCCCTGATGCGTTTGTGACCGGCATGCTGACCCGCAACATTGCAACCCGCTTGGCTCAGCCGCTGTTCGATGGAAGGTTCCTGGAGCGGGTGGATGGCGAGGACACTTGGCAGTTCATCACGTTTGCGTGCGGCACCACCCTCAACATCCGGACCGGCGAGGTCGGATCCGCCTTGGCCCAGCAGTGCATCAAGCGCCGCCTGGACTACACGTATCCGAAGGAGCAGTTGGACGCGATCGCTGCGAAGGAGCGAGAGCTCGGGACGAGCTGCTTGGAGGTCTTCCGGAAGATCGCCAAGTGGGAGGCCAACCCGCTGAACACCGAGATCGCCACGTACCCTCAGTCCATCCGCAGGAGGCTTGAGCTGCTCACCAACAAGGTTCCACACCTCCGGTTCTTCCAGCTGATGCACAACAGCTTCACGCCCCGGTACGACCAGGCGGAGTGCCCACATCCGGAGGAGCATGGTGGGTGGCAGGCAACGGTCTTCCGGACCATGAAGGCCCTTGGCGCTTCTCTTGGTGTTAGCCACAAGAACTCTGTGTTTGACTTGGGAGAGGAGGGTAACAACGGCAAGGGGGTCCTTGCTGCCGCCTTCCGCTCGGTCTTCGGCGGGTACTACGAGGAGCTGCCCGTCCAGGTTGTGTCAAGGGACGTCCCGAGTGGATCCTCGGCCGCGCCAGAAGTCTACAGGCTGCAGGGCGCCCGCTTTCTGGGCGCCCCGGAATCCGAGAAGTCCATTGCCATCAAAAGCATCTGGGTGAAGCTGCTGGCAGACCAGAGCACCCGCTGGGTTGCCCGCACCCTTTACAAGCAGGAACACGAGTTCAGGATCCCTGCCCTGTTTGCGCTGTCCACCAACCTGAAGATCAACTTCACCAGCATCGATTCCGGGGTGAGGCGCCGGTTCATCGGCTGCTCGTGGCCGGTCTCCTTCAAGTTGGCGCCGGTTGGGCCATTCCAGCGGCCTTGCAGCCAGGAGGACCTCAAGAGCCGGGCTTTCTACACCGTGGAGATGAAGGCGGGAATGATTCACGTGGCCACTGCAGCCTTCCAGGCATTCTGCATGGGTGACGGTGGCCGCCTGGAGCGGCAACCGGCCGTCATCAAGAGGGCCAGCCAGATCTTGCTGAACAGCGAGTACACTGAGTTCATGCAGATGTTTCTCAATGAAAGCACGCAGCAATGCATTGGCAAGGAGGCCACGCCAAAGGTCAAGCTGGTGGCGGCGCTGAACCAGTACACGCCCAACTGCCGGAGGAGAAGCTGAGCGCGACTGCTTTCGCCCAGTCGCTTGATGCACTGTGCGCAACCAAAGTGCCATATGGCACCACCGAGCGCTTGATGTTGAACAGCACGCGCAAGTACGTCCGCCTTGCTGGCCCCCTGTGATTTATTTTGCTGTTTGTCTGGTTGAAGAGAACATTTGAGATGTGTCGGAGGGCCAAAACGGGCTGGACCCACGAACAGGCACAGACCGGGACCGCTGTGTGGCAAAAAACGGTTTGGGGAGCTTGTGCGCGGATTGATTCACTGCAGTGTACGCGCGGCATCCTTGCACACGAGCCCTGCATGAGTTTCACATCGCACGTGCTGCTCCAGCGGATTTGTTCTAGACATGTCAGCTGAGAAGCCTTGCCAGGACCTTACCAACAGTGTGCAGCCTCACCTACCCAGCATTCATGTTCATGAAAAGCTGTCAAAGGAGCTTTTTTTCAGAAGAACTCTCAATCCCACCTCCAAAATCGAAGGTGTTTAAAAAAAATAGTCCGAAACCCCTCCAGACCCGTTGGGCGAACCAGTAACAAAAAAATATGCCTCCAGGCCGGCGTCCCCGCATCACCTGTCACACCCTCAGTATCATCTTCGGTCTGCGAAAAAAACGGATGAAAACAAGGCAACCCGTTGGGCGGGCCAGTATCAAACCTGAACGGGTTGGGCGGCGGGGCCCTTATAGGAGCCAGTATCAAGCGCAGGTTGGGCGGGCCAGTTTCAACGGGTTGGGCGGCGGGGCCCTTATAGGTTCCTATAGGTTCCTACAAGGGCCAAAAAAACTCCGAGCTCCGACCCCCTTCATCTGACTGACCCGTTGGGCAGACCAGTACTAAGCCAAACCCGGGGCCAGACACTACAAGTGCCTGCTTGGCACATCTACCTACAAGTGCCTGTTCGGCACTGTGCCTGTTCGGCACTCCTAAGTGCCTGCTCGGCACTCCTAAGTGCCTGCTTGGCACATCTACCTGCAAGTGCCTGCTCGGCACATCTACCTACAAGTGCCCGCTCGGCACTGCCCAAAAAAAACCACCCCCCAGCGCCAGGCCCGCGGAGTTGCGCCTTGCCAGGATGTCCGACCTCACACACGGCAGCCTGACAGGAAAAAAACTGTGGGGGGAGGGCTGTTTGGGGTGAACCACATGCCGATTCCAAGCAAAATCAAGCAACAAATCGTGTCATGCCATGCAAAAAACGGCAAAACGAGCTATTACTCCGGCCCGTATATAGATATGCTTGGTCAGCCGGTGCTCTCCGCTGCAAGGAGGCACAAGCTTTAATCGTTGGGGCCCTCGCGGATGGGGCTGGTTGTAGTCGAAGTCCCTGCTGGGGGGCCGCAGGCCCAGGTGAGAGTAGTTGAGAGTAGTGCTGGCCCGCCCGGGTCAGCTGCCCGTCCGCGCGCGAGAGCAGCGCGTAGGCCCCCGGTCCGCGCCGCAAGTTCAGCACGACGGCTCCATCCGCCCCCGTGCAAGCCCGGCGCCGCCGTGATCTGTTGTCGTTGTCTCGCCCAACTTGCCATTCTTTTTTTACGGTCCGGTTTTTTTTGCTCGGCCGCGCATTCACCCCGACCATACGCGCCGATGGTCGGGGAGAATATTTTTTTACACGGTTTTTGTCTTCCGATTCCTATTCTCCCAGGCCATACGCGCAGGTATGGCCGGGGAGAATAGCCTGCTTCGCGTGGTTTTGCGCTGAAAAATGGTATTACTCTAGCTGGGCAAGGGCTTCTTCCGCAACAAGTGCTACAAGTACCTGGTCCACGTGCCTGTGTCATCCGGGGCAGGCGGCGCAGCGGGCGGAACGCGGGGGCGGGCTACGAGCGCAGAACTGGCTGCCGGTGAACAAGCTGGGCGGCGCCATGACAAGCTGCACGTCCGCGGCGTCAAAGCGCCTCCACTCTCTCGTCCCGGCAGAGCACGCGCGCCGCCTGCCGCTCCAGCACTTGCTTTACGGCCCTGTACATGTAGCAGTGCCCGTCAAAGGCCAAGAAGCACACGGTGCGGTGCTCCTTCAGCCGGGTTGTAGCTGTTCACAAGGTCGCTCTGCAGTCGGCGCACACCTCCTCCACGCTCAGCTGCAGCTTGGCCAGCTGCCGGGGCACGAGAGCGGCTTGTCCTCGAAGGCGCTTGGCAGCACGCCTCCTCGCAGGGCAGCTGGAAGCTCACGCTTCTCAGGCCCTTTATGCGCTGCGCAGAAGCGTCTCCACCTTGGTCCTGGAGTTCGAATACTGCGTGCTCTGGGTGCTGACCACCCAGCGAGGAAGTAGGTCTTGTCCGAGAGCTGCAGAATTGGGCCCGTGAGCGAGGCCTCCACTTGTTGTTTCACCCGCTGCGCCACCTGCTCCTCCGTAAGGTGGGCCGGGGCTGTTCTGGTGCAAGGACCTGCGCAAGGCGCGGCGCCAGCTTATGGCCGTCGGCAGGTGGCCATCAGCAGCCCGCGCAGTACTGCGGGCTAAGGCTGAGGCGGGCAGAAGAATCCAAGAGCGGCCGGAGGAGCACGAGGTGCTGCGGAGGTGGGATCTTCCTGAAGCTGCTAAGGCGAAGCGAGAGGTGCCCAGCGCGGCGGAGAGGCAGAAGACCCTGGCCGGGCAGGGCGGCAAGTGCGCTCTGTGCGGCGCCGGCGCCTGCGAGCTGGACCACGTGGTGCCGGTGCGGCAGCCTTTGCGGGCGTGCAAACTCTGCAGGCGCTGTGCGCCCACCAGCCTGGAGAGCCGCGTGGCGCCCGGCGTCATGGAGCACGCCCGGAGCCCCAAGCTGCCCCCCCTTGTCTTTGAGGCGCAGGCGTGTCGTGGTGGACGTGGTGCGCTGCAGGCGCAACGGGCTGGCCAACGCTCCCTTCCCCCTGCCGATCCTGTGCCCGGCCAACGGGTTGAGCCCGTGGACGGCGTGCTGCCGAACCTGGGCTTTGTGGAGGGTTGCTGCGACGCGAGGCACTCCTGCCTGAATTTGTTACCGTACGTGGGGCCCGGCTGGTACGCGTCTGCCGCTGGGACCACATTGTGTGGGGCATCTCCAGGCCTGGCCCGAGGCTCTGGAATTTGCCTGCTTTTCCGGGCAAAAAAACGGAATCGCGGCGAATGTCTGGAGCCCGATTTCGACCGAAAACGAGCGAAGTTGGAGGCCCAGGCACCACATTTGACGTCTGACACGAAAAACGAACTTTTCGGAGTTGGCCGTTTTGAGCGCTTTTTGCACAAAAACGGAGCGGTGACGAAGCGGTGACATCGCTGGTGACGAGTTCAGCTGGTTGAAAATTATGCAGTTTTGGCGGGTTTTTTGGCCAAAAATCCCAAATTAATTGGTTGGTATAAGCTGCCTTTCCTTACTACTGTTGCGATAGTTTTGTGATTCGAAATCCATGAAGACTGTCGCGCAGAGCACGGTTGGTGGCTTGTGAATTTGCTTGGTTGGACTCAGCAAGATGCGTTGTTCAGCCCGGCCACAGCACGGCCACAACGGATCAGACAAACAAGGCAGTGGTTGGATACTTGCATCAAAGCGCAGCAGAAGCTTCTACTTTCTTTCAGAGTCCGAGATTTAATTTTCAATGTGCCTGTTGAGGACTTATTGATGGCTGGATTTCCTGAATGAAGCAGTGCAACATGCTTGCAGTACTGAGAGAGAAAGAAGTACGAATTTCACGTGGAATTTCTTGGACATGAAGGAGACGAGATTTCGTTTCTCAAGAGAAAGCATGTGCTACTTCCGGAAATTCCCCCCCTTGGGAATCTACCTTGTGACGAGGAGACCCCACCACTGCCGTGGGAGGAAGCTGTGATTTTCAGGCAGTGCGTTGGTATCCTTTTATATCTGGGGATATCATTGGCGCAGTCATCTCCGTGCATCGGAGATATGAAGACACTGAAGAACCCAATAGTGTATGAGCGACCTCAGGTTGGTCGTGGTTTTGCAGGATTCTCGCCACAGGGCGAACTTTTGCTTGCCTCAAACAGACCTTTTCATCCGGGAGCAAACCTGCCAAGATATTACGAATGTACAAAGCATCGCACATACATGGTGGACGTTGCTCCGCTTCTGCAGTCGGCAACGAAATCGAACGTTGTGTCCTAGAAGAACTTGACACAATCAAGCTGTCCAGCATGATTGCTGCTTCTCCGTGTCATTTTGCACGAGGACCAATCCGAGTCAGTGTTTTTTTTAACCATCGGCATCGACACGAACTGGCGTGCGTCACAAGAGGGTGTGCGTCTTCAAGAGTAAAAAAAACACTGACTCGGATTGGTCCTCGCGCAAAATGACACGGAGAAGTGTGTCAGCGGCAGCAATCATGCTGGACGGCTTGATTGTGTCAAGTTCTTCTAGGACACAACGTTCGATTTCGTTGCCGACGCGGAGTTCAACGCAGCAACGTCTACCATGTGCGATGCTCTGTACATTCGTAATATCTTGGCAGGTTTGCTCCCGGATGAAAAGGTCTATTTGAGACTCTTGTGTGATTCAGCAGCCGCCAGAGGTATTATTGCGAAGTCAGGTGTTGGGCGTATCAAGCACTTGGACGGTAAGATGTTGTGGTTGCAAAGCCATTTCGACTGTGTATAACATAGCTGACATGGAACTAAAGCGCTCAGCCGGACGCGCGTAAATTTTCTACTTTTCTGTGACGAAGAAGGCAGCCCGATTGGAGCTGCAGAAGCTGCTGAGGAGGAAAGACGCCTGGAGGTGAAGAACGCCATCAGAAGGATTCAGGTTGAGGTGAAAGATGAATTTGGGATTCCAGGTTCTCGCGGCATGACATTGGCAAAGAAGGTGCTACGTATTGGAATCGTGAGCGGCTTGGTTCACGGAAATTTGGCATGGGAGAATGGTGATTCCACTGAAGCCTTGAGTCAGGCGACGGTATGGAGCCCAATCACGATTGAATCTACGTTTGACGCAGTTTTTGCCTTGATGATCAGTCTTATTCTGTTGTTTGCATGCATTGGATTCATTTGTACACTTCAGTTTGCATTTACAAAGCAGAAGCGGTATGTCGACGTTTCAGTGCAGACCTGGAACTTCGAGGAACAAAGCCGAGATACTCTTGCTAACCTAACTCTGCCAGATGAGTTCGCTGAGCAGGATGTTTCTGTGACCTCGGGAGGTCGATGCTATCACAAACAGAGTTGCAAATGGCTCAAGTATGGAGCTACACGCATGAGCCTATCGGAGGCCATCAGGGCCAGCTACAAGATATGCCAAACTTGCCACGACTTCGGCAAGGGAGCTGGCAGGGCCTCGCACCAAGCCACAACGGTGCGAAGGCGATGAGATGGTCCGTTTGCGCAGTGCAGAACCTTACGCGCTGCAGGACCTATGGAGCCCATTTTGGGCGGTTTTCACCATGGAGCCCAGAACCTTACGGGCGATGTGTGCGCAGATGAAGTCTTGGTGAACAGACTCGTTTCGTTTTCAGCTTGCGGACACAACATGTGTTCGCATGCAACTCAGAGGCTTTGAATGAGCCCGTGGACTGTTTGGAGCAGGTTAAGCTTGCAGGAATTCAGCGAAACCTGAGGCGGGGTGCTAATGATAACACCTCCGTTTGAACTGACGTTTGAACATGAGCTTGGTTGAGTACAGTTGCATGTGAACAGCAATGACTGTGAGATCGATGCAGGCTTTTGGAGTTCAAAATAATTCGCACATCTACATCCCCAGTGCGACTTTTGCACGTGGAGCTGGAGTTGCATTCAACGGGACGTTTATGGTCTTCGATGTCATCGTTCTATGAGGTCAAGTCCAGTTGGATCGGCAAGTGCAACGAGGGGCATTACCTGAACATCGAGGACGTCAAGCGGGCGTACTCGAAATGTGTTGAGAATGAGATCTGTCCTGGTTTCGTTGGGTCTTCCCAAGAATCGGCCTTGATGTTCATTCAGAACGTTGCAAAGGTCATCGAATCGCCGGAAACAGAAGCGGGCGCCGACAATCTGCGCTACGTCAAGGACATGGTGGATCGTGCCTGCGAATTGTTTCGAGGCGGCCAACGTCAGGAGTTGGAAACCCTGACAAATGAGATCAGAGATGAGATCAGCAAAACCATCATCCTGAATGACGAGACCTGGGAAGGGGTCAGGTGCCGAATTTGTCCATCGTGCGCAGCTGCAATTCCTACATGCTTCTGTATATGTCTGGAATGCGAGGCGCAATTGATTTCTACCGTCAGGTTCTGCACCATCATCAGCTCCGGCGATGAAGATGACGATCATGAACCCAATGTGTCCGGAGATGCCAGGCGGGCGCAGGATGCGGCAGCACAAGGGAAGGATGGTGGAATGGAGGATGATCCCAAGGACGATGATATGGGCACGCAGGGATACACATCCGGCAATGTGTCCGAAGAGGAAGACAATGAATGGGATTATCGCGACAATGACATGGCCGCGCAAGACATCATCAGCTCGCAACGGATGGCAGTCTGCGTGGATGAGCCGCGTGAGGCTCGATACATGGCAGGATTCATCGCGCTGCAAATGTCAAGGATGTGGGGGATGTTTGAAGCTGGAGAAAAGCGAACGATTCACGCTGCGCTCAAGGGGAATCTTGCGTGCCCATATCACAATGACTTGGGGATGGCATCATATTACCATCAAGTGAGCTGAAAGTTTCCCAATTTCAGAATGTTCGAGAAATGGGTTTCACTACGGTCGAGCAGTGCGACCAATTCACTCACTATTCGGCACTCAAATGCAGTGGGCTGTACATTTTCTACAAATTGTGGGTTGCAGCAAGGATCCTCGACATCACCAGGGAAGAAATGAAGCTATTGGTCAGCGATCGCAAGCATCCGGCGGGGGACATTGTCTACAGATGTTTCTCCCTGGCGTTCAACTGCAAGTACATATCCTTCACAAGGACCGAGCTGAACCTTGGTAAGCATGGGTATGTAGTCGACGTGAGCGCTATCATCGCGGCCACAGATCCGGGCAAGTGTGACGGGCCTCTGCTTGATTGGTGCGTCCGAAAGGGGCACTGGCTTGTGGACGAACATTACAAGAAATATCTGCAAGCAGACGCCCAACGAAACTTGGACGAAGAATTCCGTCGTCGTATCACCAGGCTGGCCATTGTGGATTGACCTGTGTGATGCAATTGTGGATTATCGTTGCTTTTGTGGCATGGTGCGGGCCAGTCCCCAGCAACATTTTGACTCCACTATGATGTGCTTTGCTGCGTGGTGCGGGCCTGGCCCCATCCATCGCCAGCGTCACATCGATTTCACTACGATGGAATGATTCCGATATGATGTGATTTCATTTGTCCAAGGAACACGACTACGTATGTAGTTACATATTCCGACGACTAATATTCATGATTTGGCACTATTACCTCATGGATGATTCCATTTCCTTATATCATTCGTGGTATCTGGGATAGCTATGTTTTGCATATATATAGATTGCTCGCCAAATTTCTTTGCCGGTTTTATATATACAGATGGCTTTTGGCCATGCGCTGCTATGGATTTCTATGGCCAACCCATTTCTATGGATGACGGCTGCGCGAGCCGCAAATGCGGCAGCTGGGATTTCCGATGGCTGTGTTGTGGTACGAGGCAGAATGCCTCTTGCCTCTGTATGTAGGAATGTGCTGAGATCTGAGGATGCACGTTTTGATTTGATCGAACCCGGCCAAGTTTCACAATGAATGAACGGCGTTGCAGTAGTGAGTGAAAGAATGTTCGACACAGTTTCGTATTCGGAGCCGTGGCCATTGGGACTTGTTGTGATGTTTGGACCGCGTGAGGAACAATGCGACCCAAATGGGGGATGTTAAAATCCTCTAGGCCCGTGCCAAATTGGGAAGCATGTTCTTGTTGATTGAGATGTTCCTTTGGATGCCACATTTGGCTCAAGGCTCAAGGCTAGGGCTTAAGGTCTTGCATGAACTACGGCTGCTGATATCGGACGTGTGTGTGGTTACTGGACAATACCCTTACAACAGTTTGCACTGGTTTGGCTATAACGGTTTGGCCGTATACCCTTTCTACGTGGTTGAGTACATTCAGCTTGAGGCTCGGTGGACAGCGTCCCACGGGACGTCACCTTGCCATCTCTTGACACAATCCAAGCAGCCGCAAATAAGGGCTGGAATATATTTCGCATGGATTTGAAGACAGCATTCCTCCAAGGCAAAGCCTACGATCAGACTCGTGACATCATTTGTCAGATCCCTCCTGAAATGGGATATCCACCACACATTGGAGCGCGCGTGAAGAAGCCTGCCTACGTTCGGCACTCCGTTCTTACGGACTGGTGCCAACCAGGGCAGACCGTTGTACATATGTGTACTACGGCAAGCAGCTTCCGAAGCCCGCATTAGTGAGTGAAAAGAAGTCATCCAATACTTTCGATCTCGAAGGAGCAGTTGATTACCTTATGGATCCTGTTTCCGGTAACAATGCCACGAATCGACAAGTTCATGGAGCGCTTTCTCTTCATGTTGATGATCTTCTTATGACGGGTGACGATGTGTTCGAGAAGGAAATCATGGGACGACTTCGCAAAGACTTTCAAGTTGGTTCCGAAGACAAAAATGATTGCCTCTTCGTAGGACAGCGCATCCAATGGAAGCGAGATGACAAGCATGGTTGGTACATCAATGTCCATCAGAATGTCGCCATTGACGAACTTCAGGAGATCACCTTTGACAAACACTTGAAGGACGACGCTCCTCTTACTCCACAAATGCATACTGCATACAGAAGTGTCCTAGGTCAGATCAATTGGTTACAATCGCGAATGCGTCCAAGGCATCATCACCGACCATTGAGGACGTTCGCGTCATGAATAAGACAGTCAGAACCATCAAAAGCATTCCGCTTAGTATGAGATTCTGGCCCCTTCGTGGCAAGACACGCATAGTTGGTTATCCAGATGCATCCTATCGCAACAATGAAGATAAGTCATCCCAATGTGCGCATGTTATATTTCTTGCAGAACAAAGAGATCTTCGCCAGGGCTCATCCAACTCGAGAGCCTCATTGGTCGACTATGAGACGCACAAGATCACCGCATCCGCAACACATCAACCGGAACAGAAAAAGCAACAGTGGACAGATGCATGACCTTGCGCATGTACGGAGTGAAGATTGCTTGGCAGATTCCCTGACCAAGCATTCAGCTAAAGCAGATCAAGGCCGTCCTCGCCGGCAATCTCTTGAATGTTGATGCACATCCACCCTTCCGCACTACGTTGCAGAACAAGGCATTTTTGGTTGAGTGGCTAGCACGCAAGACGAAGCACGGACCCGACATCATTGCCTTTGCAGGAGTCGGTGTAGCAGAATCCATGTTTGCTTTTTGGGGAACCTGGGCATGATCCGCATGTCCACGGATTCTGATGCATGAGTTTTTCATTTTGCGCATTTTCAATTCCTCAAATCCGTGATGCGTGTTTTTGCACTTGACCCATTTTGAATCTCAAGAAATATGTGTCTGCGTCCGCAGCCGGTTTACAACCATTCCGACCTTTGCAATCTTGTATGCTCGATCACTTCGAAGACATGCCGATTCTCAACATGATCTTTGGACGATCCAGCACTACGGCTCCTTTGCCGAAGCCGCTGGTGAAGAGACGGGCATCTCCTTTGAAGGAATCCCCTGCTCGTGATGAGGAAGATGAGACATCCGACTGCCCCATGGAGCAGGTCGTCGATGAGAATCCATCCGCCTCTCAACAACCAGATACTGTCACCATGGAGCAGGTTGACTATGATCGAGATACCGACAACGACGATGATTCGGATGAAGAAGAGCAACCTCCCGCAGGAAGGCCGAAGTCGAAGGCGACGCCGCATCCAAAACTGGTTCCAAAGTCACCGCCGCCGACATTGAGGCTTGTGTCAAAGGTCAAGCCAGCACCTAAGAACATCCTGGATGAGGAGACAGAACCCGACAATCATCCTGGTGACCGACCTGCACTTCCAAGGCGACCAGCGATGCGGCCAACTCACATCCAACAATCGGTGGTATGTACCAGATGGATCAGATACCGACATCAGCTTCCAGAGGGAATCCGTACATCCAGGACCTTTCGGGAATTCTAAATTCCTCAATTTCGTGTACGACTACTACAAGGAGTGCTCAACCATCCTCGAGATGAATCCGGACTTCCACTTCATTCCTGAGCATGAACGACCGCATGGAGTCAAGGTGTTCTGGCTGAGAGCCAGATTCAATGATTACTGACAGCCAACGCTTCAAGGTGAAGGCCCTCACGCAGAGAAACAACACATGGACTTCATCAAGAAGGTCTACAGCATTTGCTGCTTTACCGATGCTCAGCCAGAAGTTTTCGGAACCGACATCATTCCGATGGTATGTCAAAACCGCCAGGTTGATCTCGAGAACACCGTCCAGAATGTTGAACAGGTTTGCAAATACTTCAACATGGATCCATCCAAGGCAAAACAGATCACCGACCTCATCCTCTGGCGCGTCGAGAGAATGAGCAGATTGTTTTCCTTCGACACGATCCAAGGCAAGGCCATCATAAAGAATGCAAACGACCAGTGGAGATGGGTTTTGATGGATCCGTTGAGCTCTACGATGCATTGACCTGCATTACGCATGCCAGGAACTTCTTTGAAATAAGCCAGGGCTTCTTTTGATGGCTATGTTCCCGAACTATGGAAAGTCACGTTTCGAGATTGCGTTCGTGTATCCATGCGTGGACGGACCATACAATGAGCGCAAGGCAAGGGGACAAGAAACCTATGGATCGACAATCTCACCTCTAGATCCGCACACAATGCACTCCGGCCTAATGGCAAGGAATTCCTCAATGATCCCGACATGGAGTTCTACGTGAGATGCAACAGCGGTCATACACGACAAGCCTGTGCTCCGAGCAGCAAAGTGAGCCTCGCCAATATGATCTTCCAACGGAATCCATTCCTCCAAGTCCGCATCCGTCAAGATCAGACGCGCCCCATGAAGACGAAGGCGCAGCTCAGGCAAAATACAGAGTGCGAAGGCCGGCGCCACCATCCATTGAAGAAGAGAGAAAAATCAAGCTGTTCGCGAAGAAGCCCATCACTTTCATGTTCCATGCAACCTATGGAGATCAGCTGATCAGCATCATGGAGAACGGGCTCAGATCTGGGAAATCCCAGTCACCCTTCGGGGAGAATGCGCGTCCACATGGCATGCATCGACGATGTTATCCTCGACGACGACGAGTCAGAAGCAGCACTCACACATGTGACAGCAGGAAGAGATGCACTGTTGATCCTATGGCATCCGACTCCCCGAAGAGAGAACAGCGTTGACAGAACAAACCATCGAGGCGAAGAATATTGTTGCAGCGTATGAACCTGATGGCAGCACCATGACGAGCAACAACTGGATCATGAAGAAGCATCTCAGTCGTGAAGATGTTGAGATGTACGACACCAAGATCCGTGAATTCGCCGATGCCCTCTTCAGTTATGTGAATTCCGACCAACACAGCAAGGAAAAATCCGAAAAAGATACTTCCTCAGAGACCGCTCCACCGATCAGGACGAAGTTGAAGAGGAGAACATGGAACCCTTTGGGGAGAGATCCGTCAAGCCAAAGGTCACCGTGGAGTGTCGCAATTCCGAGAACCTAGAAGAGTTCATCCAGGAACTCAAACAAATCTACCTCGAAATAGAAACGAGCAAGAAGGGAGCTCGTGGAGACCAAAAGGAACTTCCTCCGCTTCATGGAGAAGTACAACAAGGATCCAGAGAGAGCGCATCCTAAATTCACAGAATGCGAAAGAGCCTGATTGGCACACGTTGATCCAGATGTCAACCTCGGAGAAGAAGAGTTCTATTTCCGACATCAAGGAGAATGTCCCACCATGGACGAGTACAGGAAGGCGCAGCCAGTATCAGGATGTCCTATTAAGCTTCCACTTGGATTGAAGAAGTCGCGTGACAACCCGGAAGTCATCCGAGCATTTGCCGATATCCTGGGATCGCTGATGCAGCCGACCGACCGTTCCCCTGTGGACCATCTCAAGACGCATGACTTCACCTCATCCCTGACCATCGACATGCTTACTATGAACCATGGAAACCTCACGAGGAATCCAAAGCTGGACAACAGGGAGGTGTACAACATGGCGATGAAGGATCGAACAATCGTGAAGATGATGATGCGAAACAGCGCGCGCGTCTTATGCCTAAATGAAGCAGACGCATTCCTCAGTCCCAAGCAATGGTCATCCAGACCAATCGCATGCTTTGTCCGCGGCGGACCTTCCGCAGGAGTGGAGCTATTGGCACGGCATATTTCCACCAAGAGTCAGACTTGGGGAACCGCATTCTGGATGTTCAGGTGTTTCTTCGGCACCGAAAAAAATTGCACTGATCCTGAATACGACATTCCAACCTCGGACTGCTTGGCAACTACGGGACCATCCATGTTCACTGAATCCAAGAAGTACATCGGACCGAGATTGCCAGCGCGCACCACTGTCCAAGGACACGGTCGTAACAGAGAGATTGTCGTTCTCCACATCGAGCAGAGTGACGAGTATCGTGGTATGCTCCCAAAATCATCCAACAAATCACTCCTGTAACGAGGGCAGACCTCCCGTTTGCTACCGTTGGAGTTTTCCACATTCATCCATCAATCAGCCATGGAGCAGCACGGGAAGATCTTCAGAACGAAATCATGCCGCTCGTGACATTGTACCAATGCGATGCGACACCTACAGCAGACTCCAGCACGTCTTCAATCCGGCCAACGGTCTCATGAATATCCTCATGAAGGCATATCAGAGATTGTGGAAAGAAACGGAGAATCTGCCACTCGTGGACTGAATGCATTATCCAATGGAGACTTCATGCGCCCTAAAATCCATCGTCCGTCATCACCTATACATGAAGACTGGATCAGGGTATGATCGAACATTCCCAGATGTGATGATGACTTTCGTGTTTGGATGGGGCAAAACGAATACCCAGCAGGTTTTCCGGAAGGAAGAGATGAACGCCGTGAAAGATGAACAACTGGAAGCCGCGCGGAACGATCCGACATCTGCCATTTTCGATTATCAGGTTTTATTGGCAGAGCGCTTCAAGCGCGTGAACAATGACACGTTCATGAATGGCTCACATGATTCCGACTCGCGCAGTCCGCTCATGGTTTACATCCGCAGCAGATCTGCCGCCAGGCAACGCAACTTTGAGAGATCCAAGGAGCACCTCAAGAAGAAGCAATCCTGGACTCCGCAAGAGTACAAGGAGTACAACAAGCAGTACCGGGGCAATCCAAAGCAATGGAAAGACTATGGCGACTCGACCTGGAATGATTATGGAGACTATGGCAGTCAATCCGACAGCAGCCGTCGGTGGTACCGCAGATCACCTGATGAAGCAGCCACCTTTGGCACTTATTCGACCGACTGAGAAGACTTACACGATCAGCGCTACGAACTTCAACCAGATTGATCCTCACCGCCAACAAGACTATTCAGTGAGAGATCAATAGTTTCATACTTGTCCCGCATGTACATAGCGTTGTGCAACACCTTTCGACACATCTAGGTATCTCACAGAATCAGTACAGACTGTTTTCCATTTTGCTCACATGACAAATCATCCGCGCCAAAATTGGATGAATGATTGTAACAATACATGGCTACGGCACTCTCAAGTATGGCTACGGCGCGTAAGGCCAACAAGCCAATCATACACTTCGGTGTGAAAGGTCAAAAGAAATTTGTGTTTGTTTTGTGTTGCTTTTTGTTGCACATTGACCTATTCACACACTCCGCTGACATGATGGCTCAAGGCCCTTCAAGTCATTTGTACAGTCATTCGACGCATGGTACATTGATAAAAAGGCTTGCAGACCGCTTTCCAGGAATCACAGTCAACACAAGCCACCAGGGACAATCCATCCTCCAATCCTCCATATTGGCATATTGGACTCTCTCCGGAAAAGATCCAGGGACCAAATCAAACCTCTACTAGCACAGGGTACCAGTTCCCTTCTGGGATAGGCGCCCCGGCAGTGGGCCTCACCCCCCCCCCCGCCCCGCTGAAGCGTAGACAAGCGAAGCGCAAGCGCAGCAAAAGCAAACACGCGCGATCTCACTTACTTACGTGCGCTTGTTCTTAAGCTTAAGACAATCGATGATCTCGCTTACTTGCTTGCGCGTGCGCTTGTGCTTAAGGTTGTGTTGGAGGGGGGGGTGACTTCAGTTTAGACGAGGCAAAAATCCGCGCCAAAGAACAATTCTACAACACAGCACTAAAACACAAACAAGACTACATACAAGAACATCCACAAGACACGCCGGCAGAGCCGGCGGATTTTATTCTCCGCACCGCCAAAATCTTGTCAAATCTGCTTTACGCACTCTCTCCCAGCACAGAATTGAAGCGGATTTTTACATGCCTCCAACACATGAAAGGATGGCCCCTGGCCGCCTTAAAGCAACTGTTCCAGGTAGCAGACAAAGCTGAGTGGCTCGAACATACCATCGGAGAGCCGTTGCAGATATCAACCCGCGGGGCAAGCTCTGTTGCAGTCGACCATATCCAAGCGTCGAAAAACCACTGCTTGCAAAAACGATCGCGCGGCCGGAAGCGCAAATCCCATATCGAAGAAGGGGGAAACAGTGGCTAAACCTCACAGCGTCCGACAATTATAGCTCGGTTGGTAGCGCGCTGGTCTTCGAAGTTCGTCGGTTGACGGCTTGAATCTCAGCGGCGCCGCAGGCTTAAATGAAACCCCAGATGCGTCCTGTGGTGCAAAGATGCCTGCAGTTGACTGTCTGCCCCGTCTACTGATCAGAGACGGCGGAGCTGCGTCCTCGTGCCGTGCTAAGACCGGAAGACGGTGTTCTCAAGCATTCAGTCCGTGTCTTGCGCGAGACCGTAGGGCTGCGCCGCCCCAGGCCCAATGCCAGCCGTCGCTGCTGTTCCTGCCGCCTCCAACGTTCCAGCGACTTTGCCAGTCGGACGCAAGGGCTGCTGCCCTCTAGTAGTAAGGAACATCAGCTTACAGTATCCAAAAAAAATGCTCTGCAGGCTGGAAACGGAGGCATAATCGGCACTTTTTCGGCCAAGGTGTCGCCAAGGTGTCGCGAGGTGTCGCTCTCCTTTCGGGCTTCAGCGGGCTGGAAAAAGGCACCAAATGACCCATTTCTGCAACTTCTGAATCTCGTCGATTCAGCAAATCTTTTGCTTGAGAGAAGGGCATGCTAGCAGAACGTGCCGCTGTATCCGTGACTTGTGGCTATACTACGCGCGCTTCGACGCACGCTCGTCTCGATGGTTGTTGAGTTTTGGCACGAATAAGACAGTCCTCTTTTTGAGATAGTTTGCAACCTCTGTGCAGGCCCTGAGCCCGGGACGGCCTTATGTCGGCGCTACCCACCTAAGCATGTGGGAAACACCTGAGGGTGCTATCAACTTGGCCTTTCATTTGCGTTCTCTGGACGGCCTAATATGGAAATTTGTTTTCCTGTCGTTTCAGCTTTTACCATTTAAATCTCTCAAACGAAGCTGCTAAGGTTTCTGGGTTCCTTGGACCAGCGCTCAACAAAATTTGGATCCGATAAGCAGTAAGCACTTCCAAAAGTAAAGCGGTCTTGATTCTGATCACTTTTTAAGGTTTGACTGTTGGTTGTAAAGACTTTCTGAACAGCGCGCGGCATCAGGGGTAATGTAGGAGCAGTTCAAGTTCTCTTGGGGAAGCAGAGCGCAACACTGACAAGCGGCTCCGGAAAGTCCGCATTGACCATTTTACCTTTGCGATGATCCCTGAGTTATGTTCGCCCGAGCACCACGAGGATTGCATGATCGATCTATCCCATGATTTCTTTACAAAGTGATTACATTGCTTTTCATTGGACTGATCACGTGTGCTAGATCCTTGTGACGCTCATGTTTGCAAATATGATGATGCGCGTTTAGTTCTTGATCCTGCAACGTTCTTTAATTTCCAGTTTCTTACGCGAGATGATTTGATTTTCGGTCAGACAATTATGCGCAATGGTATTCTTTGTTTTGCGTGCGCCTGCTGGCTGGTGGTATCTCGATCTCTGCATATGCTTGGATTCTAGCGATTTCCATTGGTACATAGTAAGTGTATTTCCTTTCCCCCTAAACATTTTACTGCGAGAAAATGCGTGATCTAGGAGGAATCTAAGTCCAGGATAGGGGATGCTAAAGAATTCCCGTGCCGCAGGCCAAAATCCTTTGGAATGGTTCTAAGGGTCAACTCTTGGTTTTTCCCCTGGTTGTAAGGGGCCCTAAACTTTTTGGGGATGCGTGTTTCACGCGGCCGTCATGCCTCGTTTTGGCTCAAGTGCCTAACAAGAGCAGGAGAAAAGAGACTCTGATGACCACGATCATCGTAGCATCCTCTGCGTTACCAACGGTCTCCAACGCCACATTTGAAATGTATATGATAATCGGCCGACCCCTTCTCCAAAAAGGGAGGAGCGCGGCAATAGAAGTATCACCATCACCTCCGCTACCATCATCACATCCTTCTTCATCCTCATCTTCATCGTCACCAACAGCTGAAAAGTACGCTTGTTGAAATTGCACTTGTGTTTTTGGGCACTTTCGCCGGCAGTTCTTTTTCGGCGCCGGGCTGCCGCGCTACTCCCGATGCCGCTGGTGTGCAACAACAGCTTGGTGCACCCTCAAGGTTCTGCAAACACGGTCAGGTGGTTGCTTCAGGTGGCTTGTCGTTTTCCCTTGTGGTTTGAAAGGAAACAGGTTAGCAGTGGTCATACTGTGATGGACGAAAGCCAGCGTTTGGTAGGTGACTTTCTACAGTGTTCATTGGGTTTCATTCATCCTGACTGGTGCGAAGCGGATTTTGTTGATCCACACCTTACGTTTTGCCGCCTTACGCAAAAGGAACTCCTTTTGGCAGCTGCCTGCATAGCTTCCAGACGCAAAGTGTGCGGCTCAACACAGGTGTCGCTGGCAGAAACACGCTTCGTGCACATGCCGAAGCTTTTGAATGAGCTGCAACCAAGCTTGGGAGAAAGAGGCGTTGTGCGTTGTGGTTACAACAGTTAGTTGTCTTCTTTTTTCTTACTTTCTGCCTTTTCCAGCCTGCTGGTTTGTTGGAAATACGGGAATGCCATCACATCACTTCCACTTATGAGGGAATCTGAACACATCAGCTGTCATCATTTTTCTCGTGTCAAGAAGCTGATTTCCTGACAGCTGGCAAAGATAGAAGAGCAACTTTGAAAGCATTCCATCGCTTAGACCACAAGGCAGTCCCTTTCTGAGCAGAGTTTTCTGGATTTGAGACAAACCCAGGCAGCTTTTCTGTCAACCGATGTGCGGGAATGTGTGCTTGAATTGGGAGAGCCGTATTGGTTTCCATTGAAATCCGCAAATTCGGCACTTTTTCTTGCGACCAGTGTTAATGGATGTTAATGGTGACAGGAACTAGTCTGTGTCCAGTCAATAGAATCATTCCAAGATGAAATATGCGTTTTGCCCCACGGCATGGAGCACGTCATTTTGTTTTTTTTTCCGACGGTGCAACGGCTTCACTTTGTTGTGTAGTCTGAGGCAGACGCCTTTGTGCGCTCATTGCCCAACTGCTCCGCCACAGTGCCCGCGTTTGCCCGCCATTGGACGGTCGTCTTTGCTGTCGCGGGCGGAGTTCGCCCTGGTGGCGAGCCTCGTCCAGCCGCCCAGGCGCTTGCCCGCCGGCGCCTGAGGAGAGGTTTTGGGCGACCTGCGCAAACCAGCGTGAGAAAGAAAGACCGCTATGCTTTCCGCCTGGCGTGAAGTGCCAAACGCCGCCCTGCCTTTCGTTCGGTTGCTCTATGGTCAGTCTTCTCTGATCAAGCAGGCCGAGGGGGGGTGAAAAGGGGGACCCTTTGATGCCCACCCTTTTTGCAATTTCTATTGGGCCTAGGCTTGCAAGAGCTCCAGCATAAACTCTGCGCCCCGAAGAAAACTTTCTGGACGATGTGTATGTCACTGCCCAACCTGCGTGACACATTTGTTGGATCTTCAGGTCATCCCAACTCCGGCAAGGCGCGCCTCAGTGAGGCCTGGCGGTTTTCCCCGAGCTCCCCAGCCTTCCCGACCTCACAAGCAGCGTGGCTTTTGCTGCTCTGTGTGTCCGCTCGCGCCCGTACCACGCGTCCCCTGAGTCACTGAGCAGACCCACAGCTTCGCAGAGCACGGCCGCTCCTTGCCGAAGACTTCCCGCTCCAGCTCGTTGCGCCTCAGCCTGAATCATCGGCGCTCGCCCTCGAGCCAGCCGTCGCTCTCAGACGTCGTCTTCGAGCTTTCGCCGTGGCTGGCGCCATTCTGCGCTTTTTCGAGCCGCCTGCGTCTCCCTTTGCCTTTGACATCCGTCGGATGTGCCTGTTGGGCGACGCCTGGATGCTTTGCTTCGCACTCTGGCGCGGGCGGGGCGGCCGAGGAGCGAACCTACCATGAGTTCGTGTGTTCCGAGCGATGCCGCTGCCAGGCGTGAGTAAACCTAGACGACGCACAGTACAACGCCAGGCGGCTCCAGTTCCACACTCCAGTTCTGGCTTGCTTCAAGGAAATTTATATTTTTTCGTACAAGCGCCGGGATACTGCGTCAAACAAGATCCGAAGCCGTTCAGGAACGGAGACACCGTACTAATCCGTTTGGAAAACTTGGCCCATTGTCCCACGCATGCAATTGCTCCGCCTGCCTAATTTTCACCCGGCCGAGGATGACGCAGCAAGACGGCCCACACAGCTGTCACGCTTCCAGCCGCGCTTCGTGATTTGTCACTGGGGATTCCGGGGACCCGGCCCGATATTGGAACTAATAGTACCAGTGCCGTAACTTTTGCCCGAGTGCTTCCCTGCCAATCGCGGGTGATCGCTGGGAAGCCGCGTCAGGTGAGCCGTGAGTGTTCGTTGCATGCGTTGGCGCAGATGGAGTTGTGTGCCGAGCTGCTGCGCTGGAGTTCCATACCTCGCGTCGCGGAGCCGCCGGACACGCCTGCCTCGGAGCTTGGTTGCCCGGGCGAAGCGGGTGCAACGTGCTCCCACAAAGGTCCGCCAGAGCCGCAGCCTGGTGCGTTTGCTTTTGGACGCGGCCGCGCAACTGCTGCAGCACAGTGGCGGATTCACGACAGGCTCGGCCTTCACTGAGACGTTTGGCGCACCTTCGCAGCCCCCACCTCGCACCACCGAACAGCTGCAGGAACGCCTTGGCGGCGCTCAAGGGGCACAGGCGGGCTGCAATTCTCATCGTCCTCCATGCTCCTTGCGCGCCTACTGCAAGATGATGGCCGCGCGAGCGGGCGCGACCAGTAGGAAGCAGAACTTTGTTGGAGCCGATGCCAGCTTGCGGTGCCGCGGCAACGCCGCAAGAATGCGATGACGGCCAGGCTTGCGCATGTACAGGAGCACCCGGATTCGAGTGCAGCCTAAAATTTGTTCTTCTTGGCTCCCCGGATGTTTCTGCGCCGGCGTAGCGCCCCGCAACCGCGCGAACGCGTGGAGCCGCTTGTGGTTTGCTCGCCCAAGCAAACTGGCGCAATCTTCGCCGCTTTGAGCGCGGCACTGGGGAAATGCGGCGGGCGAAGAGCCGAGCGAGGCATGCGAAACCGCGTGGGCCGGCAGGTGGTGCGCGCTTTGAGTGAGCAGGGTTTCTTGCGCAAACTCATTTGCGCGCAGCAAACCCCTTTGCGCGGAGCGAGGAACGCGCGACAAAAACGCCCGAAGCTGAAGCGCAGTGGCTGCATGACAGTCAGCCAGCAGGCGGCGCCACTGACCTTCGAGGTTGTGGAAACACGAAGTAGCAGAGGTACGTGCGTGGATCGCAGAAAGTGCGCAGTGGCAGGAGCCGTCAGGCAAGGCTTTCTCAAACCCAAAGCGCTAACTTTCAAGGAGTGAGGTGAGACAAGACTCGAGACCGAAGGGAGCAAACCATTTACGCGTCCTAGTTTTGAGCTTCACGTCATCTCCGAAGTAGGCTGCTGCGCGATGCTTAAAATCAGCCTTTCATGTTGCCTTGGGAATAGCGTCGCGGAATATATATATATATATATACTATGATTATTTTTTAATCACGGACCTTTTTCCGTCGCGCCTCGGTGAGATTAAGTGAAACGCACGACTGAACCCTACGCCCGCGGCACCCAACGGGCGTCCGCGTCGCTATCGTCAGTGGGCAGTTGGCAGAGGCTCGCAGCGAACACTCCCTGAGCTGCAATTAGCATCTGCCCCCGCCGGCGCCGCCTTGCACCTGGGCGAGCTGCCTTCGGCCCGCCAGGCCTTGACCGCAGCCCCCTTGGCGCCTGGCAACGAGGCCACCCTGGCTGAGCTTCGGGACCCAGCCCGGCGACCTGCGGCCCCGTACCCCGCTTTGCCGTCCGAGGTCCTGTCTTTCCAGCCTGCTGAGCCCGCCGCCCTGTGTCTAGCCAACTTGCGCTGGGCAAAGAAGGGCGCCGCCCCAGGACCTTCCGGCCCCACCGCCGAATCAGCACGGCTTATGCTGGATAGTGAGGTTGACTCGGATCGGTTTTGGAAGGTCGCCCAGTTGCTGGCCCGTGCATGTCTGCCCTTGGTTTGGGTCGCCTGGTCGCTCTGCAGAAGCCGTGTGGCCGTGTCCGGGGCGTTGTCGTCAGTGACTTCTTCCGGCGGCTGGTCGCTCGGACCTTGGCTCAGCAACGCGCCCCCGTTTTTCTTGAGGCGTGCCGCCCGCACCAGTTTACCCTCTCCAGCCGGGCTGGGGCGGACTCGCTCGTCCATGCCTTGGCGTCGGCCGTTGAGCTTGGTCCTGAGGCTACAGTGCTTTTTGTGGATGGGGTTGGTGCCTTCAACAACGTGTCACGGCGGGCCATGCTGGAGGCTCTGCGCGCCGTTCCCGGGGCTGTCTCCCGTTCGTCCGTTTGTTCTACGCCTCTGCGTCTGAGTTCGAGTGGCATGACTCTGAAGGCACAGCCAATATCATTTCTCAGGCGGAGGGGGGAGAGCAGGGAGATCTTTGATGCCGGCCCTTTACTCCCTCCCAGTTTGTCGCAGCTCAGCTCGGCGCTCTCGCTGCGAGCCAACGCGCGCTCCTCGCTCGGCTTCCCACCTTGGAGGACGTGCAGGCTTCTTGGCCGCTTTTGCTGTTCTGCTGCACTCCTCGGTGCAACCATGTCCTGCGTTTGCTCCCGCCTGAGTCCACGGCAGAGTTCGCGGCTGCTCATGACCTCGCTGTTGCGGACTGCTTGTCCACCTTGCTTCAGGCAGGCCCGTTGCCCCCGCAGGCGTTGGCCAGGCACCGTGCGTGGGAGAAGCCGCAGGCGCCGCCGTGGGGTGCGCTATGGCAAGCCCAAGGGCAGGGACGTGTGTGGGCAGGGGGCTGGCACGCCCCTCGCCATCGGCGGGTGTGGGCACCGGAGCGGGGACAGCAGGAGTTGGGGATTGACCTTGCGCAGCCGGAGCAGGGGCAGGATACACTAGTAGTGCCTAGAAAGTCCAGGGCGGGTGCTTGGGCAAGGGGGGCATGACCACTGGTGGCTGCGCACACGGGGCCTGTTGGAGTCCTCGAGGCCCGGTCCTCGTCAGCGCACTGAGCTGGGAAGCAAGGCTCTCACCAAGGAAGGCATGGAGCAGGGCTTCCTGGGCGTACCGACTGGTCCCTTGGACGTGCTGCGCGGCCCAAGTCACAAGCAGGGATCAAGGCTGGCGTGCAACGCCAGGCTCCGACCCCAACTCCGTAGGCGCGAAGGCAGCCCGGTCCGACAAGAGGGGGCCCGCCTGGGATGCGCCGCCTGGGACGCCCGGAGAGGGCTGCGCCGGCCTTGGGGGAGGGACCGTGCGACGGGGCTCCGGCTGCACAAGTCCAGCAGCGAGAGCAGCACAGTCGGGCAAAGGCTGCCCAGGGCGTTGCAAGGTTGCCTCTTCGGCTTGGTGGTCTCGGTTACGTTCTGCGGCCGCCGTCGCCCCTGCTGCGTGTTGGGTCGCCAACAGCTGGCTGTTCGTCCCTTTGCTTTTGGCCGGGTGCAACACCTTAAGTCCAGAGGCAGAAAGTCGTCGCTCGCTTCGCCGGTTTTTGGCCCCATTATGTGGACTTGCTTCGTCGGTCTTCGCCGGTTCCTTGGCGGGTGTCCTCCAAGGCCTGCAAGTCGCGTCCCGCCTTGACGGCCAACCAGTGCCGCCTCAGGAAGTCGATGCGTTACGGCGTGTCGGGGCCGCCGGCCAAGCGCCGCGATGTTCACGCCCTCCCCCGGCTCAAGGTCCAGCATCGTGATCGGCGACTTCACCCGTTTGGTTGCGCGGTGCTTTGCCCAGGGGAAGGCGGAGGCCTTCCAGGAAGCATGCTCTCCCTTTCAGTTTGCTTTGTCCACGCGATCTGGTGCGGAGAGTGTTCGTTTGCTGACGGCCGCCCTCGAGCTTGATCCTGAAAGCGCTCTTGTCTCCGTTGATGGGGTCGGTGCGTTTGACACCATGAGCCGCCAAGCGATGCTGCAAGGGCTTCTGCGTGTCCCGGGGGCTTGTGCGCATGTTTTTTTTGGAGCCATCCGATGTGTTCACCATTGCCCGGCCGGACCGAGTGGGCCTTGCTCACCAGAACCTTGCAGATGAGCTCTTGGGCGCACTGCCGAGTGGGTTTAACAGTTGGAACTTGTCCGGACGCGTGCCACCCGCCCTCGTCCAGCCAGGTGCGCCGGAGGCCTCCTGTTGGGTTGGTGCCGGCGGCCGGCCAGTTGAAGAACAAGGGCTCACAGTGCTCGGTGTCCCTGTCGGATCGGCGGCCTTCCCAGCTTCGCCAGTCCCGTGCGGGGCATGACCGGTTGCTGGAGCGTTTGCCGGCACTAGGTGATTTGCAGGCTTCTTGGTTGCTCCTTCTCTTTTGCTGCAGTCCCGCGTTGCAACTATTTGCTTCGCATGCTCGCCCCGGCGACCACCGCTGAGTATGCGCAAGACCATGATTCAGCCGTGTTGTTTGTTCTTGCTACCTTGCTTGGCACAGGCGACCTGCCGCGACATGCCCGTGACGTTGCCCAGTTGTCCCTTGGCGGCCTTGGCCTTGCCTTGGCCTTGCCTCTGCTGTTCGCAATTCCGTGCCGGCTTTTTGGGCTTCCTGGGCTGACAGCTTGGCTGTTTTGAGTCGCCGCTTGCCTCGTGTTGCGCAAGAGTTTCTTGACCACCTCGACAGCCCCGACCCACAGCCAGCTTGCTTTGCGGCGGCTGCCGCAGCACGTGCAGCACTCGGCCACTCGCTTAGGGTTTTTTTCCCCTTGTGTTTAGGGCATGTTGTGAATCTACCTACGCGGTGGCCATTTTGCTCCTAGCCTTGACCCAAACTTGCTGTTTCATTTGAAACCTGAAACGCTTGAACGCCGCCATGGACACCTTGCTGTGCTTCGGAGTGTGCCTCGCCATTTACACAGCCTTCGTGTCCGGCACCACTTGCCTTGCAGTTTGGTGCTTGTTGCACCAGCGCCGCAAAGCTTTGCTTTGGCAGTCGGGCTTTCAGCCACTGCCACGCCCTGGGCCTGTTCACATTCTGCCCAAACGAAAGGTTTTTCACCATCGGCACTGCCACCACCTGGCACAGCGTGATTCAACTGCCTTCGCCGTTCAGCCCTGTGACAATTGTGTCAGCCTTTGGTGCATGCAACCGCCATGCCTTGTGACAGCCTTGCCTTCCTTGCAGCTGGCTAATGTAAAAAACTTTGACAATGCTTTTGGAGCGCTTGAGCCCATGTGCACCTTGCATTAGTGCGCTCGATTTGCAACAGCTGTATTTCACCCGCCGCATCAGCATTTGTGAGCCTTTTCAAGCCTATTGCTTTGGGTGCCTTGCCTTCAGCTACGGCCTTAGCCATTGATTCTCGAGTCCGCTCTTGAATCGCATCCCCCCGGGGTTGCTGCCTTGATGCCAAGTGTCTTGGCCAATTAAGGCTCCTCCGGGACTTCACAAGGCGCTATGCCTTGCTGTCAGGGCCCAGCCCTAAACAGAACCGCACTTCCCCTCTGGGTCGCTGCATTTACCGACGCCGCGTGTCAGGTACAAGCCCTGTGATTCAGGCACATCAGTCATGACCTCAGTCATGCATTCTTGAGTCCGCTCTTGAATCGCATCCCTCCGGGGTTGCTGCCTTGACACGGCGTGCCTTGGCAAGTAAGGCTCCTCCGGGACCTTCGCAAGCCCTGTGATTCAGGCACATCAGTCATGACCTCAGTCATGCCTTCTTGAGTCCGCTCTTGAATCGCATCCCTCCGGGGTTGCAGCCATGACGCCGCTAAGGCTCCTCCGGGACCTTCACAAGCCCTGTGATTCAGGCACATCAGTCATGACCTCAGTCATGCATTCTTGAGTCCGCTCTGGAATCGCATCCCTCCGGGGTTGCAGCCACGACGCCGCGTGTCTTGGCAAGCTGAAGGATCCCCCGGGACCTCCACAACTCGCACTGCCTTGCAATCAGGCAACACACGCAATATACTGCATTGCACCATAGGGCACACCGCTTGTTCACCAGCCACAAAGCGCCAGGCCTGCATTCAGACGAAGCGGGCCTGCATCACTGATCTCAATTTGCATCAGGCGCCCAGTGACACGCTTTGCATTCACACTTGGCATTTGGTCGGAGTTTTAGCCTTGCATCAATGCCACAGTGCTCATTCACACTCCGACCCAACGCCTTGCCTTCAGTGCCATGGAGTGTGAGGACACCTTGGACGCCATCCACACCACTTGAGGTCATGATGGATGAATTCTACACGGTCCTTCTCCGCATTAAGTTCTTATGCAACGTCATTGCCGTATGCCTTATTGCATTGACCCTGATCGAAGGCATCCGTGCCTTGTCGTGCCTTGGGGAGCTTGTACAGCACTCGTGGTCCTTCGCATACGATGGGGCACTGCACATTGCACTAAAACAACTGCGTGTCAGCCGCACGGACATGACGCGCATTCTTGATAATCTTCAAGCTACCAACGTGGAGATGCCCCCGCCAGGTCACTGCAGCACCGGTCAGAGCCCCAGCAACAACCTCGCCCTTGCACTCACCACAGTCTTGCATGGACACCATAGCCCTTTCGCTCAAATACCTTGTGATGGCGCCATCGCCTACAGACGTTCAACCCTGCCCTGAACTGATTGAGCAATGGATCAGCCTGATTGCAGACACTTTCTTCGCTAAGCAACGTAAGATTGCCCTAATGAACTACCTTCGCCTTTACTTGGACTTCATCGTCCCGCGTACTGGCCTTCACGAGGGTTCAGTGCACTTTGCCCGCCTTTTGACACTGTGCACGTTTGTGATAGCCTATGCAAACCAGAACCAGGTCTTTACGGTGAACAGCCTGGCCAAGTTCGCCTCCGCATTTGATTGGAGCCTGCCTACGGCCTGCTTTCGTGAACGAGCCGCAGGTCTTATGAATGCCTGTACCCCCCCCCCCTTACCCCCCCCCCCCCCTTTAGGTAGTTAGGTCCTATCCCTAGGGTGGCTAGGAAGTGGATATAGCAACATTTTCCCTAAGACTTCCTAAGCTGAACCTAAGAGACCCCTTGATTTTGATCGGACATTCGAGCTGCGTTACTTTGCTGCGTCCCCCCAACCTAGGGAAATCATGAGAGATTCGAATTGTTTTTTCTGAAAGTGCTGCGTCCCCCTAAGCTTTCCGCAAACATGCTTCCCCAAGGAGACCGCACGGCTTTGTCTAGGGCTTCCCTAGGGCTTCCCTAGGGCTTCTCTAAGGTTTCCAGCTTCCCTAAGGCCTCCCTAAGGCCTCCCTAAGGCCTCCCTAAGGCCTCCCTAAGGCCTCCCTAAGGCCTCCCTAAGGCCTCCCTAAGGCCTCCCTAAGGCCTCCCTAAGGCCTCCCTAAGGCTTCCCTAAGGCTTCCCTAAGGCTTCCGTGAGGCTTCCCAAGGCTTCTTTAGCCTAATTCAGGTTCGGTATTTCTTGTCAGTGTTCCCGCCATGCGCAGGGCGAATGTCAGGCCAAGCTTCCCCAAGGCTTCCCCAAACCTTCCGCAAGGCTTCCGCAAGGCTTCCTAAGCCTCCCTGCAAGAGAAGCCCTTTAAGCTTAAAGGGGGGGGGGGGTAAAGGAGGGGGGGGGTACGGGCTCCATAAATCGCCAATCAGCCAGAGGCCTTCTAGCAGCTGCCAGTGATCCTAACTTCAGGAACTTCGCAATGCAGCAACACTGGCATGAACATTCTGAAGCCGCCTTAGTCTTGCTTTTGCACGCCTGCGCTGCTCCCAAAACAACCAGCCTTTTAAATGCAGTGTTATCCAGCCTTGAAGACCTCGAATTGAGCGCCTTCAGACTGCAGTGCCCGCATTGCCAGCCTTGGGGGACCACGCTCACGAACCAGTGGACCTTACTTCGCAATTCTCACAGGACCTTCCGTGCCAACCAGCCAACTCAGGAACCAAAATTCTGCCGCAGCCTTGGTCAAGCATGTGTGTGCACACTCATGCCAAATCAGCAGTTGCCCTGGATTGGCGTGCTTGACAGGCTCGCGCTGCGTGCTTCAAGTAGCCCTGTCATCACGTGCCCCGGGCTTGCAGAATTGGTTGTGCACTAGATTTGCAGCCATCGCAGTTTGTTCGCGGCCATTTAGCAGTGTGCAACCACGCCACGCTCCCGCCTTGTCCCACCCTCTCGCCCTCGGCATGCCGGACCAGGTGCCTTCATCAGTGCCAGACTTGATGGGCATGGTCTCCAGCATGACAGAGGAGAACCAAGCCGTCTGCTGTCCGCCCTGCGTGACCGGGCGGCCTCGAGATCTTCGTCGCCTTTGCCAGAAGCTGCCTTGCCCACTGACGAGTCTTCAACCTTGCCGCCTGAAGGGACATCCACGCAGGAATCTCCAAAGCCCTGCACGGAGCCATTGCCATTTTGGCTCAAGTTCTGTTGGCTGGCTGCCTGTCCCCCTTTTGGTTTTGGGTTCTTTCCCTGTTTGTGTCCTTTCTGGTTTTGGGGCTGCCCCCTGGTTCCTCGTTTCGTTTTTAGGCTATCGCGGCGGGCGCCACGGATCGCATAGCTGGGGATCGGGCCCAGTATAAATAAGCCGGGCCACAGCTGGGAGACGGGCCCAGTATAAATAATCCGTCCCTGGATGCTGTCCAGGTGAAAAACAGCAATTGAATAAGACCTCCCCCCCGGAGGCCGGGCAACAAAAAAAAAACAAGAGGCCCGAAGAAACCAAAAAAAAAAAAAACCAAAAGCGTAGACGTAGCTGGGGGACCGGCCCAGTACAAAGAATCGGTCAACCCAGCAGCCTGGCAATGGACCGTGGGGATGCGAATCGGGACCCGTCCCCCGTGTCTTCGCCATCCGTGCTTTCCGTTGCATCTTCCCCGGCCCCGCCAGATGCCCTAGGTGCTGCAACCCCCGGGGAGCCGGCACCAGTCACGCCCGAGTGGCTTTTGCGGGCAGACAGCGTCCCGCGCGAAGCAGCAGCCGGGGCTGACAATGCGTGCCCCATATGCATGTGCGAACTAGTGCCGGGAGAAAGCGGGCCGCAGGCGAGTTACGCATGGCCATCCTGCGGGCACACATTGCACCTAGGGTGTGCTGCGCATATGCGAGTGAATGTGCACAACTTGCGATGCCCGTGCTGCCGATCCGGTTGGTCGGGATTTGCAGAGGAACATTTGGTAAATGCTTGCATCTTAAATGGAGTCGTGATACCAGAAGCAGCACCAGCCTATCATACCCGTGCCGTGTCCTCCCCTGAAAGGCTTCCCCTGAAGCGCCGGAACATGTGTGCGCGTTTTGTTGTCACCATGTTGCCCTAGTTGATGCCTCGTTCCCGGAGTCGGACCGTGCATGGGTGGAATTGCCTTCGCGGCACATGGCGTGGATGCCGGTTCGTGACCCCGCTGGGGATCGGTGGCGCCCCGAGTGGATTTGTATGCGTTGCAATGCCACGCTCGCGGAGGACAATGTTTTGTTGCAGGGCATCCCAGCACCACCCGATTGTGCAGAGCATGGCCGAAGATCCCTCGCCGTTGACATGGCGTCCGCTCAGCGCGGATGGGTTTGCAGCCAAGGCCATCCCCCATTCCTGCTGCCTTGCCAGCCCGAGCTCCTTCCAATTGCAAATCCGTGCGCTGCGCCTACGCAGCTTCCGGCGGATCAGCGGCAGCAGCCACGGCCGCAACAGCCGCAGCCACAGCAGCAGCATTTGCACCCACAGCCGCCGGACCAACGCCAGCACCCGGAACCAAGGCCTGAGCCACAACACGTTGCGTTGCCAGCCGTCCACACGAGGCGTGGGACACCGTGGCTTTCAAGGGGGCCTCCGAGCACAGCCCCGGCAGCAGCAAACAGCTGGCTCTTCGTGCCGCTGCTCCACGCGGCCACAGGGAACTTGGACAGGGCAGCATCCCAACAGTGGGAAACGCACGCGTTTCTTGGGGTCGCATGGCGGCAGGCGCTCCAGCATTTGCAGTGCGCCCCGCCTATCCCTGTAGAGACAACCCTTCGCGTGCTGGAAGTGCAGCAGGCGGCGGCTGTGGCAGAAGGGCGTGAACTCACAGCCCCTGGCTCTGCCGCGCGTGCTGCAGCAAGCGTCGGCCTATTTGCCCGCCAGCGCTTCAGTCTTCCTCACCTGGGCGGTCGAGCGGTGCACAACCCCGGAGGGGTACATTCCAGCCACAGCTCAGGAAACGTTGTTGTTACTCTTTCTTGGGGAAGGGCGGGCGGCGCAGCTCGTTGCAACTGCGGATGCGTTCCGAGCATCCATCGACCGCCCATCCAACGCAGATAGGCAAGCCCGAGCGCCCGCTGGACGCCAACACCAGTACCAGCCTGTGTCAGCTGCCGACGCGCTGCAGAGCAATGCCCATGTCGGTGGCCGCCAAGACCAGCACCAGCCAATCTCAGCTGTCGACACGCAACAAAGCAATGCCCATGAAGGTGGCCGCCAAGACCAGCACCAGCCAGTGCCACTAGCCGACGCGCAACGAAGCAATGCCCATGACGGTGGCCGCCAAGACCAGCACCAGCCAATGCCAGCTGACGACACGCAACAGAGCAATGCCCATGAAGGTGGCCGCCAAGACCCGCACCAGCCAGTGCCACTC
>CAUJNA010001707.1:0-60269 GCA_963377175.1 Effrenium voratum | reverse complement strand
AATTAAATATTGTTAATTATTTATTATTTATATATTTTTCAAATTGAAAATTAAATTTTCACAATTATTTTGAATATTAAATTTGGCTATAGTTTTATTATATATATAAAAATATATAAAATTATATCCAAATTTAACATTTTTCAAAACAAAAATAATATTAAATCTAATTAAATATAATATGTATTCAAATATATAAAAGTTATATATGTATTTTTATATATCTCAATTATAGGCAAATTTAAGTGTTAAATTTTCAGAATTCTATTAAATATTAAATTTGGCTGTTGTTTTATTATATATAATATTTTTTTAAAATTATATTCAAAATTAATATTAAATTTTTTAAAAACATTGAATATTAAATTGGATTAAGTAAAATATGTGTTTATATGTTGTTTATATTTAATCATTATGATGATAATCATCATGTTGAGCATGAAAATCATGATGGTGATGATGATCATGACGACCATGATGATGATCATGATGATGATCATGATGATGATCATGATGATGATGATGAGGATCATGATGATGATTATGATGATCATGATGATAATGATGATGATCATGATGATGATGATGATGATGATGATCATGATGATGATCATGGTGAGGATGCTGATGATATATAATCTTTGTTTCTAAAATTTAACATACATATATCTTATTATTGATATTCATATTAAAACTCAAAAATAAAAATATATGTGTAAATTTATTATAATATAAAGTATATATTTCTAAAATTATTTATATTTATTAAAAGTTGAAAATTTTAATAATAAATATATATATATATATATATATATTACTATCACACCATACATAATATTATATAGTGTAGCACATCCTGGGACCAGACTGGGACCAGCAGAAGATCACCCTGGGCCCTTCCCCCACCAAACCGGGCCCAGCAGGGGTCACCCTGCGCACTTCCCCCACCAAACTGAGACCAGCAGGGGATCACCCTGGGCACTTCCCCCACCAAACTGGGACCAGCACAGGATCACCCTGGGCACTTCCCCCACCAAACTGGGACCAGCAGAAAATCACCATGGGCACTTCCCCCACCAAACTGGGACCCAGCAGGGGATCACCCTGGGCACTTCCCCCACCAAACTGGGACCAGCAGGGGATTATTCTGGGCGCTTCCCCCACCAAACTGCGACCAGCAGGGAATCAGCCTGGGCACTTCCCCCACCAAAGTGGGACCAGCAGGGGATCATGCTGGGCACTTCCCCCACCAAACTGGGCCCAGCAGGGGATCACCCTGCTGGGCCCAGCAGGGGATCACCCTGGCACTTCCCCCACCAAAGGCAGGGATCAGCCTGGGCACTTCCCCCACCAAACACCAGCAAAAGATCACCCACCAAACTGGCCCCACCAAACTGGGACCAGCAGGGGATCACCCTAGCACTTCCCCACCAAACTGCGACCAGCAGGGATCGCCCCAAACTGGGACCAGCAAAGGATCACCCTGGGCACTTCCCCCACCAAACTGGGACCATTCTCAAACTGGGACCAGCAGGGGATCACCCTGGGCACTTCCCCGCCAGGAGATCACCCCCACCAAACTGGACCAGCAGGGGATCACCCTGAGCACTTCCCAAACTGGGACTGGCAGGGATCATGCTTGGGCACTTCCCCCACCAAACTGAGACTAGCAGGGGATCACCCTGAACACTTCCCCACCAAACAGGGGATCACCCTGCTGGTTCCCCCCAAACTGGGACCAGCAGGGGATCATCCTGAACACTTCCCCCACCAACTGGACCAGCAGGAAATCATGTTGACCGCACTTCCCACCAAACTAGGAGCAGGGGATCACCCTGGGCACTTCCCCCACCAAACTGGGACCAGCAGGGGATCACCCTGGGCACTTCCCCCAGCACGGGATCACCCCCAAACTGGGACCAGCAGGGGATCACCCTTGGGCACTTCCCCCACCAAACTGGGACTAGCAGGGGACTTCCCCCACCAAACTGGGATTAGGGTTTAGGGTTTAGGGTTTAGGGTTTAGGGTCAGGGTTTAGGGTTTTAGGGTTTAGGGGTTTAGGGGTTTGGGGGTTTAGGGGTTTTTAGGGGTTTTGGGGTTTAGGGGTTTAGGGGTTTAGGGGTTTAGGGGGTTTAGGGGTTTAGGGGTTTAGGGGTTTAGGGGTTTAGGGGTTTAGGGGTTTAGGGGTTTAGGGGTTTAAAGGTTTAGGGGTTTAGAGGGTTTGGGAGGTTTAGGAGGTTTAGGGGTTTAGGGGTTTAGGGGTTTAGGGGTTTAGGGGTTTAGGGGTTTAGGGGTTTAGGGGTTTAGGGGTTTAGGGGTTTAGGGGTTTAGGGGTTTGTTTTTTTTTCGGGGGGGTTTCGGGGTTTCGGGGTTTTAAGGGTTTAAGGGTTTAAGGGTTTAAGGGTTTAAGGGTTTAAGGGTTTAAGGGTTTAGGGGTTTAGGGTTTAGGGTTTAGGGTTTAGGGTTTAGGGTTTAGGGTTTAGGGTTTAGGGCTAGATGGCCCGCCCCAATCCACCCGGAGTTAGCAGCACACCTTCGGGCCGGGGTTTGTTCTTATTTCAAACTTTGCGCGGGGCAGGCACAACTCGATCGATCTGTTTTAAGAGAAAAGGTTGCGCGAAGCTCCGGAGGTGCGAGACGAGCGGGGAGCGAAGGCGAGCGCGGACGGGGCGAGGCGTGCGAATATGGCAACAATCTCCGGGTTCCAGAGAGCAAGACGTCGCCCAGACTGGGCGAAGCGGCGCAGGCTTGGCAAGGTCTTTGGGGTGTCGCCCAGAATCTGGGGCGTCGTCCAGACTGGCTTGGGAATCCAAGTCTAGATAAGATTGAAGACGTCCTGCGGCGCCAACAAGATCACCTTCGCAACCTGCACGCGGCGCAAAGCAGCCACCCGTGAACCAGCTGTGCGTCCAGGCCCGTTGCTGCAGAAGACCTGAACAAGGGCATGGACTTAACGGCATGGAGGTTACGGTCCGCAGCCTGGACCCAGCCTCTGGCTGCTTGCGGTGACCGCGGCTCTTCCCTTTGACGGAAGACACCCGGCGCGGCCAGGGTACGCCAGCGCCAGCCACAAACTGCAAGGGGCTGAGCTAACGCGCGTCACGATCTGGCTGCCAAGCGCTTCAAAGCCGGCGGCTACGTTGCCCTGAGTCGGGCGCGGCCTCCTGCAACCCCAACCTTGGAGGAGATTGAGGAAGTTCTGCGCCGCCGCCCGGACACGACGGTGGTCACCTGCGCACGGCAGAAGGCGGCCGTCGTCAATCAGCTCTTTGCAAACTCGACCTGGGCTGGGAGGCAAACCCAAACAACTACGAAGAAGGCGGGAGGCGCAAAAATGCCGTGCCAGAGCCGCTCCAGCAAGAGATCTACGCGGGCATGCTGTTCACCTGACGCGCAACCTCAACAAGAAGTCGGACTTCGTAACCACGCCTCCGGCTGAAAAAGTGTAGGTTTATCTTTACCTTTCTAGAGTAAGGGCGGCGCTGCCTAGGGCAAGTTTAGCAGCCGAGCTTGCCTCGGAGATTTTTCTTCTGCTGATATGACAAGAAGCGCCCATCCGCCGCCGGGGCCAACCTTAAAAGCTTCGCAGAGCGCTTTTCAGCAGCCAAAATCACAAAAATTGCCATTAGCGCTGGCCTGATGAAGTGGCCATCGGATAAAGTGGCCGTTGTGGCTGGCCTTGATAAAGTGGCCATTGGGGCTTGCCCCTCAGAAAAGGAAAAACGGATCGGCCAAAAAGTGTAGGTTTTAGGGTCTCTACCTTTCTAGAGTAAGGGCAGTACTGCCTAGGGCAAGTTAAGCAGCCGAGCTTGCTTCGGAGACTTCTCCTCAGCTGATAAGACGATTGGCGCTCCGCTGGCGCTCCGGCAGCCTCGCCCATATGGGGTTGGTGGGCTCGGCTTAGACTTTAGGGTTCAGGGTTTAGGGTTTAGGGTTTAGGGTTTGCGTGCAGTAGCGCCGACCCCCCGCACAGGTGGTTGGGGGGTCGGCGCGTGCGTTGGAGGGCCCCCCCGCCACCCAAATTTCAACCTTTGACGGGTTTAGGGTTTTTTTCTGGTTGTTCGTTGTGCTTGTTTTTTGGTTTTTTTAAGGGGTTTCAGGGGCTTCAGGAGTTTCAGGGGCTTCAGGGCCTTCAGGGGCTTCAGGGGCTTCAGGGCAGGGGCTTCAGGCGTCCACGCGCAAGCGGGTTCATGCCATGCTACCAAGCGCGAGCGGCGCCAGCAGCCGCATGGCGTCGATGGTGAAGACCTGCTGCCCAGGAAGAGGGCGCAGCCGCACGCGGGTCCAAGCGGCCCCACGCGGGCGCAGTTCTGTCACAGCGGCCTCGGCGCTAGGCGCACGCGGCTCCTCCAGAGGCACCGCCCGGACGGCGCTGAGCCCCAGGCGGCCCCAGATGCGGTCAGACAGCTCGGAGATCATGGCGCGAATTGGTTTGAGCTGAATAGCTTTCTATAGAAAAATAATAAAATATTCAGTCGGTCGGACGAGCGCTTCTTTTTTTCTGTCACGTTCTGTCCTGGTTTCTGTTCTGTCCCGGATTCTACCGCGTCACAGCGAGTCGGCGGTGCTGCCTGCAGGTTCAGCGCAGTGAGGAGCTCTCTGGAGGCCTCGTCCAGCTCCTTGCGCGCCTTCTTAACCCGCTCCAAGGCGGCGAGGGTTGCGCTCTTGGCCGCCAGCGATACCGGCAGCCGCTCAGCGATTTTCTTGCTGACGAGCTGCTCACACCTCGTAGAGCTCTCTCTCGATCTGCGCCAGCGAGGCGATGTCGCTCGTGCGAATCCGGCGCTGCCTCAGGGCCTCACGCTTCTCACGGAGCGTCTCGCAGCTCTCCTCCTGGCGCTCCTCGGCCATTGCGGGAGCGGGCGGAGCAGCGGGCCGTGCGCTGGTTGCGAAGCTTGAGCCTAAGCTCTTGGGCGTGCTTCAGCATGTTCCTCCAGTCCTGCATGTCGACCTCCTCCGCCGGGAACCTGCCGGCGATCAGCCAGCAGCCGCTCCAGCACGGGCGCTCCCCGAGTAAGCTCGCGGCTCCAGCCTCAAGACTCAAGCCGCACATGCCGGCAACCCCAAACCCTCCGATTTCAAATCTTGGGAGCCTGACGATCCCGAGGTAAAGAACCTTGATAAGCTCTTATAAAGCTTCTTATAAAGCTTCTTATAAAGCTTCTCATAAAGCTTCTTAAAGCTTCTTATAAAGCTTCTTATAAAGCTTCTTAAAAAGCTTCTGAAAAGCTTCTTAGAAAGCTTCTTATAAAGCTCCTTATAAAGCTTCTTAAGAAGCTTCTTATAAAGCTTCTTATAAAGCTTCTTATAAAGCTTCTTTAAAGCTCCTTTTAAAGCTCCTTACTTCTTATAAAGCTTCTTAAAGCTTCTTATAAAGCTTCTTATAAAGCTTCTTATAAAGCTTCTTAAAAAGCTTCTTATAAAGCTTCTTATAAAGCTTCTTATAAAGCTCCTTATAAAGCTTCTTAAGAAGCTTCTTATAAAGCTTCTTATAAAGCTTCTTATAAAGCTTCTTTTAAAGCTCCTTATAAAGCTCCCTTATAAAGCTTCTTGTAAAGGAGCATTTTGAGTTCCGGGCTATCTTTTTAGTGAATTGCAGTGCGGCCTTTTCGATGCCGCGCGGGCCTGCAGGCCCGGCTCCTTCGGCTGCGCCTGCCGGCCTTGCCTCAGTCGCGCTCGCTGCGTCGCTCGCTGCGGCCGGCCCTTACAACAGGGCCGGCCTTCAGTTTAGGGTGTAGGGTTTAGGGTTTAGGGTTTAGGGTTTAGGGTTTAGGGTTTAGGGTTTAGGGTTTAGGGTTTAGGGTTTAGGGTTTAGGGTTCAAGACTTCAAGACGTGGATTTTTCAAAGCGAAGATCATCTAAAGCTTCGATCTCAATCCCACCCGCCCAGATCCCATTACCAAGGGCCAGCCTCAACAAGTTGCCGGCGCAACTTAGAAAACCGAATTTGGGGGGCGCGCGGCGGAAGCCACGCGGCAAGAACAGCCGCGTGCGGCGACTAGCAAAAGGTTGCGAGTAGCTGCAGCCGTGCGCGCGGGTGGCGGCCAGCAAGCAGCGAGCGGGGAGGAACACGCGGCAAGCGACCCGTCGCGAAGTTCCTCGCCAGAGGAAAAGCAAAGGCGACAAGTTGGGCCGACATCAAAGAACGCCGTCTCGACTGCGCGAAGCCGCGCAGAAAGACCGAGCGATTTGAACATTGAAGAAAATCCGCGTGCCGCCGGACTTCGTCGTCGGCCGGAGCTGCTTGTCTCGACTTGCAGGAAAAAGCTTCAAAAGTGGATTTTTGTAGCATGAACTGTAATAGGGAAAGAGCCGCGCAATGGCTGAGCGAGAAGCGACTTCAGAAGCAGCCCCACGATTTCGAGCGGCTGGAAGCAGAAGTCCACGGCACAGCCACGAAAAAACTCCCGGCAGCCCGAAACCACGACACGGCCACGCAAAACAAGGCGCGCGCCAGGGGGGAACCGAGCCCGGGACCACCCGCTTCAGAGACGGACGCACGACCACTAGGCCACCCGCCCCGCGGCGGGGCCCCGGCGCGCCCGCGGCTCAACTGCCGCCGCAAGGCCCCCGCCGGAAAAGCGCGCAAATTTAGCACGTTGCAAATTTTGCGATTTTAGCCCCGATCTTGGATTTGAGCGGCGAAGCAGATTTAGCAGCCTGCGGGAAGCGCACAGAGCCGAAAACGAAGCCTCGGGAAGACCCGACACATTATCGACCAACTCTTAAATATATACTTAGAAGTTAGAATTGTGTTTAGGGTTTAGGGTTTAGGGTTTAGGGTTTAGGGTTTAGGGTTTAGGGTTTAGGGTCTAGAGGGTACATCAAATGGATTGAGAGAAGTTTTGTTGGCTTTCCCACCCACCCAGATTGGTTACCCACAACATAGGCGAGTTCTTCGGTTTCTCAAAACTTCGAGACGGGGGTTGCGAGCGATAAACCCCCGAACTCTGGAAGTCATCGCAAGCCCGGTTGCTAACTGCATCTTGCTCCGCAAGGGGAAATTGAAACGCTTGTCGAACAGCAACAAATGGCCAGATCTCGACTTCTCGAGCTTGGGTTGCCATTTTGTAAATTACGCCATATCAGCGGCTGGCCAAACCAGAATGGAGGCTAAATGACCAGATCTTGACATTTCAATTTGCGCATTGCGCCGCACGAACCGTTTATCAGCGGCTGGGCGAAGGCCAGAAAGGAGCTAGTTGACCAGATCTCTACATTTCAATCTTGAATAGCAATTCTTGAATTCGCCATATGAACAGTTTATCAGCGACTGGCCAAACCCAGAAAGGAGCTAAGTGACCAGATCTTTACATTTTGTGCTTGGATAGCCATTTTTACATTGCGCCGTATGAGCAGTTTATCAGCGGCTGGCCAAGCCCAGAAAGGAGTCAAATGACCAGATCTTTACATTTTGAACCTGGATGGCCATTTTTGCATTCCGCCGTATGAACAATTTATCAGCGGCTGGCCAAGCCCAGAAAGAAGCAAAGGGGCCAGATCTTTACATTTTAATGGATTGCAATTTTTACATTGCGCCGTATGAACAGTCTATTAGCGGCTTGCCAAGCGTAGAAGGAGCCAAATGGCCAGATCTTTGCGTTCTGAGCCTGGATGGCCATTTTTTTGCGTTGCGCCGCACGAACAGTTTATCAGCGGCTGGCCAAGCCCAGGAAGGAGCAAAAGGGCCAGATCTTGATATTTCAAGCCTGGATGATCATTTTTACATTGCGCCGTATGAACAGTTTATTAGCGGCTTGCCAAGCGTAGAAGGAGCCAAATGGCCAGATCTTTGCATTTTGAGCGTGGATTGCATTTTTTTGCATTGCGCCGTATGAACAGTTTATCTGTGGCTGGCCAAAGAAGAGGCAAGGCTGGGACGGCTAAGAACAGGTCCAGGACAGAGTGAAGAAGAGGCTTTGAGCCAGCCCGGGACAGAGCCAAGGCATTTCCTAAGACCTTTCCCTCCCCAAAAGAAGGAATCCTCTTCTGGGAGAAGAAGAGCCTAAGGGGGGGTTCGTCAAATCGATAGCAGAGTCCATTAAGGTTTAAATCTCCATTGAAAAGAAGATTTAGGGTTTAGGGTTTTGCGCTCGGCGGCGCGTGGAAGGAGTTTGGTTGTAAGTTTTGCGGCAGCTTTGACATGTCTTAGTTAAGGCAGTCTTTGCCGCTCGGGCTCAGCGATCGAGCGCGGTCGAAAGCGGGGGCCTGAACGGCCGCCCGCCTCAGATTTCCCACCCAGCGCCAAGAGGGCGGCTCCCACCCTTTGCACGCTCCGCCTTTTAGGGCTTAGGCTTCCTAAACTATCCTGCAGCTGCCCTGTAGCGGCCGAGGCTACAACAGCGCTGTGAGAGCAAGTCAGAGGTTTCGGGGTTTCTTCCCCCAACAATGGATTTCCCCTCTGCGAGGATTTAACTTTGCTCCTAAACTCGTCCTTCAAGCAAGAATGGAGGGTTTACGGTGCGGCCTGCCTTGCTTTTCCTTCCAATCAAAGGCTCTTCCGTGGGTTGGGCTTGGATGCAGGCTGAGTCCTTGAGAGTTTCTTGGGGAAAAAAAAAGCTTCCTTTGCAGGAAACGTGCGGTTTCGCTACCTTGCTTGCCTACCTGCCTGCCCGCCTGCCTGCCTGCGCGCCTGCCTGCTTGTCTGCCTGCCTGCCTGCTTGCCTGCCTGCTTGCCTGCCTCGCGCCTGCCTGCCTCGCGCCTGCCTCCTGCGTTGCTTGCCTGCCTGCTTGCTTGCCTGCCTGCCTGCCTGCCTGTTTGCCTGCTTGCCTGCCTTGCCGGCTTGCTTGCCCGCCTCCTTGCTTTCTGCTTGCCACGCCTGCTGCTATCTGCTTGGGCTGCCTGCTGCTGCCGGCCTGCTCGCCGCCCCCTCGCTTACCTGCTTGCCTTGCTCGCCCCCGCCTGCTCATTGGCGTTCCTCTTGGTGGCGGGCCCGGGAGGAATCGAGCTTGAAACCTTTTTTTGGAACAGCTCAGCCCATGAGACAAGCATATGACTACTGGCAGGATCAACCAGGTTACGTGCTGCTTTGCAAGAAGCCTGAAGCAAGCAAAACTACTTGGAAGTGCGCTCTCCATCAAGCTCCAGATCGTGGCCTGAAGACCTTGCTAGCCCGTGAGACAAGCATATGACTACTGGCAGGAGCTTCCTTTGCAGGAAACTGCTGTTTCGCAAGAATCTTGAAGAAAGCAAGCTTTTTTGCACCAAGAATGCTTGGAAGTGCGCCCTGCCTCTGTTTTGGAAGGAATCGAGCTCCAGATCGCGGTCTCAAGACGACCCTCCGGAGGATCCCTTGGAGAGGCTTCCTTGTAGGTTTTAGGGTTTAACTATCTATACAAAGGTCAGTACTGACCTCGAACCCCGTTCTAGCGGTGGCACGACAGGTCATAGCCTGCTTGTTCTATTGCAGTTCTGGCATATGCTCGCAGCGCGGGTTCCAAGCACTTTGGCGTGGTTTACATCGGCGGCCTAACCGGCCGGTTAGGCCGCCGGAGAGTGGACCCCCTAGTTTAGGTTTAGGGTTTAGGGTTTAGGGTTTAGGGTGTGCTCAGAGGATGGAGGCTTAGGGCTAGCTGGCCCACCCCAATCCACCCGGAGCTAGACGGATACCTTCGAGCGGGGGCTTCTTGTTCTTATTTCAAACTTTGCGCGGAGCAGGCGCAGCTCGATCGATCTGTTTCAAGAGAAAAGGTTGCGCGAAGCTCCGGAGGCGCGAGACGAGCGGGGAGCGAAGGCGAGCGCGGACGAAGCGAGGCGCGCGAAGTACGGCGACGATCTCCGGGTTGGTTCCAGAGAGCGACCAGACAAGCCAGACTAGGGGGTCCACCGTGCTTGGCGTCTCTTAGACTAGGCGTCTCCCAGAGTCTGGGAGACGGGCTTGGCGTCTCCCAGAGTCTGGGAGACACGATGGTGGTCTCGGGAGACGCCCAGAAGAAGGCCCGGGAGCCAGTAGGCGGCCCGGATTTCCGGCCTTGCGGCTAGCTGAAAACACTAGCAAAACGCTAGGCGACGGAAGACTCTAAGGTGGGTCAGGACCATCGCGGAAAGCAGGCTCAACTCCTCGGCCCTCACCAAGCCGGGCATGCCCTGCAAACTAGAACAACACGAATGGTTGGCCCGCCCCCTGACAGGACCCATGCCGGGGCGGCTGGAGAACACCAGCCTCGGCAACCGCGGCCGGCAGCTGAGAACGTCCCATCCTTGGGCAACCGCGCGGGGCGGCGGCTGGAGAAGGAGCCCTTCGGAGGCGTCCGCTGAGTGGGCCGGCAGTCTCACTTCGTCTCACATTTGGTTTTTAACATGCCTGAACCAGTCGATAAGACTTATCCAGAGACACTGTCGATTGTTTCAGGACAGCAAGACGAACGCGATCAAGAGAAAACAGGAAAGAGGGAGCCAGGGGCAGTTGGGCGCGGCAAGTTCAGTGTTGGCAACCGCTCAAGCGGCAAGAGCAACTGACAAATTTCATTTGAGGTTTTGACTCCGGTTGATGAGAACTTGCCGCCAAGAGTAAACGGCCGCGGCCGCGTGACGTGCTACCCGGCCCGGCCAGGCTACGCGAGCAACATCCACAAGCTCCAAGGAGCCGAGCTAAGCCACGTGACCATCTGGACGTGAGGCGCTTCAAGGCTGGTGGCTATGTGGCGATGAGCCGGGTGAGGCGGGACGCCGGCTACCTTCTTGGCGGGCTGCTGGAGCCGGAGCACTTCACGCCAGCCCGATAGAGCCAAAACGATTGAAAAACGCCAGTCCCCTGCAAAGAGGGCCACAAAGTATAGGTTTGTCCCGGAAAGGTCAGTCCATGGCTTGAAGGCAAAGCCATGTCTAAGCCCCGTCAAGAGGGAGGGAATCGGCCACCAAAAAGTGTAGGTTTTAGGGTCTCTACCTTTCTAGAGTAAGGGCAGGACTGCCTAGGGCAAGTTTAGCAGCCGAGCTTGCCTCGGAGACTTCTCCTCGGCTGATAAGACGAGAAGCGCTCCGCTGGCGCTCCGGCAGCCTCGCCCAGAGGGTGTTGGTGGGCTCGGCTTAGACTTTAGCGGGTTTAGGGTTTAGGGTGTGCAGATGTGGTTGCTCGCTTGGGGAGTTTATCCCCAAGCCGCTCGCTTCGCGTTGCCAAGTTCGCCCGCCCCAGCCACCCAAGGTAAAGACTTTTAGGGTTTAGGGTTCCATTCGAGGTGGAACCCTTGAACGGGTTCCAAGCCAACGTGGCGCCGTCTGAAGCAGCTGGGCTGCCAGCTGCCTGCCTTGCTAAACGTCTTGCCTGCGCAGGCGTGGGTCGCGCTGCAAAGCGTTGCGCTGGCATGGGTGCGGGCTGCGGCGGCAAGTGCCATGTAGACGGCGTCTACATAATCCTCAACGTCCACAAGACGGGCGGACGACAGAGTGCGTGGAGTTGCCCAGGCTCGCAAAGGACGCCAAGAACCACGTAGACGCCGTTTACCTGATCTGTGGGGCGGGTTCCACACGAGCGCGTCGCGCGCTGTGTTTGCCTGGGCGTGGGCTGCGGCGGCAAGTACCATGTAGACGGCGTCTACATAATCCTCAGCGTCTACAAGAGCTGCTTGCTTCGCTAACCTTTTCCTGCGCAGGCGTGGGTCATGCTGCAAAGCGCGCAGTTGCCAAGGCGCCAAGACCGGCTGCCCAAACACGCATGGGCCAAGCGCGCATTGATGTTGTTTGCAAGCAAGCCGCAGAACTGGGCGTGTCAGGCGCTGCGCTTGCGTGGAGGTGACCTGCGCGCACGCCTCGCCGCAAGATCAACGAGGGTCCTTGTGCTCGGCGCGCAAGAACATCCACAAGGCTCCTTGTACTTGGCGTACACCCCCCCCAGCCGGGGCAGGTCCCCATATTACCCCTATGCAAAAGTTATCAGCAGCGCAAGAAAGGATCTGCAAGGCTCCTTGTGCTTGGCGTGTACCCCCCCCCCAGCCGGGGCAGGTCCCCGCTATTACCCGTATGCAAAAGTTATCAGCAGTGCAAGAAGCGACCTACAAAAAGTCCTTTTGCGCGGCGTGTACCCCCCCCCAGCCGGGCAGGTCCCCGCTATTACCCGTATGCAAAAGTTATCAACAGTGCACTAAACCACCCCCACATGCAAATGGTGCACGGTTTAGGGTAATCCTATACTGGCTGCGCCAGAGGGTGTGGGTCGTCGTGCCACTTGCAGAGCCGCGCAGCGGTTGTCCTGCTAGGCTTGACCCTAGCAGGCCCTCAGATTTGCAACGGCGTCTCGGCTTAACCTCGAGCCCGGCGGCTCGCATGCCCATGTATATGGCCAGAGGCATGCTCGCCTGTTTAGGGTTTAGGGTTTAGGGTTTAGGGTTTAGGGTTTAGGGTTTAGGGTTTGCGCTCGGTGGCGCGTAGAAGATACTTGGTATTTGAGTCTTAAGCAGCCTTGACATGTCTTTGTAGACTGTCTGGCCGTTCGGGCTTCCCGCCAGAGCGCTTACGAGCGCGGGGGCCTGAACGGCCGCCCCGCTTCTTTTCCCGCCCGCGCCGTTCGAGCGGCTCCCACCCTTTCCACGCTCCGCCTTTTAGGGTTTAGGCTTCCTAAACTAAGCTGCCCTTTAGCGGCCGAGGCTACAACAGCGCTGTGAGAGCAAGTCGGAGGTTTTAGGGAAAGGACTGGCGCGGCTTCTTCCCCCAAACAAGGGATTTTTCCTCCGCGAGGATTTAACATCCTTTGCTCCTAAACTCGTCCTTCAAGCAAGAATGGAGGGTTTACGGTGCGGCCTGCCTTGCTTTTCCTTCCCACCGAAGGCTCTTCCGTCGCTTTGGGCTCGGACGCAGGCTGAGTTCTTGAGACAAGCGTGTGAGACAACCATATTTCTTGCAAAAGAGATGTGCCTCAGTGGCTGCTCAAAGATGACCTTGGAAAGCTGGCTCAGCCTTCTGAAGTCACTGGCTCAGCCCATGAGACAAGCGTGCGACGACTGCCTGCCTGCCTGCCTGCTTGGCTCGCTCGCCCCCGCTTGCTCGTTGGCCTTCCTCTTGGCTTGGCCTCGGATTGCTTTTAGGAAGGCGGACCCGGGAGGAATCGAGCCTGAAACCTTTTTTTGGACAGCTTAGCTACTGGCAGGATCAAGCAGGTTTCTTTGCAGGAAACGTGCTGCTTTGGAAAGAAGCTGGCTCAGCCCTCTGCAAATTGGCTGAGCCCATAAGACAAGCATATGACTACTGGCAGGAGGTTCCTTGGCGCAAACGCAAGAAACTTGAAGAAAGCAAGCAAAATGCTTGGAAGAAGCTGGCTCAGCCTCTGCAAGCATATTACCCGCATCAAGCAGGTTTCTTTGCAGGAAACCTGCTGCTTTGGAAAGAAGCTGGCTCAGCCCTCTGCAAAATTGGCTGAGCCCATGAGACAAGCGTATGACTACTGGCAGGAGGCTCCTTGGCGCAAACGCAAGAAACTTGAAGAAAGCAAGCAAAATGCTTGGAAGGAAGCTGGCTCAGCCTCTGCAAGCATATTACGTATGCAAAAGTTATCAACAACGCAAGAAAGGATTACCCGTACGCAAAAGTTATCAGCAGTGCAAGAAGCGACCTGCAAAAAGTCCTTTCGCGCGGCGTGTGCCCCCCCCCAGCCGGGGCAGGTCCCCGCTATTACCCGTATGCAAAAGTTATCAACAGTGCACGAGACCCCCTGCCGGGCCCTCTTCAGAGGTTTTAGGGTATATATATCTATTAATACAGGGCAGTACTGCCCCCGAACCACTGTTAGCGGTTGGACGGCAGGTCATAGCCTGCTTGTCTGGCATATGCTCGCAGCGCGGTAGCCATCCCACTTTCGGCTGGGGGGATACATCGGCGGCCTAAACGGCCGCCGGAGTGGACCCCCTAGTTTAGGGTTTAGGGTTTAGGGTTTAGGGTTTAGGGTTTAGGGTTTAGGGTTTCCAAGATGCAGCGCGCCCTCGACCCCGGGGGTCGTGGGGGCGCGCGGCGAAAGCGGCATCCCCACCCCTTGACCACCCACATCTAAAACCTTTTAGGGTTTAGGGTTCGCAGAAACCCGGCCCGGGCGCGTCGCGTGCCATTTTTCGCAACGCGAAGAATCATCCAAGGTTTGGGCTTGGGTCTGGCGCGTCGGGCTGCCCGAAAGCTCGTTCCCGTCGTTTTGACGCTGGGGTCGGGCCCGTCGGGCTTCCCGAGAAAACTTTCTGGGCGACGGCCGAAGCTTCCGCGACAGCCTTGGAGGGGCGCGTCGCTCGCGCTCGCTTCCGTAATGTTGGCGCTGGGAGCTGGCCCGTTGGGCTTCCCGAAAGAACTTTCCGGGCGACGGCCGAAGCTTCCGCGACAGCCGTGGCAAACCCGCGCCGTCACTCGCGCACGCTCCGTTATTTTGGCGCTGGGGGCTGGCCCGTCGGGCTTCCCGAAACAATTTTCTGGAAATCCGCGCCGTCGCTGGCGCGCGCTCCGTTATTCTGGCGCTGGGGCCTGGCCGGCCGAAGCTTCCGCGACAGCCATGGCAAACCCTCGCCGTCGCTCGCGCACGCTCCGTTATTTTGGCGCTGGGGGCTGGCCCGTCGGGCTTCCCGAAACAATTTTCCGGAACTCCGCGCCGTCGCTCGCGCGCGCTCCGTTATTCTGGCGCTGGGGGCTGGCCCGTCGGGCTTCCCAAAACAAATTTCCGGGCGACGGCCAAAGCGTCTGCGACAGTCTCCCTCGCGCTCGCTTCCGTCGTTTTGGCGCTGGGGGGTGGCCGGCTGCCCGAAACAAGTTTCCGAGCGACGCAAAGCGGGGGGATCTTGAACGGCCGTTGCTGGCCGTTTTACCAACCAGAAGCGGACACATGGCCAGATCTTTCGATTCGGGCTGCGGAGTGCCGATTTCGCATTGTCCCGTGTAAGGAGTTTATCAGCGGCCAGGCCAAGCAATTTTTTATCAAGGGCTAGCAAAGCAAATGGTCTCAAGGGCCGTTTTATCAACAGTGGCAAGATGAGAGCCAGCCGCAATAGCCGTTTTATCAAAGCCGATTCCCGTTTTATCACGAGTGGCCAGCCTCAATGGCCGTTTTAGGGTTTAGGGTTTAGGGTTTGCGCTCGGCGGCGCGTGGAAGGAGTTTGGTTGTAAGTTTTGCGGCAGCTTTGACACGTCTTAGTTAAGGCAGTCTTGCCGCTCGGGCTTGGCGATCGAGCGCAGTCGAAAGCGGGGGCCTGAACGGCCGCCCCGCCTCACATTTCCCACCCAGCGCCGAGAGAGCGGCTCCCACCCTTTGCACGCTCCGCCTAAAAGTGTTTAGGCTTCCTAAACAACCCCGACCCTCAGCGTGTTCGACCATATGCGGCTTTTTGCTGTTGCGGCTGTGTTGAGGTTTTGCGTGGGGGGGAATGCCTTTCCACGCTGGGGCCGTCCGTCGCGCTGGGCTGTGTTGAGGTTTTGCGTAGGGGGAAGGCCCTTCCACTCTGTCGTTTTGGGCTTGGATGCAGGCTGAGTCCTTCAGACAATGACTACTAGCAGAGGTTCCTTCGCGCGCTGTTTTGCAAGAAAGCAAGCCTTTCGCCAAATGCTTGGAAGGAAGCTGGTTCAACCGCTCAGCCAAGGAGACGTGTGACTACTGGCAGGAGGTTCCTTTGCAGGGACACACTGTTTCGCAAGAGCCATGAGACAAGCGTATGACTCCTGGCAAAGGTTTCTTCGCAGGAACGCAAGAAACTGCAAGCCTTTGTGCGCCAAAAGATCAACCCTCTGCAATCATTGTCCAGCCCATGAGACAAGCGTAAGACTACTGGCAGGATGTTCCTTCGCAGAAAACACGCTGTTCTGAAGAAACTTCAAGAGAAAGCTGTCTGCAAGCATATGACTACTGGTTCCTTCGCACCATTTCAAAAGCAAGCCTTTTGCGCCCTGCAATCATTGGGTTTGCCCACGCAATCCTTGGCTCAGCCCATGAGACAGGCGTATGACTACTGGCAGGAGGTTCCGGCGCAGAAAACACGCTGTTTTGCAAGAAACTTCAAGAGAAAGCTGGACCACGAGCAATGACCCATGAGACAAGCAGTAGGCGCCTTCGATTTCAAAAAGCTCTGCAATCATTGGCTTTGCCCGCGAGACAAGCATATGACTACTGGCAGGAGCTTCCTTTGCAGGAAACACGCTTACATGCGGCGCTCCCGGGGGATCCCCATCTGGAAAGCGCAGTCCGGGATGAACACTCGGAATGAGATACCAGTCCACCCAGGTAGTCCACCAGGGGATCCCCGTGAAGCTGTACTTCGGCGCAATCAAGGGGACCGGGTTGCGGTTGATTCGTGCTGCTGAGACCGTCTTGGTCTGCCAGGCCTTCAGCTCCACAGTGTTGCTGGTGTGGATAAGGTCCTTGGGGTGAACATGCTGGAGGTCATTGAAACGAGCGCTGCACCCAACCTGGAACCGGGCGAAACCCAGGATGAAGGCGTCCAGCACCTCGTGTCTGCTCCTCCCCGGGGCCGCCTGCGTACCGGGGCCGGTGGCACCCAGGTGATCGTAGCCGGCCCCCTCCTCCAGAGCCCATATGACCTCTTTGCTGGGGACCACCGCCTTGCGCTGTGGCCTGGTGACCGTGTCCGTGAGCGCCTCTTCCAATGAGCTCTTCTTGGACTTGAGGCGATGGAGCTCGTCTATCTTCAGCAACCCGAAGGTCTTGGAAAACCACTTGAGGGTGTTCCACACCTGCCGTAACTTGCATGGGGTGACCTCCTCTTCGGCGAGCTGGTTAAGGAGAGAGCGGACATGTCGTTCCTGCCATGGAATCACTGTGAAGCCTCTCTTCCGGAGACTCTCGTAGACCAGGCAATGTTGCCTGAGTGTCCGGAACCTACTGTCCCCCAAGAGGTCCAATGCCTCCTTGCGGAAGTCCTTTTCTTAGGATGTTGTGCATGTGTGCGATGTGCTCCGCAAAAGGGGCGAAGTGGGCAAGGAGCCGTTCCGCCCATTTCCCGCGCATATGGAGTTCCAGCGCTCGCTGGGTCGTGGGCTCCATTTCCCTGATTTTTCCCGGCCGCCAGTGCCTCCACTTCAGAAGGCCTGCCGGGCACCGGAAAGACGCACCTGGCACGGACCATTGTTGCGAGGCTGCGAGAGCAGGGCGAGGCGGTGCACCTGGTGTCCAAGACGCACTGCTCCGCGCAGAACCTGGGCCTGGGGGCGCAGACGGCCGACCACTGGGCGCGCAGGTACGTGCGCGGGGGCAGCGCGCAAAAGCTGGACTGGCTGGTGGTGGAGGAGATCACGCAGCTGGACATGGCGCTCTGGGCGGACCTGGCCTGCGTGGGGCTGAACGCCGATGTGAAGTTCCTGCTGCTGGGAGACTTCCGGCAGCTGCCGGCCGTGCTGGACTCCTGGGCCGGGCGGCCCATCAGCGCGCCGTTGGAGCACAGCCAGCTGATCCGCGACCTGGCCGGCGGGCACAGGCACGAGCTCACGGAGAACATGCGCTCCGACCCCGGCATCTTCGACTTCGTGAAGTGGCTGCGGGTCGGCGAGGAGGCGTGCCCCACGCTGGAGCAGGCCAAGGCGAGGCTGAAGGAGCTCTACCCCTCCAAGCCCGGGTGGCCGGACACCACGCTGGTCATCAGCCACAGCAAGCGCATGGCCGTCAACGCAGCGGCGAACCGGGCCCTGGCGCCGGAGGGCTCCAAGCTCCTAGAGCTGGAGACACACGTCATCCACATAGATTTGGGTTGCTACGAATCGGTACCAACCCAAAACGGTTGTGATAATTTTATACCAACCCATGGATTTTGCCAAACTGCAACAACCCAAAACAGCCCGCAGAGCATGAGGGTTTGGCCGGGGCTGCGCCTCATCGGGGCCGGCGGAAAGATACCCAAGGGCGTCTTTGTGGCCGTGGCGGAAGTGGAGCCGGACGGAGTGAGGCTGGACAACGGCATGCGGCTGAAGAACCAGGAGCTGCTGCGGGCCACCCGGCCGAGCCACGCAGTGACCTACGCCAGCTGCCAGGGCCTCACCCTCCACAACCGCGTCCGCCTGGACCTGGAGTCCTGCCACCTCACGCTGCGCCACCTGTACGTGGGCGCCTCAAGGGCACAAGCTCCGAGCTGCTGGAGGCGGCCTAGAACGGGCAGCACGGCGCCTCCAGGGGCTCCAGCATGAGGTGGCGCACCTCGAAGAGCCCGCCCCACTGCCTGCCCATCAGCCACACGTGCCGGGCCTCCACAAGCGCGCGGCCCCTGCGGCGCGCGAACTCCGCGGGGCGCGGCACGCGGTTGCCGGCGGTGTCCCAGAAGAGGCAGCGCTCCAAGTCCATCTTGCACTTCACGTGCTTGCCCTTGGCGCTCACCTTGACGGCGCGCTGCAGCTGGCTCTCAAGCTCCGTGCGGGCGGCCCCCGGGAAGGGCTTCTGGAAGATGATCATGTCGTCGACGACGGCCTGCTCCACCCCATCCGTCCACGCCCCCAGGTCGGTGTTGCTCGCAAAGCACACGCCCACCCTCTTTGCCCCGTCGTCCTGGAAGTTGCCGGGCTCCCACAGCACCTCCACGTCCACCTTGCACACCAGCGCGCCCTGATGGGAGTCCTCTATGGACATGAACTTCCCCCCCTTGGCATTGGTCTGAACGTCCAGCCCGAGTGCAAGCTTCATTGCTCGGCTTTTTTTATCCGTAGGAAAAAAGTCCGGTCCGATGAACGTGCGAGTTTTCTTGGTCGTCGCAGCGGCGGTGATCTTGCTCTTTAAAAATGCCGAGGCTCCTGGAGCTTTTCTGCGGCACCAAGTCGGTGGGCAGGGCCTTCGAGGCGGCGGGCTGGGAGGTCTCCCTGGACATCGTGTCGAAATTTGAGCCGACAATCCTCTGCGACATCCGGAGCTGGGACTACACGACGTTACCGGGGCACTTCGACATGGTCTGGGCCAGCCCGGTCTGCACGGAATACAGCCGCGCGCTGACGACGCGCCCGCGGCGGCTCCTGGAGGGCGACGCGCTGGTGCTCAGCGCCCTTGAGATCATTGCGCACTTTGACCCGCTCATGTGGATTGTGGAGAACCCGGCCACCGGGCTGCTGAAGACCCGCCCGTTCATGGAGCGTCTGCCCTGGGTGGACGTGACCTACTGTAAGTACGGAACTCCGTACAATAAGCAGACGCGGCTGTGGACCAACATGCGCTGGAGGCCGAGGCGAGGCCTGTGCAGGCCCGGCAGCCGCTGCGAGGCGTGGCAGGACGGCAGGCACCTCCGCGCCGCGCAGCGGGGGCCGCGGCTGATGGAGGGGCAGTACGAGAGGGTCAGCCAATCGCGCCTGCGAGTCCCACAGCCAACCCAGCCGTCGCCGCTGCGCCAACTCCCGCCGTGGCAGCCATCGCTCCAGCAACCTCTCCCGCCGTGGGCGCCAAAGCAGCGGCCCCTTCTGCCAGGCCCCCCAGGTACCCAAAGGCTCCGCCCACGCCCTCGGCGGCAACAGCAACCTCACCCTCCTCCGCTGCCACGGCCGCCGTCTCCTCTATTGCCTCCGCGCCGCGCTCCACCTCCTGCGCGCGCTGCCCCGCCTCGTCCAGGAGGCGCTCCACGTCACTGGGCCGGCCGATGATCTGCGGTGGTGGCTGCGGCTGCGGCCCTGGGCGGGGCAATACATTTAGGCGGACGTACTCAGCAGCGTCCTGATGGAGCTGGGAGCGGAAGGCCTGCGCCGCCGCGAGCCCTGCTGCTCCTGCGCCCACAAGGTCCGCTGCCGCCTGAGCGCCGTCGGCCGCGCTGCGCAGACGGCCCGTGATGGAGGGCGGGCCCTGACCGTTGTTCCGGGTCTCCTGCAAGGTCGTCCTCGCCGAAGCGGTTTCCTCCTTGGCGCATCCGGGCCAAGTCCTCGTCCGTGGCCTCTCCAGGGCGGGCCGTCCAGCGACAAAACGCAGCTGGCAAATTCGAATATAGCAGTACCAGTGCGGATTTGCATTTCGACACCGGGTGCTTTTTTAGGTGCCTTTGCCACAGCCGAACACTTGCAAGACAGACACATCCTGCTCTTGCTGACTGTTGGGAATCTCTTGAGAGGCTGGCCGGCGTGGTTCAGGGGCCACCACGAAACTTGAGCCAACAAGACGCGCTTGAACACTTAGCCTTGGCGACCTTGGCGACCTTCTTAAGCACTGAGCACGCCTGCCAGACTGAGCGCACTGCTGCACTTGAGCCAAACAAAGAGTTACATTTGTTTGTTTGCTTTCAACCAACATTTGCTGCAACTTCAAGACTTTCCTTTTTCTACTTGACTTGAGTCAAAGTACGTTTGGGAGCACAAGCCCTGGCAAGATTGAAAATCAGCAAAAACAAGATGTCAGAAAAACATTCACGCAAGAAACAACAAAGGTCCTTGCCGCGGGAAACATGGGGGGTTGAATATACAACTATTTTTATATGTGTATACATATATATATATATGTGTACATATGTGTATGTGCGTGTACTTATTTGTTGATGTATACGCATTCACATACATACATATAGATATAAAAAAAGACTTCATATTTTCTACACATACAGAATTAACTGCAAACGCATTCTTTATGTTCCTCAACTAGCCAGCTGCCACCCCAAGAACCAAAAAAAGGAAGCTTCAACCACGCATTTACTGCCCTGCGTTGCTTAAACTAAGCGCTCTCAGCAATTCTTTTCACAGCTGCACTCCGTTGCCATACAGTGAGGCCCAGCGAAGGCAAACTTGAATGCAGTATCGCTGGCAAACCTCGGAGCTCATGCCCGCAGCAGTGCACCGCACCGCCAACTGCTTAGTTCTGCGCACATAATCTTCATCTAAGTAATTCGCAAAATATCTCGGATTCAGCGGCGCCAGGGGCACCAAGTGACACGCAAGCTGATGCCACTTAGGTCTAAGTTTCCAACGAAGTTGGCGCTTTGAGTGCGCGGAAACGGCCATCTTCATATAACCGCACCGCATTGCAAGCGCGCACATTTTGTACAAACGCATGTCAGATTCAGTCAGGACCCTGGTGTTGCGGGCCATGATCTCCGCCATATTTGCCATTGCGCAGACAGTGCCCGCTTGGGTCCTTGGATTTGCGCAGCGAAAGCAAAAAAACTCTGCTGATAAGAGTGTAAAGTCTACCAAAACTGTATTTAGCCGCAAGCCACACCGCAAATCTACCCAAAGGAAAAGCAAACGTTGAGCAAGAAATTTAACACAGGCGCATGCGTTCCGAGCTGGGGTCAGCAGAAGCGACTTGCCGCATCACACCAGCCAGCCATTGAATGACAAACCTGCACGCCGTCCCAGACATAGTTCGCTGCGAGATGTAAGGGAAAACCACACCTGGTTTTAGTGTGGCCGCGCTAAACATGCGGGACATACACCTGTCTGTAATATCATTCAAATTGCACCAGCTGCGGTAAGACTCAAAAGCAGCCTTAAGGCGTAGCTCGCGTGAGTTTCCAGCGAAAGTGTTCTTGCTGTCCGTAAGGTCAAGAAGGAGTGACCCAATCAGGTCTGGAGCAATGGCCAGATCAGTGACGTGCATCCAGTCGGGAAAAATGCGCCGGTGTGGTAAGAAGCCAGGTACTGAAAGGAGCGGGCTGTCGCCGTGCACATTGATCCATTCTTCGCGGGAAGAAATGCAGGTTGTTTGGTGCAGAGCCGCTGGGCTGAAGTTTGTGTAGAGCATCTCGCTGCTAACGCCAGGCACAGTGCGTGAGGTAGCGCTGCAGTACGCGCAACACTCAGTCTTGGAAAAAAACTGTTCCAGCGTAAACAGTAGCCTAACATAGTCCTGGTCAGCCTGAACTCCATCCAGTACAAACTTGTAGTTGCCAGCGAGGGCCAAACCTGCAAGCTTGTAGCGCTCTGGCATATAAGTCTCAGAGAACTCCGCACCATACGGGTCGCAGCTCGGGTAGACGCCGTTGCCTTGGATACCGCAGGGTGCAGGGAACGCGTGGGCAAGCGAAACGTTAACGGCACCTCCGCGCGCGCAAACAATTGCCAGTAGACGCCCTTGCCTTGAATACCGCAGGGTGCAGGGAATGAATGGGCAAGCGAAACGTTAACGGCACGTCCGCGCGCGCAAACAATGCCAGTAGCGAAACGTTAACGGCACCTCCGTGCGCGCAAAGAATTGCCAGCGCGCGATTAGCAGTCACGCGCGGCGCAGGCAAAAAACATACGCCGGTGCACACACGCTTCCTGCCCTTTTTCCTCTAAACAAAACTTTCTGTGTTGCAAAAATGCATTGGGGGGTAGTTTTGACACTGCTCGGGCCAATCCAAATCCTTGACAAGTCCCAGTGGTCACATTGAACTAACATGACGCTTGTCACAGGTATCCTTTTTGCCTGATGGTCTCCAACAAATAACAAATAGGCATGCCTCCAGCATCTCCCCAAACATGAAGGTTCTTTGAGAAGAACTTATCGTTGTGCGATGGTTTGTCTTCAATATTGGCGCCCCAAAATCCAACGTTTTTTTTGCGTGACAGTTAGCCTTTGTCCATTCCCAAAAGATGCGTGACAGTCATGTTGAACTAGCATGACCCTTGTCAAAGATACCCTTTTTGCCTGATGGCCGTTTCCCAACAAACAAGCGTCCTACAAGCGTATGAAGGTTTTTGAGACAAACTGGTTGGCCAATTAGTCGCACAAGCCCCAAAAGATGCATGACGGTCATATCGAATTTAGTCTCCCAACAAATCAGTGTCCTTCAATCGTCTCCCCAAAAATGAGGTTCTTGAGAAGAACTTGTCATTGCGCGATGGCATATCTTCAGGCAAACTGGTGGTTAGAAAAGGCGTAGCGACCCTTGTCAAATGATTCTTTCCTTTGTCAAAGCTGGTGCACTTCAGACAGCTCCCCCCAGAAAATGGGATGACTTTTGGCAAATAATTTGATTTGCACGACAGCTTGTCTCCAAACTCAAACAGCTCCCAAAGATGAAAGCGGGAAGACCCTTGAGAAAGAACTTCAAAGGGAACCTAATTGTTTAGAGAAAACAAGCACGAAGAAAGTTGTCTCTTGATTTGGTCGCTTGTTCATCTGGGAACTGAACCATTTTGCCATGGGTCATCCTAGTTCAATACAACCGTGCATAAACATACTCCTTTTCAACTGACTAATTGGTCATCGCCGATTCGTCCTGATTTTTGTGGAAATGATTGAAGGACACCAGTCACCCTACTTGAATTCTTGGGGAGCTACTCGAAGAGCAACAAATTCTTCAGAGACAAAATGTTCAGAGACAAAGTGTTAACTCAAGGACACGTTCTTTCCCAAAGCGTTTCCTGTTTGTACTTCAGGCGCGGCGCTCAAAGCCTGAAAGCTCCACGCAACCAGCTCCAAGAGAATCTTTCGAGCGCTGGACCCGCAATAGGATGTGTTCAAACATGTGATCCTTGGTTCGCTCGGCCATTTCAGTAGGTCCCCCCACCCGATCACACACACAATGCCAGCTAAAGTTCAAAAGTCTTGTGTCTATAGTGCTGGATTTTCCACTCACCACAGTCAATAAGCTCATCACTTCATAATGTTGCCGTCCTTATTCAACAACGCGGACCAGCCAAGAACAAACGTCACAAAGCCAAATAGCCACTCAAACAAGCCAGAGGCGCTCCTTGCTTCGGCCCCGTCCCCGTAAAATCTGAGAGGGATCACTCGGCTTCGGCCAGCAGTAGCCTTGACCAGGGGAGTTCAACTTGGCTCGAAAGCATTGCGTTGTAAATAAGCAAGTTGCAAACCAAAGGGCGCGCAAAATTGGATGTTCCCTGTACCATGGAAGATGTTCATTCTCTTTCCAATACTCTTCAATTGCCTCAGCTAGATCCAAGACCTGGAAGCTTTCAGCTGTGGTGGAACCGTTGCCAAGACACGCCAGGAGGCCCCGACACAATCTCCCGAAACACATCCGGAAAGCGGAAGAGCGCCCCGACAGTTTCATGGGGAAGTAGCACATGTTGGTCTATGTGTTCTCGCCGGGCATAGCGCGATTGATCATCAGGGTATTCCTTGGGCGGGTTTCGCGTTTCCTTCAAGCATGAACCCTTAAACTTAAACTACATCAGCCCTCCAAGAAAATCTTTCGGGCATCGGCGATTGAGGTTGGCAAGGGTCACACGGCAGGCGGATCCGAAAGCTCTGTGGCATCAACGATCCTCGGCACAGCGATGGCTCAACACAGGTTCAGAAGCAACAAAAATACCCTACCAACAATAGAATATGCCAAGTCTCTCCAGGGCTGCCTCTTCGTCCATTGTTCCAGGGGATAACCAATGCTCCAAGAAGTTCTTTTTCCATGAATTCGGTTTGCCAGATCCAATATGCTGTTCCTTGGCTGTAGCTTGGGAACTTGCGGATTAAGCCACTGATGCATGAGGGGAGCAAAGGCTCGGGACCAAAACAGAAGGCATGCCCCGAAGCTTGGTCAGAATATTCTTCAATCGCTCCAGGGTGATCTAGCAGGGTAGGGCAGGAAACACGCACGGCAATGGCGGTGCCCACGCCTCACCCTTGCCCAGCATATCCAGGACTTCCGACACCAGGCTGTTGACCACATCGGCGACACCAGACATGTTTGCTGATCAAAACAAGAGAGTTGCCTTATATGTGCCCTGTTGCAATTCAAAGGGTGTTCCTGGATTTTCCTTTTCGAAGGCAGTTTCAGGATTTTTTTGAGCCCCGTATCCACAAGCAATTCAGAGGGTGTTCCTGATTTTTTGTTTCGAAAGTGTGGCGCCCCGTAGCCCCAGCAGGCCGTGGCCCCAAGTAGGCCATGGCCCCAAGTAGGCCATGGCCTCATCTTGAGCATGCATAGATGTCAGGGTCGATGCCAATCAAAACAAGCCTGGTTCAAACTGAAGTTAGGGAATGACGCGCATTCTTTTTCATTTTTGAGCTTCAGACCAAGCCTCAGAGTGAGATGCTACTGGCACATCTCAGCGTGCAGTCAGAGGTGTCATTCAGAAAGTGTGTGTAGAGTTGCACGCTAAGTTGTGTTCTAAAGTCAGCAGCCACTCGCTACCCCATGAACAGGCGGATCGATCAGCGCCCCGGTAGGCAATTACATCGTAATTTGCCAAAAACCCTCTAAGATTGCGATCAACATCCTCTAGACTTTTTCGAAACCTTCTCAGCGGCCTTGTCGGCCTTGCGCTTCTGGGCCTCCAGTCCTCGCGCAAGGGGCGGGACGTGTCAGATATTTGGGGTAACGATGCACCCTTTATAGTTCTCAAAGTTTGCAAAGTGGCCCTCCTCCCTTGAAAGAGTGAGGTGTGGTGCAAACAAGGTTCGGCGGGTGCGGGCGTTCGAGATGACTTCAGCTTCTTGAACTTCGTGCACTGCAGCCTGCCACAATTGCTTTGGGAGTTGCACCTCAACAGCACCTCAACATCACCCTAGTGTGTTGTCTCAGACCCTGCGCCTCAATGGCGGTCTTGTGCCCGTCAAACAGCTTGGAGTACTCTTCAAAGGGCTTCGCTTGGAAGATTGCAGAGTTCACCCTCAGAACAGCTGGAATTGCTGCTGGGTTTCAAGTTTCAATGAGTTCACCCTCGACAAACAGTTTCAAGTTTCACACTCACTGCAAACAAGACGCTCGCAAATGATTCCATTCAGCCTCTCAAAGGTGTGGCCCAACGAAGCCACAGCAGCCTCCAGGGAAACATCAGTTGAAATTCGCATTGGCCATCCATCGTACAAGCCTAGAAACGTCTGCCCCTGTTTTTGCCAAAAGCAACTTGTTCTTCTGCCTCCTGGTTCCTCAAGCCACAGGTGGCCAGCTTGTGGGCCATGCTTCGGGTTTTCTCGCAGAGCTTCCCACACCTGAGTTTCCAACATCAGCTCCACATTGAAAAACACTGCCTTCAGAGGGCCGGTCGATCCACCCGTAATGACAGGAAAAAGGTTGAGAGTTTACGTGGTTGGTTTTGGCTTGGCCCCCGTCAAAAACAGCAAATCAAAAAAGCCTTTCGGCGGTAACTGTGTTTTTCTTTACAGGTTCAAGGATGCCATCAAGGGTCGCAGAAAGGGCCGAATCGAAGTCTTTCTTTGCTTGCTCCTCTGCAGAGCGCCCGGAGGACGCATTGCTCGTGGTCGACTTGCTCTTCGCCTTGGCCTTGGCCTTCCTCTGCTTTGAAGGAGGGCCTGTGTTGGACTCATCCGCATCGAAGCCCACCATTTTGCTATCAAGCACCTCCTGCACCGCTGCCCTGGCAGCTTCACTTTGTGGCACAGCCCCACGCGCAGACGTTCGGACGCCAACCTCCTTGATGTCTGAACCTAAAGGGGGCAAAATCACTTGTAGCAAGGTCCAACACCTAGATGTCATGTTGCGCAGAGGATAGTTGCAAAAGGTGCCCAAATGGAGGCGAGCTAGGTGTTTGGGCATTGGCTGCCAGGGCACTCTCCTCCCTGAATCGCCTGAACACCCGGTACAACCGCATCTCAGGGTCGTCCGGCGCTTGCGGGTGCGGCACACCCTCCTGACCTTAGAACCATGTTCACTTTGAGAAGCGTAGCAAACCGTGGGGCAGAGCTCTCGCATTTACTCGGGGCCACTCAAAGTTATTTTGTACTCTCTTGGGGTTGTTTACTAAGTGGCCGCAGTTGAAAGCACTTCGCATCATCGCCCAAACAAAAGGTCGCCTCCTTGGGTGTGTTGGAACTCAGATTTGAGCTTGGCAAGATTTGTGGAACCCTCGTCTTTCTTCGTTTGGGCTTCTTCTTTCGATTTTGATGGGAACAAAGAGGGTGCAAAGGGATCCCTGCACTCTGACAACTTCTAGGGCCACTGCTGGCAATCAAGTTCTCCAGGAAAGCCTTCTCCGTGTCGGAGGTGTACTCGCGCCTCAACTGTGCCAAGGACACCCGGTCGTAGACGTCGCTCTCTTTGCGCTGCGACAGCCTCGACCATCGAAGAAACCACATCACAGTGGAACTTTTTGTTTGAGAATTGGACTGAGCCTCAGGTCGAAAAGTAGGCCAAGTTGCGCACTTAGTCAAGGGCCTAGCATTCTTTTCAAGCAAAATGGGGACCTGTAAGCTGTTCCCAAACACCAACATGGTGCGGAGTTTGAAATGCAGAATGAGGCGCTCTACGTAGTGGGGTTCGATCACCACATCGCTCAGGTCGCGGTCCAGCATAAATGCTTTCAAAAGCTTGAACCTAAGTTGTTTCATGGTAGAGCATAGCAAGAGCAAGGGGGCATCCCAAACAACACCAGACATGTTCTTGCCAATATGCCACCAGAGCACTTCTCGGCTGGTTTGCCGCAAGCTGCGCGATATTTTTCCAGAAGCCCAGGCTTGAGGCCTCAAACGCTTGTTTGGAAAAGCTTGCCCGGTTGCCCCTTGGAAGGCTGCCTTAAGGGGAGGCCCTTTTAAGTTTCTGGCCATCGGCCGCCTTCATACGCCTGTCGAGCGCTGCGTGCTGGCGTTTGCGTTCTGCGGGATCCATGTCAGATGGCTGGCTGTAGGCCTGCAGCACGCATGAGTTTGCTGGAAGTTAAAGCATGTTGGCTTTACACCATCAAGCGCTGGTTCAGGCCTCGATCTTCTGCCGCACTTCGGGGCTCAACTGTGTCACCTACGCGCCCACGCAAAGTGTTTGCAACCCCTCGCTCCTTTGCATCATGCGTGTAAGGCCCCGACTCGCTGAGTCCGCCCTAGCTCATCAACCGTTGCAACCGGCTTGACGGGAACTGCTCCGGAACCATCAGAAATCAAGGATGTAGTAGTACGTCCCCGTTCCAAGCACCTCAGGCGACAAACCAAGAATGCTAGAGCCGTTGAAAATTGCGGAGCAACCCATGAAAACATAACAGGTTGAGGCTAGCGCTTGCTGTCCGCGCTGCTTCCAGTCTCGGTCTCTGTCGGCGCCTCACTTTTCTGCGGCGTGCTCTGCTTGTCAAGCTGCTCCACCTCGATAGCGCGGTGGTTCTGCAAGTATTCATCCCAAAGCGTGAGGTCCTCTGCGCAGTCAGGAAAGTCCCCTACCCCGAAGTGTTCCGCACCCTCGTCGTCTGTTGCGTTGCACTGTTGCAGGAAGTGATCCCACCAGTCGCACGCCTTGATAGCCTTGATGCGCTGCCTAGCCACGTCTTCTCGCACGTAAGACCAGTCCATGTCAGGAAAGCTGCGCTTTGGGTTAAGCAACAGCGGGTCGTCCACCCAGTCCACTTGCGTGTCCTCAACTGTCTCTGTCAGCGCAACGTCCACAGCCACAATCGCCACGTCGTCTGCAGCGCGGAGCCGTGTCTTGCCTTTGCCCTTGCCCTTACTGGCTTTGCCAACCTGCTTGCCCTTGTTTGCGCCCTTGCCACACTTCGTGTCGACAGGGTCCGTGCTGGGTGGTTTGCCCGTTTGCTCTGCGTTTGCACCAGGCTGCTCACCCTTGCCATGCTGCGCGTCGACAGGATCTGCGCCAGGCTGTTCGTGCTCATCATGGTTGGCTTGCTTGCCCTTGCCAGGCTGCTTGCCCTTGCCAGGCTGTTTGCCCTTGCCAGGCTGCTTGCCCTTGCCAGGCTGCTTGCCCTTGCCAGTCGGTTTGCCCTTGCCGGTCTGTTTGCCTTTGGCGTTTGCGTCACAGCCTTTGCCTTTGCCCTCCTTGCCTTGCTTGCCTTTGCTGCCCACGCCCTTCTCCGCCCCAAGCGTCTCACCTTCCACACCAGCCATTGCAACGCGACACAGAAGTCTAAGCAAAACCGACCCAAAATCCTGCGTGAACAGCACCGCTCAAAACGTTCAGCACCAAACCGCGAAACTTCCTCACAGATGAGATGTTTCGGAGGCATGTTTTCCTGCGCACAAAATTCCTGACTCCAACGCTGCAATATTTACCCCAGCGAGTTCATCTCAGAACTCCTCCCACAGCAGGTAGGGCAAGAACACAGGCTGTGATTGAAGCGACACGGAGGTGCACCCAGGCACACGCTAGTACACGCTAGTACACGCATTCCTCGTCAAAATGATGCTGGATACACGGAAGTACACGCTAGTGCACCCCCCCCCAACCAGGCAACGTGACAACTTGCATGTGCAGTATGTTTGGTGTTCGAAAAGGCCTCCGTGCCAACCCGCACACAGGAAGAGCCAAAAAGGACCCCTTGATTTTCAGGGTGGCTCACAAACTACCAGGTCTTCAAGGCCTGTCTCAGACTCAGACCCGCTTTCATCCTGAAAGCTCAGCCCCACGTCAGGAGCAACTCTTTGCGGCGGAGCTTTGTCCAAATCCTCCTTGAGAAGGCGAGCGACCTGGGTGGGGTTTCAGAGTCACGCAACGAAGTACGCTTCCCTAGGTTGCACTTCTGCACATGGTTCAACTTGCTTGCTAAATGCACCCAAACCGCTGCTAGGCCCAAGCCAGCAGGATAACACTGCGTAGCACGCAAGTCCTTTCCACCAGCCTTGGTCCAGTCACTCCAGGAACGCTCGTCACACCGTTTGTTCAAAGAAGCAAACAAGCTTGGGGGCTGACAACCTTGGCCTTGCCATCAGAGCCCACGCATTTCTTTGTAACCTGTATGTTGAGCGAGCTGGCAAGCTTTGAGAGTTCCCACCTGCGCCAAGCCACATCTTAACTGAGGCAAACCCTTGAAGACTTTCATCAATCACAATTGTCAAAAGCAGGCCTCCTGACCTCTGTCATAGGCACTGGCAGCTGCGCAAGCCATGGGGCATTGCCCCACAAGGTAACCCGCTTGAGAGAGGTTGCCCCCATTGCGCCCAAGCTCAGGCACACTCCCTTCGCGTTGGCCTGCTTGAAGAGAGCCTGGCGGCAACCGTCAATGCCCCAAACTTGAAACCTACTTTTTTGATCCCCCAACCAAACCAAGCCATTTGTTGAGGCTCAGGCTCTCTTTAAAGCAAACCAGGTTGAGGCTCCCCCCGGCTCAACCAAACCAAGCCTCTCCCCCAACCATTTTTTGAGGCTGACCAGTTGAGGTTCTCCCCAACCAAACCAAGCCAAGGCTCCCCCAACCAAACCAAGCCTCTCCCCCCACCATTTTTTGAGGCTCTCCCTGAACCAAACCGTTGAGGTTTTCCCTAACCAAACCAAGGTGTTTGGTTGAGGCTCCCAACCAATCGTTCCAGCTGAACCAGGTTGATGCTCCTTTCCTACCAAACCAAGCCCCCAACCAATCAGGCTCCCAACGAAACAAAGCCTTTCGTTGAGTCCCAAACAAAATCCTTTGAGTTGCCCTCTCCCCCCCAACCAAACGAAGCCTTTGGTTGAGGCTCAACAACTGCAGCTCAACAACCTCTGGAGTCCTTCAAGGCGGGGATGCGGAACACCAGGCTCGTAGGCGGATTTTCCAGGACAAAGTAGATGTTTTTGGTGATCGCATATTTGATCCTCACAGCAGTAGTTGCAACTTTCGACCACCCTGGCTCACGGACTTTTTGGGATCTTCGAAACAAAACCCATGAGCCCTGCAAACACGGTTCCAAGACAGGGATCCTCAAAAAGTTGAGGGAGGCCGGTTCGAAAGACAGCAAGCAATTGCACTGTTGGCCACTCAGGCTCTGGCAAATATGTGACGCGTTTGATCAGGCGGTTTGCCTCAATCACCTTTGTGAATCGGCGTGTCCCTTTGATTCGCAGGGGCGATCTCTTCGTTGTTGCTCGGCTCAAAAAAATCCATGAGCTGCACGGCGCAGCAATCCAAAGGACTCCTTGTGGTCTGATCCGCCGGACAAGGTTCAACCCAAGTAGAAATCCAAAAGTTCCAGCCAAATTCATTTTGGCAGAGTACTCCACATCCACCGCTCTGGCCCTGAGGCCTGCCAGATTCACGCTCCTTGGACTCCTTCCACCTGAGAAGGGGCTTTGAGGCAAAGCGCATGGCTGAAGGAATGTAACCCCGCCTTTGCTCTTGGGTGGCACGAGAGTAAATCTGCATAGGCTCCAAAAACTTCTTCTTGAGCAAGGCGTACGCAGTTGGTTTGTTTTCCCGTTTTGGCTGGTTGTCACCGTCAAGCTTGGCAGGGCTGGCTTTGCCCTTGTCTTTTTGTTTTCAGCCTGCCTTGGCTTTGCACTTTGCTTTTGTGGCTTTTGGCTCGGGAGGCTGCCACTCTGGCTCAGTCAAGTGTCGCAACTTTGTAGCAATCTTCTTGCCGGCATTGGCTTGGCTTGGGTTTTGTGTGTCTGGCGGGGCTGTTGCTTCTGGTGGCTCAGCTGCCCAGTTGTCCGGTGGCAGGCTTTCTTCCTTGTCAGTCGGCCCCTCCTCCCCAAACCACTCCTCCCCCCAAGACCCTTCATAGGAACCCTCCAGAGTATCCTCCACCCACACATCCCCCCATTCTGAATCCTCCACCCAAGAATCCTCCCCCCAATCCTCATCCTGAGGCCAATTTTGGGCGTCAGCCCCTTCAACATCTGGGATGGTCTCCTCGCACGCTTTGGGCGGGGGCTCCAAGAGACTTGGCGAAAGCCGAAGTGTGGGAGCGCGCAAGAGCTCATCAGTGTCGAGGTTCTCATCACTGCTTGTTCGCCAGCAAACTTGAGAGTCCTTGCAAACGGGTTACAAAGGGCTAAATTCACGTTGCAGTTTCTGGAACTTTTGGGGTTTCAGGTTTCCGTCAATCCTGCACGGGGCTCAGCAAGTTTCAGTCAACATGTGACATTGCCAAAACAAAGAGGGTTGTGACCGGAAACCCCAAGGGGCACGTCCAAAAGCCTTTTGGTCAAAACTACATTTGGGCTGCTTGGAACTGCAAGCTGCTACGGCTAAGAAACTGTTGGAAACCACCAGATGTCAAAGGCCTTTCCTTGGAACTGGTTTGTTTAGACCGCCGCTGCAAAAATGTAAAACCTCTAAAGGGAGTTGTGTGGGAGTTTGGAGATTGCTTGGAACCAACTCAAGTTGCACACCGTTGGCTCCCTCCCCCCACCTGCTCGAGCGGATTGGCTTGCTTTTTCGGAGATACTGACTCCTGACACGGCGAACTGTGTGGAAACCCTCAAGCATTCTTTTGGAAGCCCCGTCTCTAAACTCATCAAAGATTGTCAGTCCTCCTTGTTCTCCTCAGCTTTCTTGGGCGCAGGAACTTCAGAAAACGCTGGTACATTCGGCAAATCCTGCATGGCCAACTTACGCAAGCGAAAGCGCAAACATACTCAAAGCAAGGGGAAAGCTCCTTCTTCAGCTTCAGACCACCAAGGCAAACTTGGCGAGTAGCTTTGGGAGGAGCATCAGCCACCTGGCAACGGTTTTGTCTCGTTGGGTTGGAACTTGATTGGGCCGAAACTTCAACACCGGCGCATTACTCCCAGTGGTCAAACTCATACCCTTTGTACAGAACTTAAGGTGTTGGGAAAGCCACTAGCATTTGTAAGCGCTGCCCGGGCCTTGTCAACAAAGGCATGCGTTGGCCAATCCTCCGGAGCCTTAGTTGCGCCGAAAACTCGTGTTCGATCAAGCTTTACACAAAGAGAGGAATTATTGGGTGACTTGTCCCACAAAGGCCAACACCTTTTTTTTGTTTCGGGATTGTTTGCTACTCTCTCAGAAACTGCCAAAGCACCTCTTCATGCCAAGGGGCTACAGGCTGGGTCTCTTCGTTGTCCATTGGGGTTGCCCACCAGCGGTAGGATTCACGAGCAGCAAGGTTCCGTCTTGCGCGGAGGGCAAGGTGCTGAAGTCTAAGAGCCTGCTCGTTACTCCACGAAGAAATGCTTTGTGTTGGTTGCAACGGTACTCGAAGATTGTGTTGTTGCAAGAGGCATGCTATAGCTTCCTCGCATGCCGCGCGCGTGAAATATTTCCCCCTGAACTCCTCCGAGCAAACCCATCGTAGGCATTGTTCAAGCTCTCGTGTGTGCAAGTTGGACCCACATGGAAACAGATCGCCAGTTTGTTGGAACCTTTTCTGCTTGTCGGCCGGCTTCAGGCACTGGTCAAAAATGTTCCTCGCAATTGCCACGGCTTTCTCGTGGGTGTGTGTGTACTTGGTGCCCGAGCGCTTCATTGGCCAACGTGGGCGGACAAGGCTTGATAGACCAGTTGCCAATCAAAAACATCGCATTTGATGTTGATGCTGTTGTCTTTGAACATGACTTTCAACGCCAAGTTTTCCCTGTTGCCATCCTAGACAGTCCATCCAGCCAAAATGCTCGAAAACACAGGCCGACAAAAACAATTGTCCATGCGCCCAACCTCAGGCTTGGCCACACAAGCTCGAGCTCTTTTGCAAGCTCTCAGGCGCAGCCACGCGTGCCAGGATATGTGTTCAATTCAAAGGTCCTCAGAGTTGCAAACAGTCTCCTTTTCTCAAAGGGGAAATCAAAATTTGAATGCCCCCCCACCATGATTCAAGGGTCAAATTCTGGCAGTTAACAACCGACAAGCCAAACGCAGCCAAGTACAGCCCAGCGCAGCCAACTACGGCCAAGTACAGCTCAAGTACAGCCAAAGCACAGCCAAGTACAGCCAAGCACAAGCAAGTACAGCCAAGTTCAGCAACGTACAGCCAAGCAGAGCCAAGTACAGCCAAGCACAGCCAGGTACAGCCAAGTACAGCGAAGTACAGCCAAGCGCAGGCAAGTACAGCCAAGTACAGGCAAGTACAGCCAAGTACAGCCAAGTACAGCCAATCGCAGCAACTACAGCCAAGTGCAAGCGAAGTACAGCCAAGTACAATTAAGTACCAGCACAGTACAGCCAAGTACAGCCAAGTACAGCGAAGTACCAGGCAGAGCCAAGCACAGCCAAGCGCAGCCAAGTACAGGCAAATACAGCCAAGCACAGCCAAGTGCAGCCAAGCACAGCCAAGCACAGCCAAGCACAGCCAAGTACAGCCAAGCATAAGCAAGTACAGCCAAGTACAGCCAAGTACAGCCAAGCAGAGCCAAGTACAGCCTAGCACAGCCAGGTACAGCCAAGTACAGCCAAGTACAGCCAAGTACAGCAAAGTACAGCCAAGCACAGCCAAGTACAGCCAAGTACAGCCAAGTACAGCCAAGTACAGCCAAGTACAGCAAAGTACAGCCAAGCACAGCCAGGTACAGCCAAGTACAGCCAAGTACAGCGAAGTACAGCCAAGCGCAGCCAAGCACCAAGCAGGGCCAAGTACAGCCAAGCGCAGCCAAGTACAGCAAAGTACAGCTATGTACAGCCAAGCACAGCCAAGTACAGCCAAGTACAGCCAAGTACAGCCAAGTACGGCCAAGTACAGCGAAGTACCAAGCAGAGCCAAGTACAGCCAAGTACAGCCAAGTACAGGCAAGTACAGGCAAGTATAGGGAAGTACAGCCAAGCACAGGCGCAGCGCGAAGTATAGCCAAGTACAGCAAAGTACAGCCAAGTACAGCAAAGTACAGCCAAGTACAGCCAAGTACAGCCAAGCACAGCCAAGTACAGCCAAGTACAGCCAAGTACAGCCAAGCACAGCCAACTACACCCAAGTACAGCCAGGCGCAGCGACGTACAGCCAAGTGCAACTAAGCACAGCCAAGTACAGCCAAGCACAGCCAAGCACACTACACCCAAGTACAGCCAGGTACAGCTGCCAAGTACAGCCAAGTACAGGTGCAGCGAAGTGCACCCAAGTACAATTAAGTACAGCCAAGTACAGTCAAACAAAACAGCCAAGCACAGCCAGCCCAGCCAACCAAGCCCAGCCAAGCACGCGGCCAAGTACAGTCCAGCACAGCCAAGTTCAGCCAAGCACAGCCAAGCGCAAGACAAGTTCAGCAAGCGCAGCCAAGTTCAACCAAGTTCAAGCAACTGCAGCCAAGCGCAGCCACGGCCAAGCACAGCCAAGTGCATGTAAGTACAGCCAAGCCCGAATCCAAATTCGATACATGAAGCTATCAATTGTTGCGGGCGCTTGCAGGTGCGCCAGGTAGGCCACTCATTTTAGCCCGAGATGCGTCGCCGCTTCCGTGTTTTCGCCTTTGTCCTTAAATGCAGCAGGTGTGCGGCAAGAAATGCTGGTGCACTTAGTTAGGAAGCTGGAATGAGCTGAGTTGCTTCGCCTCGGGTTTGGCCGCCTTCTTCAAACCATCCTTGAGGTGGCTTTGCTCCAGGGGGTGCAATGAGGTGTGCGTGCCCTCCAGGCAAGCCTGAAAATAGACATAGTCAGGGTGTTCTTGCAAATCGTCCCACTCAGAGAGATTGATTGTAAATTGTTCCTTGGGCGTACGCACTCAAATTCACAAACCCACCAAGCCCGGATGCTCGAAGTTGCCAGGCAGCTGGCCGCGTCATATCCTTTTTCGCATCGACGGGGACATCTGATTCAGCCTGCGCAGATCCATGTGAGTGATTCTTCCCCACACCCTGCAACTATCAAACGAACAGGTCTGAAAACTTAAAGAACCAGCAATTAGCTCTTTTTTTCTTTAGCTTCCCTTTTACAAACTGTGGACAGCCCCTGTCAGCGGTCACATGGGAAGATTTGCTTGAGCATTTTGAGTGGCTGTGGGGAATGGTTCTTGTCTCTGAGCCATCAAAGAACGCAATGCAAACCATACACAAGTGACTTTAAGGGGCCAGTCCGGTGAGTAGAGACCCACTATTCTGTTGGTGGAGCACACTTGTCAATTGGCATTGTGGCACTAATTGCCCCGCGCCTCAGAGACGCTCTCGCTGTCTGGCGGGTTGTTGCTTTCCTTCGTTGGCCCGAACCAGCGTGCCAGCACTTACACGAAACAGACACAATTGTAAATGGAAACATTGCAATATGAGCACAGATGCATTTTACACAAGTTTGCCAAGTGTAGGAAAAGTTGTAGTAAGCGCTTGCCAAATCTCGGCGGGCGCGCAGTCAGCACTTGGCTTTGCAGAGTTTGAAGTAGAGGTGATCAGGTTGCCCTTGCCTCATTGGCACTCAGGATCCAGTTTGCCAAGAACGACACAAAAAGGCTGTGTCAATTCCCAATAGTTTGCCACTCAAACTCAACTAACTCATCCGTGAAACTGGCTGTCAGACCCTCCGCTCTGCAACGCAAAGCTTGCGAACTAAAGCACCAGCCAAGTTGCTGTCTGACGCGGTCTTGCAAAGCAAGTGCTTGGCCAGAACCATGGCTTCACGGAAAAGGAGCGCACACGCTGACAGACTAAGTTGCCCCTGTCCCTTTTCTGTAGCGCCCAAGAAAACGCTGACAGACTAAGTTGCCCCTGCCCCTTTTCTGTAGCACCCCAAAAAATGGAAATCGTGAAGCCCGCTCGCGAACCTTCCACGGCCGTGCAGGACAGGCGAAGTTCAAACATCACTCTTTCAAGTCACGAAGAGGACAGCCCTGAGTGCAAAAATGGAGACACCTATAGATACATTGTTTTCGCGAGAGCTGTTGCTGAAATTGCTTTCTAGCGGGCAAGACTTTGAGGTTCCCTTTGCTTTCAGCTTTGGCTGGAGGGTTTGGTTGACCACAAGCGCGCCCGAAGCAGGAGTTGCGATGGCCCTCTCTGATCTCAAACCCATTTCACACTAACGTGCAAGAGGTTTGCACAAAAGGGGGGAACCTGTGCGCGTGTGTGTCAATCTTGTTTCTGAACCCAAACTGTCAGAGATGTTCAGGAAGGTTGCTTCAACCTCAATTTTACAACCGGGCTTTTTTGGTATATATCACCCGGACACTTTATACTGGGATAGCAAACCCCTAAACCTTCACCCTTGCAGTTAGCATCAGTATGAAACTCACACCTCGACAGCTGTGAGACCAGGGTTCCATTTGCGCCCTGGAGCCGCGATGTACGCATATGTGTATATACACATGTATATGTATTAAATATACATATATAACACACGATATACGATATGGACGTTAGCTGCTTTGGCGCACCTCAGAGTGGCTCAAAGGGACTGGCAACCCAAAAGCCACCCATGCGCGGGTGGAGCGCTCTGTGGTTGATCTTCCATCATGTCTTTGGGCAACTTGCCTCAAGGCTCTTGCTGTATACTGGAAAGGGCAGCAGCATGCGTGGTCCGCAAGAAAGGACCAAAAACAGCTTACAGCGTCCACAACACACGAGCTTGGGCGCTTGACATCTAAGCAAAAGCGCATAAAAGTGCGCCAACCTACTCTGCTCCAACTTAAGGGACGCAGCTGCGAGCAGAATCGCGCCGGAACACGCTTGTGGAGCAGAAACAAGCCGGATTGGCAGGAACAAGCCGGATTGCAGAACTCTGCCGGATGGCCCGCCCTGGCTGCGGGAGTGCGGAAGCCTTCCTCGGGAATTGCCTGCAGGGGCGTGTGCTGCAGGGGCCGGGGGTTGGGGTCCTTGCTGGACTGCACAAAATCGTCCAGGTAGAAGTGGCTTGTGATGAACGAGGTGGCCTTGCGGTCCGGTTGGTCCAGGGGCAGCGGCTCGTTCCGCTCCAGGTAGCCCACCACCTGCTCAAAGCGCGGGCGCTGGTTGAAGCCGTGCGCCCGAAGTGTCTTCATTTACTGTTGCGCAACTTCGTCCGCCGCCCGTTCCACGCCCCGGCGCTCGGCCCGCGCGTAGCGCAGCTGGGGTACCTGGCGGCGCACGGCCTCCGTCAGCCGGCTCACGTCGTCCAGGTGCCGCTGCCCCTCCTGCGCCTGCCTGCGCTCGCCCAGCCAGTTGTTGAAGGCCCGCGGCAGCGGCTGCAAGTTGTAACTGGGGTACGTCTTGCGGAACCACCGGAGCATCCGCGGCTCGTTGCGGGGCTCTTGGACATCATGCTTTTATACCAGTACACTTGCGCCTGCGGTCAGCCGGTCATAAGCGGACTGCCTCTCCAGCACGCGCAGGGCGCGCTGCTGCTCTCTTGTGAGCTGAGGCGGCTCCGGTGCAGCCGGTGCCTCCGCCGGTGCCTCCGCCGGTGCCTCCGCCGGTGCCTCCGCCGGCGCCTCCGCCGGTGCCTCAGCCGGTGCCTCCGCCGGCGTCTCAAGTGGAGGCTTTGGCTTGCGCTTTGGAGCAGCCGGCTCAGTAGGCACGTCCTGCTTAGGTTTGTTCTTGCTCCCAGGGTGGCGCAGCGTGCGGTGCCTCCGGCGCAGCGTGCACCTCTTGCGCCTCCGCCTCGTGTTCGGTCGGCTCCATTTAATTATACGTGGTCAAGATATAACACGAACGACAAAGACGACCCGCGAAGCCGGACGACGTTGCCGTCCAGGTCGGTCAGGCGGAAGCGCATGTGCCTCAGGGTAACCGGGCCACTGAGGGCCATGAAGTGCCCGTCGTCTGAGCCCGTCTCCACAATGGTACCCACTCCGCTCTTCAGCGTGATCTTGGAGAGGATGTCGTCGCCCAGGTTTCCCAGCACTCTGCTGGCGTTGGCCAGCTGGGCGCAGCGCAGGTAGACCTCGTTGTGCGCCATCATCCGGACGAACTCAAAGACCTGCTGCCCGCCGGAGACAAAGCTTGGGCCCAGCATGTGGTCCACGCTGAAGGGCTTGGTGGGAGAGGCGGGCGGCGCAGCAGGGTAGTCCGCGACATCAGGGAATTGCTGCCGCAGCTCCAGGTCGTTCAGAATGAGCCTGTTGCCGTCGTAGGCAACGCTCAGACTGTTGGTGGTCTCGCTGTAGGTGGCGGTGGCAAAGTTGGAGCTGATCCAGGCGGCCAACCGTGCGCCAGTGTACGCGCCCCCGGGCAACAACGCCCAGTTCAGCGTGCCCAGCGCGGCGTCGACCCAGTAGAGGTAGCGGCCCCGGTCCGTGGACAAAAAGTCGGCCAGGCGGATCTTGTAGACGGCGAGCCGGGCGTCGCTCTGCAAGTGCAGGGACTCTCCCAGGTCTACCTCAAAGTCGCTGTCCGAGCCGGCCACTCTCTTGCGGCTGTCCACGTAGATCGTCGTCATCCTTTTCCATAGGAGGCCGCCCGTTCTGCGGACGATGGGCGGCTGGACGGCTGCGACGGAGGTGCAGCAGGAGATGTTTTCACATTTTGCGTTTATCAGCGTCGAGCTGGCGAACAGCTTCTGGCCCAGGAAGCTGAGCGCCGCCCCCATCGGCGTCTTTTTCAAGTGCGAAGCGCTCTTCAAAGCGCTTGTAGAACATTTCATTCCTCGGCTTCAGGTAGTAGACAAAGAGGAAACTGTAGGGTTCCCGCGTTGCCTGCTCGTACAGCCGGTACAGCTGCTCCTTCGGCAGCTGGGCGCTCAGCTCCTCAATAACGGCGTCCAGCTCGTGCTGGTTGCGCAGCCTCCAGCAGCAGAGGAATTGCATGTTCACCCGCACCGCTGCGCTGATGAGCCGCAGCTTCACCCAGGTACTGATCTGCATGTGCCGGCCCCGGATGAAGAGAGTGTCCAGGGCGCCGTGAGGCTTGTGCAGCTGCGGCGTGTCAGCAAAGTCGTCGATGACTACAAGCACCTGGTACAGTTTCTTCATTTCCAACTTCTTGGACGCCTCCGTGATCTTGCGCTGCTGCTGGATGATGCGCCGCAGCGCCGCCTCGTCCCACTCGTCCCAGTACGTCTGCTCCCGCTCTGTGTTCACCCCCAGGTCCCCCTCAATGTACTTCTTGACGGGGATCCAGCCGTCGTCTAGGTTCACACTCGGGCTGAAGACGTAAATTCTCTCAAAGACGCCGCGATACTGCTCCAGAATCAGGCTGATCAGAGCCACGGTTTTGCCCGACTTTGATGGCCCGAGGAAGATGCCCGTGCATGGCACCAGGGGCACCACGGGGTCAGAGGGCTGCTTACTGCCATACTCTGTCGTAGGAAACAGCTTGATCTTCCCCATTTCCTTTGCGTTACTTGCCAAATTTGAAGCCGGGAAGCCGGGCGGCGAGTCCGGGAGAAATGCCATATTTACGGCATCGCAGCCGGAGTTTTCCGTCAGCGTCCTGCTACACAGCAGGACGCTGGCGGAGTTTTCCGGGCAATCCGGGGCGGCGAGTCCGGGAGTGCGTCTGTGTGCACCGACGCGCTCCCAGAGTTTTCAGGGATAAACCAAAGGGCTGGTATGCAGCTGAAGTACTTTGGAAGCAAAGCGTGGTTAGCTCCTCACCTGGACCGGCTGCTGGGGGACGTCGCCGTGCTTCACTCTCCCTTCTTCGGTTCTGGAAAGCTGGAGTACTACCTCGCCGCCCGGCGTCCGGGCTTGGAGGTGCGCGGCGTCGACGCCTTCGAGCCCGTCGCAAATCTGCACCGCTGCTACTTGAGGCAAGACCCGGTCTTCCTGCGCTCCTTGCTGCGCCTGGTGGGGCGCAGGGTGGACAGGCGCTTCTACTTCGGGCACCTCCTGCCGGGCGCGCTGAGAGGCCGTGCCGGGCGCCGGGCTGCCTGCGCGTACGCCCTGCTGCGCAACAGCTTCTCGGGGAAGTGGGGCTCCTTCGCACAGCAGCGGCCGCTGGCACTGAGCAGCGTGCGGCGTCTGCAGCCACCCTGCAACGTGACCGTGCGGCACCAGGACGCGCTGGCCTATCTACGCGCTCTGCCCTGCCTGGCGCACCAGTGCATCTACGCTGACCCTCCTTACATTTTCCCCGGCCGCAGCATGAACTACTATGGTACGCGAGGGGGCCACGACCTGGTCTTTCACACGGAGCTGCGAGACGCACTCTTCGCGAGCGGCCTCCCCTTCGTCGTCAGCGTCAACGACGTGCCGGAGGCCAGGGAGCTCTACAGCCGGGCCGACTCCATCACGAGCCTGCGCTCGGGGAAGAACAGTTCCAAGCCCGAGCTGCTCGTGATGCACCGGGGCATTCCTGCTGTCAGCACAGGATTGGGGGAAGCAATCCTGTTGCCACAGCAGGATTGAAGGGGCAATCCTGTTGCCACGCCAGGATTGACAAGGGCAATCCTGTTGCCACGCCAGGATTGACGGCAGCGTGTGAGTGGTGAAAAAACACTCTGTCAGCGATGCTGCGAGGACAGCCTCGCTGACGGACCTCCGGCGCTGGCCCGGTGATGGGTTTTTCGGCAAAAAAGCGAAGTCGGAATTCCGACCTCGGTGGGAGTGCGAAGTCGGAATTCCGACCTCGGTGTGGTGCAGGCAGGCTGGAGGCTTCTATGCCGGGCAGGCGCGGCAGGAATGTGGCGCGCTAGGTATCGAAGCCGTTGGGCGAGCCAGTTGGGCGAGCCAGTTGGGCGAGCCAGTACTAAGGGGTTGGGCGAACCCGTACTTGGGCGAGCCAGTTGGGCGAGCCAGTACTAAGGGGCCGTTGGGCGAGCCAGTACTAAGGGGCCGTTGGGCGAGCCAGTACTCATTGGAGCCACTCAACCACTTTCACAGTGGCCTCCACTTTCAGTGTCCCACAACGCCTGCGCCTTGGCGCTCCTACGGTGCCAGCTCGGCACGTGCCCGCTCGGCACTGTGCCTGCTCGGCGCGTTTACCTAGGTGCCCGCTCGGCACGTGCCCGCTCGGCACTGTGCCTGCTCGGCGCGTTTAGTTAAGTGCCCGCTCGGCGCGTTTAGTTAAGTGCCCGCTCGGCACTGTGCCCGCTCGGCACTGCCTGTGCCCGCTCGGCACGTGCCCGCTCGGCACTGCCTGTGCCCGCTCGGCACGTTTAGTTAAGCGCCCGCTCGGCACTGCCTAGGTGCCCGCTCGGCACCGCCCTGCCTCGCAGCGAAGTTCTCCAGGACCGACACCTGACACGTACGGCCTGACAGGAAAAAAAACAGGGGGGAGGGGCACGGGGCTGAGCCACATGACATGCAAAACCGTGCGAAAAAAACGTGCAAGCTGTTCCACATGTCATGTCATGCAAAAAAAACAAACTGTTCCACGTGTCATGCAAAAAAACAAGCTGTTTGTCATGTCATGCAAAAAACAAGCTGTTCCACGTGTCATGTCGTGCAAAAAAACAAGCTGTTCCACATGTCATGCAAACACCATGCAAACACCATGCAAACACCATGCAAAAACCACGCAAAAACCATGCAAAAACCACGCAAAAACCCTGCAAAATGCGGCGCGTACGGAGTGCCAACCCGCCGAACCCTCACAGTCCCCCGGATCCTTGCTATACGTGCTATATGTGCTATATCTCACAAGGCAAGCCACTGAACATCCACTCTCCCCGGTTCCTTGCTATATGTGCTATATGTGCTATATCTCACAAGGCAAGCCACTGAACATCCACTCTCCCCGGGTTCCTTGCTATATGTGCTATATGTGCTATATGGCCCTATATAGCACATATAGTACAGATTTCGCGCGTACAGAGTATATAGCATATAGCAAGGAGCTGGGGGAGAGTGGGGGTTCAGCGGCTTGGCGTGTAAGATATAGCACATATAGCACATATAGCAAGGACCCGGCGGAGAGTGGGGGTTCAGCGGCTTGGCGTGTAAGATATAGCACATATAGCACATATAGCAAGGACCCGGCGGAGAGTGGGGGTTCAGCGGCTTGGCGCGGCTTCAACGCCGGGCCACAGCCGGGCCTGCCGGACTGGATTTGTACCCAAGCATGTGTCAGAAACTAACACGCGCTACGCTCCAAATCCCTCCGTCAATCCTGCGCAGGGTGGCGCACCCGGAGTGCCAAGAACATGTTCATCCGACATGTAATCCGACATGTTGAAGAAATTAAGCGTATAGCAAGGAACCCGGGGAGAGTGGAGGTTTCGCGGCTTGGCGCGGCAGAAATGTGAACACGAGTGGCAATTGTGTTGGCACTTGTGTTGAAGAAATTAAGCGTATAGCAAGGAATCCTGGGGGTATTTCAATGCAGGGACACTGCAGGGAATCCCTGCATCCCCGGTATCTCTCTCTTTAGAGGGGGTTTTCCAAATGGCTTATATTCTACCTGAGAGTGCTTCCTAGCACTCGTCGTCCAGCATTTGACCTGCGTCCTTGCTAAAGGATTCGAAGTCTAAAACGCTGCGTGCAGGCGTGTGGCTGCAAAATAGAGACCCCTAGATATGCGCTGCAATTTGGCTCCAGGTTGCATTTCAAGCGATGTCAAGCTTTGCCAAAGGAAACCCCTTTTCCCTTTTTTTCGGGGACCCTTTTTTTGGGACCCCTTGTTTTCTTTTTTTTTTGTGTTTTTTCTTAGCCCTGCAAAGTTGGCTCGCTTGAAATGCAACCTGGAGCCAAATTGCAGCATATCTAGGGGTCATTATTTTGCAGCCTCACGCCTCCACGCAGCGTTTTAGACTTCGAATCCTTCGCAGGACGAGGTCAAATGCTGGACGGACGAGTGCTGGGAGCCTCTCAGGTAGAATATAAACCATTTGGGAAACCCCCTCTAAAGAGAGAGAGATTGGCATCGACTGCGGCTGGCCCACAGACACGCCGCAGGAGCAGGAGTACCTTTTCAACAACCTGATGGACGTTGCGCAATCTTTTGTCTTGAAGGGCCCCGTGCCGAAGACTGGAAGATGGTTTTCCTGGCATCAATCTGCGGAAGTCAACCTGAAGGAGTTTCATGCGGCAAAGATTGCAGTGGTACTTCCCGTCTGAACCGGACCCAGAAGAATCAACTGGGAAGACACTTGCAAGCAGCTTCAAGGATGTAGGGGGGCTGAAGCTCGTGTATCGGTGCATGACGCGGAAAGTCTATGAATTGTCTCATGTTCTTCTAGCAGTAAGTAAGCCCTGCTGGACTTGGTACACCTTCCAGGTTGAAGAGGCCAAGACTGCTTCCGAGCAGATTGGGTACAATGTGCTGATGTCAGAGCATTGGATGCACGAGCCACAGCTTTGTCACATCGCCTCCTTCCTATCCATCGGTTGCACTGAGTCGCTGATAAACTGTTCATACGGCGCAATGTAAAAGTTGCCACCTAGGCTCAAAATGTCAAAGATTTGGTCGTTTGGCTCCTTTCTGGGCTTGGCCAGCCGCTGATAAACTGCTCATATGGCGCAATGTAAAAGCCATCCGGGCTTGAAATGTAGAGATCTGGTCATTTGGCTCCTTTGGCATCTTTCCAAATGGCTTTTGCTTTTTTCTCTTCAAAATCCCGAATCTGGGCTTGAATCTGTTCATGTGGCAAATGTACAAGTTGCAATCTTGAAATGGAAAGATTTGCCCATTTGGCCCGGAGCTGTCTTCGCTTTATCTTAGATCTAGGATCTTTCAAAATCTTGGGTCTGGTCTTGGCCGGCCGTTGATGCATCAAGTTCTTCGTGCGGAGCAATAAAATAAGCAACCGGGCTTGCAATGACTTCCAAAGTTGGGAAGTTTGTCGCCGCAACGCCCATCTTGAAATTTGAGGAAACTAACAAACTCTCCTATGTTGTGGGTAACCGATCTGGGTGGGTGGGAAAGCAAACACAACACTTCCTCAATCCATTTGATATACTCAGCGAGGACGGCTTTCGCGCTACACAGCGCCGGCCGAGCGGCGGCTGCCGAGACCAGGCAGCGGCCGAGCAGCTGAGCTGTGAGAGCCCATACAGATTGATCTGACGGTGTAACCATCTGCGGGAGGGTAAAGCCTCCCGCTGGCCGCTATACAGCTTTATCGGCGTGAGCCTGCGCCAAAGCTTGCGGCCCCCCGGCAAGGCATCCAGGGGACACATGCGGGCGCCGCCCGAAAGCCACGAACTTTTGCCAGCGAGGTCGCCCTTTTGGCTAGCCGGACCGCCTCTATGAACACTATTTAGCCGAAGTCAAAGCAATTCGCAAAGCCGTGCGTTGCCAGCAAAAGACTGGCTGGCCGTTGAGGCAGACTCTGTCCGGGCATTGAAAAAGCGGGCTGGACTGGCTCTTTGTGTTTGTTCCATGGCTAAGCGCTTTTCAAACAACGTCTCTCGTCCTAGCAAGCGCCTCTTTTTCAACTTCGCAACGTGGATTCGGCAACTGCTCCTACATGGCTGGAGTGAAACACTTTGCGCTTACTGGGCCGGCGATGAGGTAGTCCCCGTCGCTTCGGACCCTAGACAGGGCGACGTAGCCCGCTGCCTTGCATCCAACAACATCGAGCCAGATCGTCGCATGGTCCAAGGTCTGGCCCTGAATGCGGTGGACAGTGCTTGCGTAGCCCAGCCGGATGGGGAAGTATTTGACCCGGCCAAGGCCTTCCACGTGCTCGTGGATGGCAGAGACTGCCAAACGCGCCCCTGTCTTTGTGAGCACTTCCAGGCAGCCACTGCGGGCGTCGTAGGCCTCCACCACGCAGGCCATGCCGTTCACAAAGCCTGTCTCCTTGTTCATGTTCTTTGTCAGGAACAGGCGCTGGCCCTTGTAGATCTCGAGCTGCGCGGGCTCCGGCGGGCCTTCCTTCTTGAGCTGCCCGCGCCCGTCGTAGTTTTCCGAATTGGTCTCCCAATCGGTCGGCAGCTCGGCCAGGGCCTTCTTGTGGCGCTGCTTGAAGAAGACCTCTACCGACAACTGGTTCACCAACTCAGCCCCGCGCCGGCTGCAAGTGATGACCGTCGTCTTGCCCTTCGTCTTGCGATCAAGTTCCAAGATGTCCCACGCAGTCGGCTCCTTGGTCGTCCAGGCGCGGCGGGCTCGATCCGCGATCTTACCAAGCAGCTTCTGCGAAGGAACGCTGGTTCGCAGCCCCGCCAGCTTCTTCGCTAATTTGGGATCCTTGCAGCGATGATTTCCGGTGAACTCCAGAATCTTTACGTGCCTCCAAGCCGCGCTGTCCGAGACTTTCGTCGCGTTCTTCTGCGGCCCCGGCAATTGCCAGAAGTCGCCCAGCATGACCAGGCAAGGCAGTTGGTCAGCCGTCCGCCACATCGCATCCAGGCGGTCCATGTGCTCGGCGGCCAGCATCGATAGCTCGTCTACGACGACCAGGTCGTATTGCGTCAGGATCGGCAGCGCCTCGTTGAGATCCTTGTGAAAGAGGAAAGCCCCGTGGCAAGTGTCGACGTCGACGTCGGGGTGCCTTGCCCGCATCTCGGCTGCAAGCTGCCCAGTCGGCAGCGCCAAGAGGATTCGCGCCCCGCGGGCTTTCCAGTCTTCAATGCAGGCGTGGACGGCCGCCGTCTTCCCGGAGCCGGGCGGCCCCAGGGCCGCAAGGATCTTTGAGTTCTCCGCGGCCCGCAGCGTTGCCTCGTAACTCTCATCATCTTCCGCGTCTCGCGCCTCCATGCTGCGCTGGACGTTCCTGTCCACAAGCGCCTTCAGACGCAGCTGGCACGGGTCCAAGGCCAGGGGCGGAGGCTTGCTCCTTCCCTTTTTCCGACCGGTCCTCCTCCAAGTCTTCGCCCGCGTCAAGCTCGCCCTGCAAGTAGCGCTCGACGAGACGGCGCTGCGCCCGGATCCAGGCCAAGACCGTGGCGATGTGGTCGTCGCTGTAAGCCTCCAACTCCATGTCCTTCCGGATCCGAAGCTCGTCAGCCCAGTAGTTGGGCGCTTTCTCCAAGGCGGAAGCAAAGTACTTCAGCTTCTAAAGATTTTTTTTGGCATTCGGGGGTTGGCTTTGAATCGGGGGTTGGCTGGCCGTTCTGACAAGAATGCTGTGAGATTGCGTTGAGCAGCGCCGTCCCCCCCAACCCCAGCGCTTTGCACGCGTAAAGGCTATCAGCGCCGCGTAAAGTTTGATTTTAGTATGGAGAGCGAACCGCTCTCCGTGGGCAGAGACGCAAGAAAGGGCTAGGTCTGGGGGCTGACTTGTTTGTTTTTGTAGATTCTGAGCAAGTTGCGCCATCCATAGAAAGCTGGTGGGCCTTCTACTGGGCTGCTGCTGCTGCTGATGCGAGAATATCGCACGATCCAGGTTGCCGGCAGCAAGTTTACTGGCACCAGCAAGGAAAGGGCAACAGGAGACTTTGGTAAAACCGCAGACACATCACGAGCGTTTTGGTGCTTTGCCCGTTTGCTTGCTTGTTTGCAGCTGTCGCCTGTGTTTGCTTGCTTGTTTGTGCCTGCGGTCTGTCTGGTTCTTCAGTTTGTGTGTAGAGACAACAGCCATGAAAAAGCTCCGCCAGAACCTTTGTGATTGAAACAGTCAAGTGGCTGGCAACGACGGGTTATAGCCGGTGCCTCTAGGTATAGCTTCAGATTAGACGCGAGCTGCACGCGTCTTCAAATTACTTAGCCTCCTTGCGCGCAAGCAGTTCTTCCATGAAACGGCGGATTCTCAGTCACGCCGCCGCCGCCTGTTCTTTTTCATTGTTGTCATGGTTGCGTGAGATACTGCGAACATGGTACTATTGCTGTCACTGCTGTCGCTAGCCGTTGTTGCTGCTCCTGTTGTTGCTGTTGGGCGGCGGCGGTGGTGGTAATGGTAGTGGTGATGGCGGCTGCGGCGGGCGCGACTGCGGTCGAAGATTAAAAGTCGCTGATGTTGCTGCTGTTGGCTGCGGCTGATGCTGTTTTGGTTGTTGTTGCTGTTTCTCTCGCTGGCGTTGGGATGCTGTTGCTGGTGTCGCTGCTGCTGTTCTTCTTCTTGCCCTTGTTCTTGTTGACACAGTTGCAGTTATCGTTGCTGTTGGCGCTGCCATTGTTGTTGTCGTTGCCGTTGTTGGCCAGCTGCTACTGCCATTGTTGTTGCTGCTGCTGTTGGTGTTGCTGCTGCTATTTTCCATGTTGTTTTTGTTTGTGTTGCTAACGGCTTCGCAGGCAGCCGCGGCAGCTGCTGCTAGCCATCGGTTCGCGGTTGCTGCAGTGGTTGCAGTTCGGGTTTGTCGCTGTCGACACTGCGCGGCTGTTGGTTTTGCTGGCAGCGCCGCCGCTGGTGTTGTAGGGCTGTTGCTGCGGTTGTTGCTTCTTGCTACTGTTACCTTTGCGGTTGGTGTAGCTCTTGCTTTTGTTGCTGCTGCTAATGATGCTTTGCTGTTGCTGCTCTTGTCGTTGTTGCTGTTTCTATTGCCGTCTTCATTGTCACGACGGCTGCTGCTGCTGCTGTTGTTGCTACTGCGGTTGCTGCTGCTCCTGATGTTGTTGTCGATGACACTGATATTGGTATTGATGTTGGTGTTGGTGCCGTTGCCGCTGTTTCTGTTGTTTTTTTCTGTTGCTGTTGCTGTTGCCATTGTCGTCGCTGCTTCTGCTGCTGCTGCTGCTGCTGCTGCGACGCTTGTTGCTGATTTGGTTGGGGTTGTGGTTCTGGCTGCGGTTCGACAAGCTGTTCTTAAGTTAGTAATTCTGCCTGTTGTTGCTGCTGCTACTCACAGGGGAACAAACTGCACCAGCCTGGCCTTGAAGAACATATATGCCTTTCAAAGATCACGCGCGCTCAGGCAAAAGAGGGGCCTTGCCCTGAATTTGTGCTACAGTTGACAGGCGTCATAATTTCTTAAAGCACCGGGTTGACCGAAACGTGACCTTCGACAAATAATTGCTGGCTGGCTGGGGCTGTCAGCGCTGGAAACTATCGGCGAATCACGGTTGCGTGGGCCCTGAGCGCTGGTGGGCGAAATTGGCACTAAACTCAACATTGCTCATTTGTTTGAATCTCAGATTTTTCAATCGACTACCAATAGGACCAATATCCGATTTTCCAAGCACCGACGTGAAAACCAAACTTTCGACAATCTAAGCCCTTCAAATCACGCAAGCACCCTTGGCCAGGAGCCATAGGGCAAACATGTATAAAAACTGCACTGCCGGCAACCCAGAAAACCCTTCAACAAACAGCACTGGTCACCAGCTGCCAACCTGGAGCTGGCAGCTGGCAGCTGCCAGTCTGGAACCGGAAACCGCCAGCTGCCAGCTCCAGACTGTCAGTCCGGAGCTGGCAGCTGCCATTCCGCGGCAGCTGCCAGTGCAGAGCTGTGAGATGCCTGTCTGGAGTTGGCAGCTGACAGTCTGCAGCTGGCAGTCTGGCAGCTGGCAGTCTGCAGCTGGCAGTCTGCAGCTGGCAGTCTGCAGCTGGCAGTCTGCAGCTGGCAGTCTGCAGCTGGCAGTCTGCAGCCGGCAGTCTGCATCTGGCAGCCTGCAGCTGGCAGCCTGCAGCAAGTTTTGGTCACAAAACCCCTCAAAATCCCGACCCCCGTTTTGTGACCGTTCCGACCTCGGAATGGTCACAAAATTTCGGCGGGGTCCCGGGGGACCCCCCGACCCCCCAAGCCAGAAAGAGCGTTTTTTGTCCCAGGCTCCCGTTTTGTGACCGTTCCGAGGGGTAACGGGGGTTGGATTTTGAAGGGTTTTGTGTCCAAAATGACCAAAAGCTGCAGGCTGCCAGCTGCAGACTGCCAGCTGCAGACTGCCAGCTGCAGACTGCCAGCTGCAGACTGCCAGCTGCAGGCTGCCAGCTGCCAGACTGCCAGCTGCAGACTGCTGCCAGCTGCCAGACTGCCAGCTGCAGACTGTCAGCTGCCAGCTGCCAACTCCAGACAGGCATCTCACAGCTCTGCACTGGCAGCTGCCGCGGAATGGCAGCTGCCAGCTCCGGACTGACAGTCTGGAGCTGGCAGTTTCCGGTTCCAGACTGGCAGCTGCCAGCTGCCAGCTCCAGGTTGGCAGCTGGTGACCTGCAATTTGATGCCCAGTACTATTTGCTGAAGGGTTTTCCGGGTTGCCCAGTGCAGTTTTTACACATGTTTGCCCTATAACCCCTGGCCAACGGTGCTTGCGTGATTTGAAGGGCCTACTGCTCAACAATATAGATTGTCGAAAGTTTGGTTTTCACATCGGTGCTTTGAAAATCGATTGTTGGCAGCCGATTGAAAAATCTGAGATTCAATCAAATGAACAATGTTGGGCACAGGGGGGTTTATTGCCAATTTCGCCCACCAGCGCTCAGGGCCCACACAACCGTGATTCGCCGATAGTTTCCAGCGCTGACGGCCCCAGCCAGCCAGCAATTATTTGCGAAGATCACGTTGCGGTAAACACGGTGCTTTAAGAAATTATGATGCCTGTCAACTGTAGCACAAACTCAGGGCAAGGCCCCTGTTTTGCCTAGGCGCGCGCGATGTTTGACAGGCGTATATTGTCTTCAACGCCAGGCTGGTGCAGTCTGTTGCCCTGTGAGTAGCAGCAGCAACAACAGGCAGAATTACTAAGTTGCAGCAAGGACAACCGGAGGAAGCGCCAGAACCACAAACCAAATCAGCAACAAGCGCCGCAACAGCAGCAGCAGCAGCAGCAGCAACAGCAGCAGCAGCAGCAACAGCAACAGCAACAGAAAAAGCAACAGAAACAGCGGCAACGGCACCAACACCAACATCAATACCAATATCAGTGTCATCGACGACGACATCAGGAACAGCAGCAACAGCAGTAGCAACAACAGCAGCAGCAGCAGCCGTCGTGACAATAAAGACGACAATAGAAACAGCAACAACGACAAGAACGGCAGCACCAGCAAAGCATCATTAGCAGCAGCAACAAAAGCAAGAGCTACACCAACCGCAAAGGTAACAGTAGCAAGAAGCAGCAACCGCAGCAACAGCCCTACAACACCAGCGGCGGCGCTGCCAGCAAAACCAACAGCCGCGCAGCAACAACGACAACGCCAACAGCGACAAACCCGAACTGCAACCACCGCAGCAACCGCGAAACCGATGGCTAGCAGTTGCTGCCGCGGCTGCCTGCGAAGCCGTTAGCAACAAAAAACAAGCAGCAGCAACAACAACGCCGATAGCAGCTGGCCAGCAGTGGCAACGACAACAACACTGGCAGCGCCAACAGCAACGATAACTGCAACTGTGTCAACAAAAGCAAGGGCAAGAAGAAGAACAGCAGCAGCGACATCAGCAACAGCATCCCAACGCCAGCGACAGAAACAGCAACAACAACCAAAACAGAATCAGCCGCGGCCAACAGCAGCAACATCAGCGACTTTTAATCTTCGACCGCAGTCGCGCCCGCCGCCGCCGCCATCACCACTACCATTACCACCACCGCCGCCACCCAACAACAGCAACACAGGAGCAGCAACAACGGCTAGCGACAGCATTGACAGCAATAGTACCATATTCGCAGCATCTCACGCAACCATGACAACAATGAAAAAAAACAGGCGGCGGCGGCGTGACTGAGAATCCGCCGTTTCATGGAAGAACTGCTTGCGCGCAAGGAGGCTAAGTAATTTGAAGATGCGCGCAGCCCGAGTCTAATCTGAAGCTATACCTAGAGGCACCGGCTATAACCCGACGTCGTTGCCAGCCACTTGACTGTTTCAATCACAAAGATTCTGGCAGAGCTTTTTCATGGCTGTTGTCTCTACACACAAGCTGAAGAACCAGACAGACCGCAGGCACAAACAAGCAAGCAAACACAGGCGACAGCTGCAAACAAGCAAGCAAACGGGCAAAGCACCAAAACGCTCGTGATGTGTCTGCGGTTTATCCAAAGTCTCCTGTTGCCCTTTCCTTGCTGGCGCCAGTAAACTTGCTGCCGGCAACATGGATCGTGCGATATTCTCGCATCAGCAGCAGCAGCAGCCCAGTAGAAGGCCCACCAGATTTTGTGTTTTATGGATGGCGCAACTTGCTCACAATCAAGCCCCAGGCCTAGCCCTGTCTTGCGTCTCTGCCCACGGAGAGCGGTTCGCTCTCCATACTAAGAGTCAAGCTTTACGCGGCGCTGACAGCCTTTACGCGAAGCGCGCGGTGTGCGCACCTGGGGTTGGGGGGCACGGCGTTGCTCAACGCAATCTCACAGCATGCTTGTCAGAACGGCCAGCCAACCCCCGATTCGAAACCAACCCCCGAATGCCACAAAATTTCTTTTTCTCCGGAACGCGGGCAACAACATCTGCCAGCAGCTTGTCGAGGCTCCGGAAGGGGACGTGGAGGGCCATCCACTGGCCGTAGTAAAGGTCCCGAAGCCGGCTGACTGTGGCAGTTGCGATGAGTTTCTCACCTTGAGGTTTGTAGACCCTTGCGAACTCCTCCAACGAACTCTCCGACTCTGCCTGCTTGGCGTAAGCCTTCTTCAGGTACTGGATGATGTCGCCCTCGTCGTTGCTCTTGCAAAGAAAATCCAGCAGGCTCGTGGCTTCGCCGTGCCAGTGGCTGTCTTCGTAGCGCTCGACGTAGCTCGGCTTCTCGTCCATGTCGGGGTAGGCGCGACGATCGGCTTCAGCGTCCCCCCGTAGCTGATCTGCGGGAAGAGCTGCCCAGCCAGCGTCAGCCACATCTCGGGCTCTAGTGGATGGTAGTCGAAAGCGACCCGCCGGGCAACGCTGTAGTCTGACGCGTCGTCATTCAGCCAATCCTTCGCAAACGACCCGCTGAACTTCGGGGCATAGGTGGCCACGTAGCGCAGCAAATTGTGTCTGCCGTCTGCCATCTGAACATCCTCGTGGCATTTCGTGACCTCCATGCTCTCCCGAAAGTATGCCCGGATGTGCTTCTGGAAGTCGCCCTCCTTGTGCTGCAGGCGGACTCGCCCAGCCTCGTCGTCCCAGATCGACGGCTCCTCGCAGACCGCGACCTGACTGCGGGAGCGGTCTCGCTGCGAGTCGAGAACGAGGCCTCGAAGCAGCGGCTCCTCCTCCGTTGGCTCGACAGCTGCAATCTTCCTTTCCAACTTGATGGTTGCCTTGTTCTCGAGGAAGTCCAGCGAGTGCGAGTGGACAGTTCCTCGACCGTGGTATTGCTGGCCTTTCGGCTTGCGTTTGCCGTCCTGAAACTCCAATCGAGAACAGAAGTTGACGACTGTGTTCGGGCGCTCCTCGCAATTGCCCTCCTCGTTTTCCGCCCAAACAAGTGGTCCCGCCAACCTTTGTGGTTCTTGCCCGCGAAAAAGCCACGGTCCATTTCCTTGAGGACGTGGGCCATGTGGAGTGTCTCTGGGCCCGCAAGGTTCAGGCGGCTGCGCCCGGCCAGCGCCATCTCGTGGAGGACCCATTGGTGGTAAGGGAAGGACCGCTCGTAGGTTCGGAACAACCCCGCCTGCCGCTGCATGTCGATGAGGGCTTGGTGTCGTACCCGCCAGTACTCGGGAAAGATGGGCGAGCCCTTGACGGCCAGGCGGAGGGGCATACCACGCGTCGCGTTCTTGCAGCCTCCCAAATTCGTCCACAACACCAAGTCGTAGACGAAGTGGAGGAGCTGGAAGTCCTCCGAATAGCCGACGACCGGGCTGAAGACTTTTATCATCCAGCTGCGCCGGACGCTGCGGCGCCCTTTGGTCAGCGCGGGCCCGTCCTCCACCTCGCTGCCCACTTCCGACGCCTCCTCATCCGACAGGCCCGCGCGCACACGCCTCCGCTCGTCGGTGGCACGGACGACCGTCTCGCACAGGTTCTTGTGCCAGTAGAGATGCGGCCAGACGGCGTTTTCGAGGCCTTGCTTCTCTATGAACCTGAGTGGCCGTTTCCGGACCTGCTCCGACGGTTCGCAGTGCTTCTTCAAAAACTCCTCGTGTTCGTCGATGAACTCGCCGTAGGCGCTCTCGTCCGTCCGCCAAGAACCGGAAGGCCTTGCGCGCCTTGCTCCGCAGGTCGTGGGTCTCCAAGGCCCGAATCTTAGCGCCGACGCTCTCAGCTGCCCAGGCAAACCGGATCCTCGTCGCGTGGACCCGGTAGCCATGCTCCGCCCGCTCGTAGCGTCCGCTGTCCACCTCCAGTGGCCGCAGCGCCTCCAGCACCTTGTCCGGCAAGCGCTCCGGGATGTCGTCCGGCTGTGGGACGTAAATGCCACGCCGGCAAAGGAGGCACTTCTTGATTGTTGGCTGCCTGACGCTCCGCAGGTCACGGGCTGGAGCGGGCGCGGACGCTGCCGCAGCCCTCGCAGATCTGCCACGAGCCGTGCTTACACCAGGCTTCCGCCATCCTCGCCCGCGCGCTCAAGGTTGCCCCCGGCAAGCCGCTGTCGTTGGGCGCAACGTACGCGGGCGGCAGGGGCATCCGCGCAAGCTCTGCCTCCTCGTTCGCCTCGCTGTAGCGCTTCGTCGCGCAGTCGCGAGCGAAAACCTTCCGCCGGATCATCATGCGATCCCGTCGAACTGCTCTCTCGTAGGTTGCCAAGGCGTCGCCGTCTAGCGGCCCCTGAACCCGCACGCGGCGTTGTAGGAGGTCGCTCCAGCGCTCCGGGACACTCTTGCGCGGCGCTTGCTGCCGCTCCACAGCGCGATAGATGGTCAAGTCCACGCGGCTCCCAAAGTCCGCTGCAAAGGCCTCGCCCCTCCGGCTCTTCAGGTTCTCCAGCGCCGCCTCGTACTTCGCGTCGTCAAGCTCGCGCAGCGCCTTGAGGGTCTTGGTCAGCTGGAAGCCGTTCTGGATCTTGTCCAGCTGCGCGTCGCCGCAGAAGACGCAATGGGTCAGCCCGCGCGCTGGCTGTGTTCGCGCCGGCTGCTCGAGCTGCGAAGTAGACCAAGAGCAAGCTGCCCTGTCTCGCCCGGGGCACTCCTCGTTCGGCCGCGGCTGCCGCGCTCGGCGCCGCCTACACTCGCTCCGGCTTCAGAGACTCGAACGGCGACTCGACCTCGTCCAGCGCGTCGCCGAAGTCCACCTCGCCGCCGTCGACCGCGTCGATATTCAGCCTGGCCTCCTCGCCCTCGCCCGCGTCGCTCGGTTCGTCGGGGAGGATTCCGAGCCCCGCAAAGTCTGGCGCCTCCGCGTCGTTTTCCTCGCTCTCGCCGTCGGCCCCCTTCTCCGCCGGCTCCATTTCCACGTCCTCTTCTTCTTCGGGCTCCAGCCGCGCGGCGACCTCCGCTAAAATGTCCGCCCGACGGTCCTCCGGCAACCGCCCCGTCGCCTTCTTGAAGACTTCCTCGTTCGCGCTCTTGAAATTGACGAGCGTGTAGATGAGAAACTTCTCAAGCTTCGGGCTCGCCGAGCGCCGAGCCATCTCCTCCGAGCAACACCAGACGCAGCGTCCGTGCGTCAGCGCGCGCGCCGGGCGCCCCGTCCCATTGCCGTTGAAGACACACGGGTCCGCCGCCTCCTCCGCGTTCGAGACAAAGCCGAGGCACGCGCAAGGGGCCATGTCTGCTTGGCAGGGGCGCGAGTGTTTTTCAAACTGGGGAGTCGCTTTCTTAGCAACGGCTCGAGCGCTGCGATCGCCGGGGTTTGGAACAAATCACTTCAATCTCGGCCAAGATAGACGACGCTTTGCAAGCCAGATCAACACGCAAATCAATGTGTTATTTGTTCTTTCCTGACTAGCCTTCCTGTTCATGTTGCGCTCTCGGCCTTTCCTCCCGTGTTGTCTGACTTCGCTTTGCCACACTGACCATGTCGGCCATACCCTTAAGGGAGTTTTGCAGCCGTCGCTAAACGGCCCAAGACTTCTTGTTGTTTCCGAAGCCCCGAGTCGCCGTAAATTTTTGATCGTCGCTAAACGGCCTGCGGCTTTCGCTCTCTTCGAGCTGCCTTTCCTTAGAAGCCTTTTTGATGGGCGTGGAGGGCGTGCCAGTCGCAGGCCGTTTAGCGACGAAGCAAAATTTCCTTGCGCTGGTGGCTTTCAAAAACAATGACAGCGCTGGGCCGTTTAGCGACGCGCTCCGAATTTCCTTTTCTCGGCTTTGAAGCTTCCTTATGCGGGTCTCTGCAGGGCGCCTAGCAAGAGCTTTTAATGAAAGCAAAAAACAGGTGTCCAGCCGCTGATAAACTGCTTGTGTAGCGCGATATCGGATTGGCCACATCTGGCTTGGGAAGCGTGTAAGGCGATTGGGGCCCAGCGAGGCCCCCTGGCATAGCTTCTTGCCAACCCGGCTGGGGCCTCAAGTAAGGGCCGCAAGACACGCCGCCGGAAATTCTCAGCCGTCGCTAAACGGCCTAAGACTTGTTCAATTGTTTTTTACTCGGGCAGCCGGAAATTTCCGGCCAGCGCTAAACGGCTTAGGGCTTCCTTCCTGCTCAAGCCGCCCAAGCAGCCGGAATTTTCCGACCGTAGCTAAACGGCCAAGTTTTTCAAGCCTTCTTGGCAGCCGGCCAGGTTGGCCATATCCTTAAGGGATTTTTGCAGTCGTCGCTAAACGGCCCAAAGCTTCTCCTTGTTTTCGAGGCCCCGACCCGCCGGAAATTTTTGCTCGTCGCTAAACAGCCTGCGGCTTTCGCTGTTTCCGAGAACCCGGGCGGCCGAAATTTTCGACCGTCGCTAAACGGCCCACGACTTGTAGCCTTTTCGAGTCGCTCTTCAGAGACGGGCTTGTTGGTGGCCGGCGGAAGTGCGTGGGTCGCAGGCCGTTTAGCGACGGCCAGAAATTTCCGAGCGCCGGGCAGTCCCTCCGCGTCGGCTACACCTTTAAAATGTTTTTCGGCCGTCGCTAAACGGCCTACGGCTTTCCCCCGCTCTTCGGAGGCGGGCTTTTTTGTGGCCGGCGGACGTGCGTGGGTCGAAGGCCGTTTAGCGACGGCCCAAAATTTCCGAGCGCCTGGGCAGTCCCAGAACGCAGAAACCGCTGGCCTTTTAGTGATAAGCCTGAATTTCCGCGTAACCACATAAACTGCTGGCCGGCCGTTGGTGAGCTGCTGGCGCGTCGTTGTGGAAGTACACGCAACTACATGCTCGCGAGGAGACATTTGTTGGGTACAAGTTGGCGGCTCTGACGTATTACGACAAAGCAGTTTTAGGTTTTCAGGAGCTACGCATGCCCGGTGGAGGTGGTGGTGGTCCTGGAAGTTTGAAGGCTGTGAACAGCAGCGGGACTTGCTTTCAATGTGGAAAGCCGGGGCATTTCGCGAGGGAGTGTCCGGGGGGGGCAGAGGCGGTGAAGGCAAGGAGCCTGCAAAGGCTGTACCTCGGGGAGGTAGTCCTAAGGGACGAGGAAAGGGTCCTTCCGGGAAGGGCAAGTCCAAGAAAGGACGAGGAAAAGGAAGTGCTCGAGGCAAAGGCCGCGTCGCGGGTTGTGTGGACGATGAGGAGTCCTATCAGACGGACGAGGAGCCGGAGCAGGAGGAGTACGAATATCAGGATGAGGAGGAGGCTGAGGAAGACACTCAGAGTGCTTGGAGCGATGCAAGTGAGGTGCCGAAGGAGACAACGAGGTTGTGCTCGCTTATGGGACGCTTGAAACCGGCTGGTTCTTCGGGTGGATGGCAGGTTTGCCAAGGAGGAGGCTGAGGAAGACAATCAAAGTGCTTGGAGCGATGCCAGTGAGGTGCCGAAGGAGACAACCGGGTTGCGCTCGCTTATGGGACGCTTGAAACCAGCTGGTTCTTCGGGGAAGTGCGCAGGGGTGGAGGGGTCCGGGTGCCAAGAGCTTGCTAGCTTGAGCCTATTGTTTCCTAGCCAGTGTGGACCCACCGTCGCGTGGGTGGATGGGAAGTGCGCCGTCGTGAAGCAGCAACCTGTCGGACAGGCCTGCGCGTGGGCATTCCATAGGAGTGAGGGACAGAGTGTGCATGCGCAGGAATTCGAATGGAGCTCTCTGCTCAACATGACCCTTGAAGGCCCGTCTCTAAGTTTAAATCAATGGAGCGTGGTTGAGGGGGTTAGTTGGGGCAGAGGCCGGACTGTTTTTCCTGCAGAAGGTTCGGAGTCTTCAGCAGCCTCAGTCAGCTCATCATGCAATGTGGCAGGAGGCCCGTCTCTAAGCTTGAATCCATGGAGCGAGGTAACCGCATGTTGCAGAAGTGAGCCAATTTTCGGCTATTTCAGAGAAGGCTCTCAGTCTTCGACGGACAGCCCAGGGGTGTGCCAGGCAGGAGTTTCGCATTTGCAGCCATTTTTGAAGCCGTCAGGGACCTTGGATCCACTCTTGACACGTCTTGAGGGTGTTGGTACCAACAGTGCGTTCTTTTGGTTGCTGGATTCCGGTGCTTCGAGGACCGTCATCTCGCGAAAATTCCTGGAGAGCTACAAGGTTCTCAAGGAGCGGGAACTGCCACAGCCGCTTAAGTTTGCGACAGCCAATGGTCAGTGCATTGAAATCTCCGAAGACGTGGTCATTCAGGCTCACTTTTCGTGCATAGACATAGATGTAGCTGCAGCAAAGCCGAAGCGGCTAGGTTTCGAACTCAGATGCCTTGTAGCAGATGTTGAGAACAACATTTTATCCATCACTCAATTAGCAAGAAAGGGTTGGACACTTAACATAGGCCCAGATGGTGCATCAGTGTACTCGGACTCGGTGCTCATAGAAGCATCGGTTTGGTCAGGTGTGCCATGGCTCACCGCAAAACGCACTCGCCAGAAGGTTTCATTCAAGAAACGTCCTGAGGTGAAACGCTATCATCCAGATGAAGACGTTGAGATGGGACAGAAGCTTAGTGCGTGCGTGGAGCCAGCCGTGTCAGCAGAAGTGTCCTCATGGGCCGGGTATATCAATCGCTGGATTGAGCAGCCAACCTTTCCAGGGCCCGTGCCTCATGAGTTGCAGAAGCCAATCAACCCAGACTTGTGTGCAAAATTTACCGACGTCAAAGTAGATAAATTGATAAATCCCGTAGTTGAGCATGAGCCGTTTGGTCGTGGTGAACCTCAAGATGTGCCAATTCCAGATGTGGTGCCAGACGAAGCAGAAGTGCCCGAGGCACATGCCATTGCTTCGCACGCCAGATACTTGAAAAGGCAGCATGGAGGTCTGAGAGTCAGCAACGCATTCTCGTGTGTGTGAATCCAGCAAAATGTGCCAGTGCTGGGTTTACGCTTTGTACACATCTTTGTGCATAAGAATCGGTTGCCAGTTGGAGTGTGAAGAACTCTAGCCGATGCAGGCTACGGTTCAAAGCAGGATCGCTTTGGGTGCGTGGAGCCTCTTCGCCTCGTGATGGCCGGTGGGAGCACCGACACGGTCTTAGTGGAGGAGACTGAGGGGGAGGGTCTCTACGATGGGAGCTCGGTGTTGACAAACGCCATGGCGCCCATCACGCCAGACTTCTGGAGAGAGAACTTGCGACGGTCAGTCGCAACCCAGGTCCGGGTGGCGTTGAAGACAGGGCAGCTCACTGGGGGCACGTCAGGAACGGAGAAGCTTGATCTTCGCAAGGAGATTCAGAAGCCGGCCCCAGACGCTGTGGTCTTGGCCCCGGATCCGGAGCCGGTGGTGGAGACCGCTGAGCTCGGCCTTGGGCGAGTCGCCATTTGGGTATGCTCGCTGAAGCCGGGGACAGTTGGACACCACGAGAGGTGCAAAAGAAGGAGGCTTGGAGTGGATTCGGTCCAGGTGCCAGCTTGCACGGCATGCTTTCAGCAGGACCGAGACATCGACCCAAGCAGCTCGATCCGGATCTCAAGAGTCCGGAGGGAAGCCTTCAAGTACCACACCGGTCCGGCACGGACGTGCCGAGAGGAGCAGGGAAGCTCGGTGGCGGCTACGGTGTGCAGTTGGTGCAGGAAAGAATTTGCTTTCTTGAGGGCACCAGCAGCGCAGCCACGGGTGCCTGCGCCTAGGGAGATTCCGGCGGAGCCTTTCCCGGCAGATGAGAACCAGCTGGAGGTGGTTGAACCGGAGGAGGAAGCAGATGGCGTGAACCCTGAAGCTGAGCCAGCTTTGGAGGCATTGGCGGAGGAGTGAGTGCGATAGGCAGCCAGCCTTGGTTTGGGTGAAGGTTTTTGGACCTTAGGAGCTTTAGGCATGGGGGGGTGTGAATAGACATTTGACAATAGTCAACTAAATTAGTTAAGTTCACTTTCCTTGTGGTGCAGTGACTTGCATGTGCAAACCAATGCCCTGTTGGGGCATTTCCTTCAGATGCCAAAAGCTTTTAGGATCGTGGTGCATCCACGATGCTTGTGGATAAGGAGACTGTGCAGTGGCCCTTATTTCAGACGCTTTGCAACGCAAGTGCATCCCACGTCACTTCGTTTCGTGTGTTAGGCCCTTGCGTAGCTTGGTTTCAGAATAGGTCACGGATATGTACATTTGTTTTCCGTGGTTGTGAGGTCTCAGGATTGTGCAGCAACCTGAGACATCAGTTGTATCACCCGAACCGGATTGGCTCAAGCCTGTGCATTGAGTGCGCGAAATGGTTCGCAGCTGATCGCGTTCGGACGGCGATATCTTGATATAGATTGCAGTTTGTGGTTGGAACATATCTTGATATTTGCGCTTGGAGTTTGAACAGATCGTTGCAGATTGTGCATTCAGCCGGGCGGAGACCTTTTGTATTTTGGGTCTCGACAAGGAAATCGCTGAACCTGTTCAGGTGGTTTGGGATTTCCGCATTTAGGGTTTAGGGTTTAGGGTTTAGGGTTTAGGGTTTAGGGTTTAGGGTTCACAGGATTTGAGACATGGAAATCTTCGTAGCGACGTCAATCAAAAGATTCGATCTCAATCCCACCCACCCAGGCCCGCTACCAAGGGCCAGCTTCCACACCAGCGCAAATCAACAAATCGAACGCAGCGAAAGCAAAGCGGCGAGCGCGCGCGCGCAGAGCGACCAACGAAGTAGGACAGATTGCAAAAATCGGCGAGCTGCGACCAAGACGAATTGACAAACGGCAGGCGATAGGCTGCAAGGGCAGAGAGTAGTTGCGAGTTTCTGCGCGCAAGAGGTCAGGAAACTACGCCCGCTGAGAAGCGACTCATGAAGCAGCCTCACGGGCTTGGCGATGATTTCGAGTTCGCGTTTAGCTGAATTGCAGCACGTCCCACCAGCTTGGAAGTTCTGCGCCGTGCAAAGCCAAGAGCGTCTCGATCGCGAAAATGCTTAGAGAGTCGACGGCCGGAAGTGGCAAACCACGGCGCGGCCACGAAAAACATTGCCCGGCAGCCCGGATCGAGGCCACGAAAAAAACAAGCGCGGGA
>CAUJNA010001706.1:0-60321 GCA_963377175.1 Effrenium voratum | reverse complement strand
TTCAACAACTGGGTCGTCTTCTCGCTCTTCTTCTTCTTCCCCTTCCTCTAAGGGTTCTAATTCTGGCATTTCATCGTCTTTTGACATTGAATGAACTTCCACACCAGCAGGTATTGAACTCTTTGAAACAGCACTTGCCATATCTTCATGTTGTTCTTTCCAAAGTCTCATTCGCTCTTCAAGTTCTTCTTTCTGTTTGTTCACTTCCATTAATCTTTCATTAGTGAAAGACTGGTGTTGTTTCAGAGTGTCAGCAAGTTTCAGTTCATTATCAATTTTAGCTCTTACACTACCACCGACCGACGTTGCTCCTTTCATAACTTCTTCTCTTCGGTTCAGTTCTTGTTTCTTTTGAATATCTAAGGCGCCTTTATTATCAAATTGACTAACATATTGATTTAATCTGTATCTTGTCACTTTTCTGTCTATTACATTTTCAATTGATGGGCGGTTCTCATCTCCTCCTAATGATTGTTTCAGCAGTTCATCATATGACGGTTGCATATGCAATTGAGTTTTTAATCGTTTAATCATATTATATAATAATCTGAGGTTTTCTCAATCATTTCTTTTAAATGCTTCTTTCTCGCTGTTACTTGTTCCTTTGTGTGTATTCCGACTAGTGACCGTGTATTGTCTAATATGTTTCTTATTCTGTCTAACTCCTTTCTGTAACTTTCGGTTCTGTTGCTTTCAACTACATCATTTCTATACTCTATTAATGCTCCGTGCGATTGCTTCGCTTCCAGTGTGTCCTTCAATTGTTTAAAGTAATTCATTCTTGAAGCAACACCCCATAAATCTGAAACATCATAATGGCATTCTACTTGTGGCGCTCTTTGAAATTCTACATTTCTATGACTTCTCACAGGCATTATTGTTTAATATTATAATCAGATTATTATTTAAAACATAGATGAAGATAATGTGTTTACTTGTTCTTGTTTGTCTTGTTTTTTCTTTTGTTTCAGTTCTTCGTAATGTTGATTTAATAGTTATGTTGCCGTAGGTTTCTTAATTGTTTCTTTAATCACTTCTTGTTTGATTTCACTCTTAATCTCTTCTTTCACTTCTGGTTTTATCTTTCGTATATGTTGTTGAGGCTTAACAGGTAATGCTTCTGTTGATGCTCCCCTACAGTGTTTTTTATGACTAAATCTTAAATTCTTTGGAAGCATACGCTTACCACAATCATCACACTCAACTAGTTCAACTGAAACCCTTGGTTTAGTTTTTGCTTTTGCTTTTGGTTTAGGTATTTCTTCTTCCACTTCTTCTTTTGTTTCTTCTTGTTTCCTTTCTTCTTTTGTGTCTTCATTAACTGCTTCGTTAGTTTCAACTACATCATTAACAATAGGTGATTCGCGTAGCGACGCGAAAGCTTTGCGTCCTTCTGTTTTATTTTCATCATTAACATCAACTGTCACAATTTCTGACATATAAGAAATTCTATATATTTTTCTTTCATAGAACATTTATTGAATAATATCGCTTTTCACGAACAATAGTGAAAATGAACAATTACCCCCGTTCAAAATAATTTCATTACCTAACGAATTAGACAACCAAAAGTCTAACTGCTTAAAGGTTCTATTTGACACATCTAAATAATCTAACGGGTTCATCTCATTATCAAAGACAATTCTTGCGTGTGGTGCTGTAACTGGCACTGTCTTAACAATTGTACTATCACCCGTTCTCAAATTTACCTGATTATAATTAGACAATTGAGAAAAATGAATATAACTATGTCTAATGGGTTGAAGATTCACGAAACCAGAAACATCAGCATTAGCATATTGATAAACATTCATTTGATAATTTCCTAAAACTTCATTAACTGACTGTAAATGAATTTGTCAAAACTGACGTTCCAAATATAATCGCCATATATTATTTTAATCTGTTCATCAGTTCATACAGCGAACTTTCTATCAGCATACTTTGAAGAAATTGTTATTTTATTAGTTTTTACACTGTAAATAACTTCAGAAGTATTTTCAGAAATTAATATTATCAACAATACCGTTAATTTGTGTTTTCATTTCTGTCGCTAATTCTGTTCCTGTACAAACACCTTCGTTTAAATTAACTGCCATCCAACGGGCATTTGTATTATCTTCATCTGGAACTAATAGGGAAGAATAAACAAATATAGTATATTATTGAATCCTGATTGTATTGAATACCAAGAGTTAGGCAATGTTACTTCATGAATGTAGCAATGAACGCCATTATCTGCTTGTAATGTTTCAGGGAGTCCAACTCTAAAACTTGATGATGAACCACTAATCCTATGAGCACTGTCAATATAGACCTTCTTATATGTAAGCATTATTAATTAATTGAGAAATTAATTTATAACTTTAATTAAACGGTGAAAAATTAAAAGTTAATTTATGAAACGAAACACGGCGAAGCCCTGAGGGGATTGATTTATCATGCACCTCACGGCAAGGTTAAACATTTTAAACCTTATAAGAAAACAACTAAAATAGCTGATGTTATGAAACAAACTGACGAAATATTAAATAGTTATTACCCTAATTCAAATTTAACTGATGCTCAAGGATTAAGTAGAGCATATGGCAATGGTAAAGGTTTTTATCTTGATGGTAATAAAATGTATGTAGCAGGAACATTTGGAAAAGGCACCTTTGGAGGTGCTGTTAATGACATTCTGGCGGGTGTAGGACTACCGTTTAAAATGCTCACAACGATTTAAAGACACATCAAAAGCATTGGTTGAAAACAATGAAGTTAAACACCTCATAACGCATAGTCTTGGTTCAAGTGTAGGGGCACAAATAACAAAAGGTTATCCTGAAAGAGAATTAAGTTTAACCACTTTCGGGGCACCGTTTATATCGGGAAGGTCTCAAATTACCGATGATTACATTAATTTTAGAAGTATCTTAGTCCCTGTCAGTATTGCTGACCGTGGTGCCATAACTGTTTATACTGGTTCGTGAAATCCATTTACTAACCATGATTACATAACTGGATACGGAGACCAAGGAAAAGATGTTTCAACAAGCCTTGAATCGGTAAATAAAATATTATATATTTTTTATAAATAAATACATAGTTAGATCATATTATATATATAATCAGTTGAGTGAACACTTGACAGGAAGTGAAACAAAACATAAACCATTAACAATTGAAGACAGGTGAAAGGATTTACACAGAGATGATAAACGAACATATGTAAAATGTCAATGCGGGTGTTTCATTATTAGGAGTGTCAGAGTCAGACCTGACTACATTAATAACTTGGTTACTACAATTTATGTTTTTGTACCAAAATACGAAAATGGTCATTTCCTCATCAATGACAACAGAAACAATTGTAATCACAGTCAATCAGATATTGGTAAAATAGTAGAAAGAAAAAACTATAAAACTATTTTCATAGTGTTATTAATGATGCAACATAAGAAATACAACAATGAAACAACAGAAGATATGGTTAAGAAAAAAAAAACACAATATAAGAAAAGTTCTTATGAAGAAATTAGAGAAATAGTGTTAGATAAAGAAAAAAAGTCAAATAATCCTGTTGAAGAAAAGTTTGAGAAACAAAACATGAAAATTATGAATAATAATTCTAATAAGAAAAATTACAAAACTATTCAATTTAGTTCAAATTGTTTCTAAATTAGACTATATATAGTAATGGAAACTTTTAGTGCTGAAGATATTCTAATTGACAACCTCTTATTTAGATTACATAAAGGTGCTAGTTATATCAATGAGCGTCGTTCTGAGTCATTCTTTCCGTCTGGTTCAAATGTTTATAAACCTTCGTCTGGTAATTGTGTATTGAAAATCGCATAAAATGCTGAAGATAATACTTGGCTTGACCCACAGAGTGTAATGGTTTATTTCAATGTTGAAAACCTTGAAACATCTAATAATAAACGCCTACGACCTTTGTCTCCTGCTTACGGCTTTTTCAAAAGGGCACGATTAATTGCTGGTAATCAACTTGTTGAAGACATTGATTACTACAACAGAAATCATCAAATGATGAGTTGCTTAATGTCTAAGGGTGCTCGTGATAATGCAAATGCCCAGAGTTTTGGTTATAGATTTGATGATGATTTAACACAAAGAGTAGCAAGCACTACATGTGGTGCTATTGGAACTGCTTATGACAGTGGAACTATTCCGGGCTTTCAAACAAAAATGCTTGTCGGATTTAAACCGATGCTTGGTTTATTTAACCAATTTAAATACCTACCATTGAAAGCGTGTCCTCTTGTTTTAGAACTTGAGCTCGTCTCAAACTTCCTTGATTGTATTGTTGAACCTGATGTTTTTCCTGATTTCACGGTTGCCGAGGTGACGAACGCATATAAAAACACTTCTGGAACTTGGGAAATTAACAATGCCTTTTTACAATGTGATGTAGTAAGTTTGGATAATGACCTTCATAATAAATATGTCGCCCATCTACTTGATGGAAAAGAATTACCAATCACTTAGAATACTTATATTTGTCAATCAAATTCTGTTGTCTGTCAATCAGCAATTAACACTACTGTTGTTCGTTCTGTGTCTAAACTCGCTGCCGCTTTCATCACTTTCGGTAAAGCAGACCTTTTAGGAGCAAGCGCCGAAGTCCATAAGGATTACAACAGATTTTATCATCCTATGAGCCGTATTACATACTCAACCAGCGGGAATTACAATTATGACCTTGGTTTAGAATTTCAATTACAACTCGGTTCAAAACTGTTTCCTGAATACCCCTGTAAGAGCATAACACAAGCGTTCTATTACGAAAAGCATTGAATTTACCTTTATTTCATCAGCATCATGTATCTATTGAATTTAACCAGTATAAATCAGATAAGTTCATCTTTGCTCTGAATATGGAAAAAGTGCCAGATAGTAGTTATACTGGGATTAACACTAAATCAGGGCAACAGCTTCTAGTTCGTTGTAAGCCTGTTGGAAATATGAATGTAGCAGTGATGCCTGACACGATTTATAAAACAATAGTGCCAGAACAAATTTTAAGCATTCGCGATTCTGGAATTCAGATTATAGATTAAACTCATTCAAAAATGATAATATTAAGAATATATTAATATTATCATTTTCTAATATTAATATATAATGCCTTCAATAAATTTCACAAATTTTGAAAATATAGTAGCACACACAATTAGTGAAATCAATTCTACAAGCGGGGTGACGAATATTACAAACATATACGCCAGTACATACACAAAAGCACAGATTGACGCTAATGTTTATGACATAAAACAATCATATAATATAACAGAAGTAAATGTATTAGCAAACAAAGTTCAAAAGCTTTCTTCATTATGAATAACACAGCGACCATAGCGAGTAATTTAGTTAATGGTTCATCAAATACATTTTTATTAGGTAATCAGACAATAACTTCAAATACAAATTTCAAAAATATTTCATCAAATACACATTTAATAAATAGTCTACATGCTACACCAACAACTAGTTTTAATAAAATTTCCTCAAACACGAGTTTAATAAATAACAATACTAATTCAATAAATACAAACAGTAATAAAATAAGTGTCCAATACTCACTGAATAAACAATGTAAATGCTACATCAGCGACACATTTAAATAATATCAGTTCAAATACATTTTTGATAAGTAATTTGAATTCTACAAAAACAACTAACTTTAATAATATCAGTTCTAATTCTAATTTAATAACAGGATTAAATAGCACCGTAAATTCACATAATACAGCAATAGCAGATTTACAGAGTGGAGGTGCATTTAAGGAAGCAGACTATTACAACAAAATAACAACTAATAACTTATTCTCAGATAAGTTAGATACATCATTTTTAAACAATACAATAATTCACAATATAACAATCACAGCAACATTTAAAATAGCATTTTTAACTGTAATTATTATCACGAATTATACAAAGATCTATTGATACTTATGTTTATGGAAGTTTAACAGGTTCAACGATGTTTTTAAATCAACGGAGTTTTGGAGATGCAGAAACTCACAACAGTGCTAAATTTCAAAATGATAAAATATTATTAAATCATACTACAACGAGGTTATCAAATTTGCAGGCAAATGGTTTATTTCATGTTCGTCCGTTTTAGATATTACAGGTTCTGATGCTCGTTATGTTTTGCAAAGTGATGGATTAAAAGGATTAATTACAGGAAATACAAACACAATTAATTGAATAATTACTGTAAATGATGCACAAGATATATCATTAGGTCACAAACTAGAAATAAGATCTACTGGTCAATATTAACATTAAGAAACCCCGACACTGCAACATTAAATTTTAGAATATATGATACGGTCAGTAATACAAAAGAATGGATGTTGAAAGGGGAAAATTTATTGATTGTCACCTTGGTTTAATTGATGATACACCGGCGCCTGTTTATCTTGGATGGTATTGTAAGGATGTTAGATTAGGTAATTCACAAAGTGGTAGAGATAGTATAAATAACCACCCTTTCGGAAGTTATGACACTACAATTCACGGTTCAACGATTTTAATGGATACTGTATATTTTAGTCGAAACTCTACATTTAACTCTCAATGAACTGTTAATGGTTCATTCAAATCACCTAATTTAGAAAAATATACCCCCGCGGTAACTGAAGCTTTTTATGTCCATCATCCTAAGTTTGTCGCTGTCAGTGTTGGTGATATTACTAATGCCTCTAATCAATACTTTATGGCAGATGGACTAGTTAACAAAACGATGTTTAGCAAACCTATTGATGTGTTAGGAAATGTTTGGTCAAATGGAAATTTAACTGCTACTGGTGATGTAAATTTTAGTGGAACTGATAAAATTGTCCATGTAGTCAATAACACATATTTGAATTTTAATAGTAGTGCGTGGGTTAGAAAACATACACTAGTGCTACAAGTAGTTTATATTTGATGGATAATAACCAGATTACATTTCATATTGGTAATGACCCGTCAATTGGTGCTAATGCTTATATGTTAGTTGATGGTAATAATACTAAGATATTTGTTTATACAGCGATGGAATGTCAAAGCACCTTTGCTACTAATAGTATTCAATCATTCAGCGGAAGTGATATTAATAATAATAGTCATTTGAATGTGAATACTGCTAATACAATAAAAAATGGAACAGGATTTATTAGTTATTATGAAAATGTTGGAGTTATTAAAAACTTGGAAATAACAAATACTGATAAAGCATTAGGTGCAATATCTTTTGATTGTGGTTTAGAAGGAACAGATACGGATATGAATGTTGGTACTATGTCTTGGGATAATGTCAGTGCTTTTAAACCATCTTATTTTTGTGACCCTGTTGTCATTAGTGGTGGTTCTTTAACAACTGAAAATATTATTACTGGTGCTTCTAATAAATTGAGTTTAGATGCTACAGAAATTGATAGTGAAACTAATGACACAATAGTAAGAAATACAAATACAGCAAACTCTACAAGATTTGTTATTCGTTTAGATACGACTTATGCTGAAAATAAAGTAGTCTTAAATAATGGTAGTAATAGTGAATTACGAGGCGATTGGACTATTGACGGTGATATGACATTTGGATTTTCAAACAAAATTAGTTTAAGACATTTAAATAGCGATGCTGTTTTGAGAACAGAAGCATTAACATCTATTGATAGTTATGTATCAGGTGTAAAGTATTTACAATTAGATGATACACAATTTACATCATTTAACGGTTTTAATTTATGTAGTAATGCACGTTTAAAAACTGAAATAGAAGATGTTGAAGACAATTGTATAGAAGCAGTTAAGAATATTAAGGTAAAACATGTATTAAAAACCATCAAACAAAGAAACACGAAATAGGATTTATAGCACAACCCTGTCAGGAATTTACACCTTCAAAATTTGGTATTGTAAATGATAAAGATGATGATCTAACAATGAGTTATGATAAAATGACAGCAGTATTATGGAGGTCTTTACAAACTATAATTAGTCGTTCATAACATTTGGAAAATGAAGTTTTTAAGCTAAAAAAAGAAAGCTCTAAATCACATAATATGTGTTTTTTTCAAAAGTAAAACTAATGATATTGATAAGACACCTCTTGATAAATTAAATGAAATTGATGATGAAGACACACATGTGAAAACACTAAATGAACAAGCGATGAAACTGGAAGAAAAAGGTATGATAAAACCTATTATAAATTACCTGCTCTCAATCTTTGTTTGTATTCATTATTCTAAATTGAGAATATCAACAATAGATTTAATATTATTGATTAGTTATTTAAAATTTAGATTGAAAATTAGTATAGAACATACTATTAACATCTTTTGAACTTAAATTTAAGAAGAAAAAAAACGAATATGGAGAATGCTTTATCGCTGTGTGATACACTTCTAAAAGTTTGTCCTTATCAACTACCGCTGCGTTTTCTTCAATAAAACTCATTAACTCCGATATATTATTTAACCTAACAATGTATAATGAACTGGCATTGGCACGAATTATATTGGCGACTGTTTTATATTTTTGAAGACTACATATGCAAGAAATGGCGTCATGTCTGCCTCTTGTCAAAAGTCCGTGTAATATTTTTGAATATCTTAAAAATTTAGGGTCATCACTGAAATCATCAATGCAAATTAATATTGAGTATAATTTCTTCACTTTATTATCTTTCATGTAGTGAATTACCTTCCTTTGTGTATTAGCATTATTTTCTAATTCTTCCGGATGATATTCTTGAAAGTATACTTGTTCTTTTGTATCATCTACTTTCATTTCTTCTCTTTGGTATTTTTTACTTCAACAAAAGTAGGGTCATTATGAACGGACGGACTAAATATAAAAACATGACTAAAACAATTCCTATATACATTTAGTATTAAACTTTGAATGAGGACACTCTTTCCTCCTGTCGAACTCGCAACAATAATACTACGAAATGGAATGCTTGGAACGTGCGGGTATTTAGATTGTTTATATTCATATTCAGTGATGTTTATTGGTTTTAATTGGAACATCAGGCATAATAAAGTAATATTAAAGATATTTAGAAAATATGTTATATTTATTATTGAATGGAACATCTTTTTTTGATGATATGATGGTGGCGAATATCAATGAAAAATGGAACAGGCCTTCCATTGCTTCAATCATAAGCATTGAAGATAATTAGATTGAATTAGTTTGTCTCCCGCTTGCGTTGCCCAGTGTGAAGAGCCCCATTACCCCACGGAGAAGAGACGATGGCGAACCCCGAGTATTCTAACATGCATGAAACAATAAAATGAATTTTATTAATTTATGTTTTTTCTTATTATTTAATATGGAAAGGAGTTATTCGGATTATATCAATATAATAGATGAAGTAGAGAAAGTAGAACAAGTTGTAATAACTGAAAATAAAGCTAAAATTATTGTTGTTATTCATTAGAATTAATTAAGGTAGGAATTCAAGATCAAAAATATAAATGTAAATGTTAAAATAAATGGGAAGAAAGAAAAACAAAAAGAATAAGACGGAAACAACTATTTCATCAACAGATGAAGACAGCGAAGAAGTTATTAACCAGACAGCAGTTATTGAGTTCCCTTGTCCAATGTGTAAAAGGATGTTAGAACTTAAAAATGAGTTAGAAATACAAAAGAAGGGAAGTTGTAAATGTTCTTGTGTCTCTATCGGGTTTAAGGTAAGTAAAACTGATTTAAAAAAATGAATATTGATAAAAGTAAAGACGGCGATATTGACTTGGAGACAGATGCGCATAATATTGCTATACGCTTTGGGAGGGATGTCACCCCTTCCGATAATGGTGAGAATTAAACACAGGCAACCATACGAGAAATGATGAAAATAATAATTAAATTATTTGTATTACTATTTATAATGCAAGATGTTATTGATATTATCAAATTTATTGGTACAAATAGATTGAAATTGAATAACTTGATTGAGACATATAATGAAAATGATATATTAAACAAAGCTTGATTGTGCTGATTTATTTGAACAATGATATTAACATGTTATTGTCAAAGAATATATTCATATACTTTAAAATGTATTGCTAATTTTGATAATAAAACTACTATTCAGTTTTATGAAATCACATTGAGAAAGTTAAATAATATTTCTACGAATAGTAACATTAATGTTGTTAATGTTATTGAATGTATTAAGTGCTTAATAATATATATTACTGATAATATTGAAAAGTTTCATAAATATTCAAAATTTAGAAAATGTATTATTTGTAACTTAATTGGTAAATTGAATACTAACTTAACGAGTTATACAATAACTAATTTTGAATTGACTTACAATGATATATGAAATGTTTGTGTAATATACAAGTTTAGTTTCAAATGTTTATTTTATAATCTAGTATATATTTACATGGATGAAGGATTAGATAAGATTGTTAAAAAACCTGAACAAGGTTTTGGAACAGAAAAATAATATTTTACAAATCTTACAAGAAATGGAGAAGAAGAAACCATTAACAAACAGTTATCAAAGTAAAGAAGTAGATAGAACCAGTGGCGAATATAGAAACAAAATATTAATTTAAACAAACTCAATAACAAAGAGATGGCGTTTTGTCAAATTGGCTGTGATGAAGATACAGGGGTTTATTCCTAAATTTTAGTATCTAAATAATTCTGATAATATGAAGTTATTAGAATTATTTCCTGGCACTGGTTCAGCTGGAATTGTAGCGAGCGGTGCTGTAAATCCAACATGGTGCTATTTCTAGACACGAAGCATGGAAAAGCACTTCCGCATGTTAAATCAACAACAGACGAAGACCGCAAATAGGCATGGTGGAAAGAAAATCTGTGCATGGTGGAAAGAAAAGACGTGCATGGTGGAAAGAACATACGTGCATGGTGGAAATGCTGTCTTTTACAGGGTTTCCACCGACGGTGGAAGCAAAAACGCACATGGTGGAAGTGAAATTATGTTTGTATCACGATGCAAAGTGATTGAAGAACAGTAATAGTCCATAATGTTTAATCATACTATATATATTTATAACATGTAAAATCGTATATGTTATAACTATACTTTACCTATGGCTTATAAATATTGTAATATGTTGCTTTTTCTTAATTTGCTTATCTCTTTCAAAGTGTGTTGTTTGAACTTGGTATGCGTCTTCAGTTTTTTCGTGATTTGACTGTTTGTTTCTATTTTGTTTGCCACTCTTCTGATATTTTTGTTGGTATGGTGCTTTGTTTTTTGTTGGTGTGTGTTTTTGAGTTTGGGTTCTTTGATGGTTTTGAGTTTTGCTGTTTTGTTGGTACGCTTGTTTGATTTAATGAATGTTGTATGCGTTGATTAAATATTTTGGTTGGGGTTGTTCTATTTTTTGAGTTGCTTGGTGGTTCTCATTTTGTTTTCTGTGGATTGCGTGTATTTTTGTTTATGCTGTTTGATTATTTGGGTTTGATGTTAGAAGTGCCGTTGTACATATTTTTTAGGGGAGGGGGAGGAGGGGAGGGGAGGGAGGGGAGGAGGGGAGGGGAGGGGAGGGGAGGGAGGGGAGGGGAGGGAGGGGAGGGAGGGAGGGAGGGAGGGAGGGGGGGGGGAGGGAGGGAGGGAGGGCGGGAGGGAGGGAGGGAGGGAGGGAGGGGTAACACTTGCACGCTTGGGGGTGTTTGCGAGTCCGCCAAATCTTCTCGAAGACTGCCGACACTCGAAAATAAACTAGATTGAACCGCAAACAAGCACACCCAAATCATCTGAAACGGACATAGCTGCGCTGGATGCCCGTTAGATACATTGCATTCTGTGCGACTGAGCACCTTTTCTCCAACGAACAACTTTGGTCATTTCTTTATGTACACCGCGTTCATGAAATTGGCCTCGATGGCACCAGTGACAGCGCAGATTCGATCCAAGGCCCATATGTGCTGGATCCAGGCGAGATCTTCCGGGTCAGACTCGTTGTAGTTGTGTCCGAAACCTGAGAGAAAGGGGCACGCACGAGGCGCTCCACTGTCATGTCAGAATGTTGTTTGATTGGGCTGTTCGAGGCTTCTTGCCTTCGACAAGTCTCTTGGTTTCTCGTCCAACACCAGTAATCTCCTGCAAAGTGAGGGGGCGGAAGTTTCAAGAAAGAAGGGCCTAGAGGAACAAGGCCTCTGTTCCGCGCTTTGATTTTGGCAGCGGATCTCGCTTGGTTTCTTTCACTCTCCTCCTCCAATCTTCTTCTCTCCTCTTCCCTCCTCTCTCCTCTCTCCTCTTCTCTCTTCTTCTCTTTTCTCTCCGCATCCTCCTCTCTCCTTCCTTCGCTCCTCTTCTCTCCTCTCTTCTTCTCTCCTTTATTCTCTCCTCTCTTCTCTCCTGTCTTCTCTCTTCTCCTCCCTTCTTTTCTTTCTTTTTCTCCCTCTTGTCGCCTCTCTTCTCTCCTCTCTTCTCCTCCTCTTCTCTCCTCTCCTCTGTCCTCTTCCCTCCTCTCTTCCCTCTTCTCTTCTCTCCCTCTTCTCTCCTCTCTTCTCTCCTCTTCCCTCCTCTCTTCCCTCTTCTCTTCTCTCCCTCTTCTCTCCTCTCTTCTCTCCTCTTCTCTCCTCTCTGCTCTCGTCTTCTTCTTCTCTCCTCTCCTCTCTCTTCTCTGCTCTTCTCTTCTTTCTTCTCTCCTCTCTTCCCTCCCCTCTTTTCTTCTGCTCTTTCCTCCTCTCTCTTTTCTCTCTTCTCTTTCCTCCGCTCTACTTGCCTCGCATCTCTCCTCGTATCCCCGGCTGTTTTCCTACTGTCATGCGCCCGAGGTTTGCAGGACCAGGCGATCGTACTGAACTCTCATTTCCAATACCATCTATTCCGCCAATGATGCGACCGTGATCCGAAACCGCCACCAGCTAGCTTACAGCACGCTCCAACGCCACTTTCTCCCGCGAATACAAGCATTTCGCGCAAATCTCTACACTCATCCCAAGCGCGCTCTGCCCTACTCCTCTCCTCTCTACCCTACTCTTGTCTCTGTTCTCTGTTCTACTCTTCTCTACTCTTCTCTGCTCTACTCTTCTCTATACTTTCCGTAGCTCGGAAGCACGCTCCACAGCGCCCAACAGGCGCAACAGCATGCTGGTAGCCAGAGCGGACACAAGGTCAGGTGACGTTTCTTGGTTCATTGGCAGCGCGTGCCGCAACCCCAGTCCAAACCATAACGAGGCAACACCTACATCCCAGCCGCGAGCCACACATTTTTCTTTGGAGAAAATCAATGAAGCAAGCCACAAAACTGAGGACCCTTCCACTCGAACAGTGTAGGAAATCTCAAACCCATTTGTGGCCCAAACTGGCTACTTTCCTTCAAACATGCCCCGTTTCAGTGTTCCAACATCACCCCGCTCCTGCCTTCAAACATAGGGTACAAAATGCCCGCATAAACGCATTGCATCCGCTTCTCAAAGCGCGCGTCCAGCACGTCTTTGATCTCCTGGCTTCGCACAGCCTCGAATGGCGACAAGGATTCCTTGGCAGGCACCACAGGCTCGGAATGAACGATCCCCATGTGGTCTGTGCGCCACTTGGCTGGCATATGATGCCAAAGGTTGTTCATCACTGCTAGCTGTGCTGGCGTCCGCTGCAGGAAATTTGGCCCAATCCAATCGGTGATGACGAACACACCTGAGGGCTTCAAGGCCTTGGAGATCTCTTCAGCAACGTGTTCGATGCGCTCGAAGTGATGATATGCGTGTTGAATGTAAATCACATCAAACGCCCCTTCCTCCAAATGGATCTCATTCACATCCATGACATGGTAGGTTACAGGAATCTCTGGGTTTGGCTGAAACTCCAAAAACTTTTGATACATCCCCTCTGCAGTGTCGTATGCCTCGATACTGTCCACCCCGAATGATTTCAGCATTGGGTACTCGCCCGCCATGGGCCCGCACCCCAGCGTCAATCCACGCCTCTTTCCAGACTTTTCCCCAAGCAATGAGCGTGCCAGGGTTCCCACATCTGCAACTTTATGGAGCTCATGCTGAAAATGTTGGATGCTTGTCCAGGAAATTCGCCATTGCAAGCGATCATCATGCTTTCCCCAGAACGCAGCCTCCTCTTGCGCTTTGTGCTCGGAAGCCACACTTTGGCTTAACAAAGAATTCTCGCCTGGTTGGAGGCGCCGCCCATTAAGCATGCGCTTTGTGTACACTGCGTTCATGAAAGTGGGCTCGACGGCTCCGGTTTCAGCTGTGAGTCGATCCAGTGTCCACATCTGCTGGATCCAGGCCAAATCCACCGGGTCAGACTCGTTGTAGTTGTGGCCAAAGCCTTTCGCAAAGCAGAGCTAAACCCCCGCCCCCCACACCCAGCAACTGCACTCCTGGCTATATTCTACGCCACCTCTACTCCAGGCTAGTTCCCAACAGCAACTGTCGTTTTTAAGTTTCTAGGGCTGGTGTTGAGTTGCGCCGTGGGACTCGGACCCAGGAAGCACCCGGAGCCGGCTGGACTGGCACCATGTTGCCGTTGGGTTGCAAGGCTGGGCTAGTTTTTCACCAGATAGATGAAAGCCATGGGGGTTCTAACTTGAAGTGAGGAAGGAGTCGGTGTGACTCAAAACTCCGGCCGGGTGCTGTTGCAGGGTGCTGTTGCAGGGTGCTGTTGCAGGGTGCTGTTGCAGGGTGCTGTTGCAGGGTGCTGTTGCAGGGTGCTGTTGCAGGGTGCCGTTGCAGGGTGCTGCTGCAGGCCGTGACTCAGATGCTGCTGCAGGCTGTGCCTCAAGAAGATGCGCAGGGAGCTGTTGCAGGGCGCTGCTGCGGGCCATGCATCAAAGTGGCGCAGGGTGCTGTTGCAGGGTGCTGTTGCCTGTTGCAGGGTGCTGTTGCAGGGTGCTGCTGCAGGCCGTGACTCAGATGCTGCTGCAGGCTGTGCCTCAAGAAGTTGCGCAGGGAGCTGTTGCAGGGCGCTGCTGCGGGCCATGCATCAAAGTGGCGCAGGGTGCTGGTGCAGGGTGCTGCTGCAGGCCGTGACTCAGATTTGCGCATGGCGCAGTTGCAAGGTGCTGCTGCTGGCTGTCGCTCAGCGTTGCGCGTGCCCCCGTGACTCACAGTTGCGCACGGCGCTGTTGCAGGGTGCTGCTGCTGGCTGTACCTCAGACTTGCGCAGGGGCCTGCTGCTGAGTTGCGCAGGCTGCTGTTGCAGGGCGCTGCTGCAGGCTGTGACTCGGATGCTGCTGCAGGCTGTGCCTCAAGAAGTTGCGCAGGGAGCTGTTGCAGGGCGCTGCTGCGGGCCATGCAAAGTGGCGCAGGGTGCTGGTGCAGGGTGCTGCTGCAGGCCGTGACTCAGATTTGTGCATGGCGCAGTTGCAAGGTGCTGCTGCTGGCTGTCGCTCAGAGTTGCGCGTGCCCCCGTGACTCACAGTTGCGCACGGCGCTGTTGCAGGGTGCTGCTGCTGGCTGTACCTCAGAATTGCACAGGGGCCTGCTGCTGAGTTGCGCAGGCTGCTGTTGCAGGGCGCTGCTGCAGGCTGTACCTCGGATGCTGCTGCAGGCTGTGCCCCAGACTTTGCGCAGGGAGCTGTTGCAGGGCGCTGCTGCGGGCCATGCATCAAGGTGGCGCAGGGCGCTGGTGCAGGGTGCTGCTGCAGGCCGTGACTCAGATTTGCGCATGGCGCAGTTGCAAGGTGCTGCTGCTGGCTGTCGCTCAGAGTTGCGCGTGCCCCCGTGACTCACGGTCACGCAGGCGCTGTTGCAGGGCGCTGCTGCAAGTGTTGCAGGCTCAGAGTTACGCAGGGCGCTGTTGCAGGGTGCTGTCACAGGCCGTGACTCAGTCAGAGTTGCGCAGGGTGCTGTTGCAGGGCGCTGCGGGCCGTAACTCAGAGTCGCGCAGGGTGCTGTTGTGCTGCTGCAGGCCGTGACTTAGACACCTGTCCAAGTGTATTAAGTTGCACCTGGCGGAGTTTTGGTGGGTTTGCTTTACACGCCGCCTTGAATGGTATGAAAGGCCGCGGCGGGTTGCTGCTGCGGGCTGCTGCTGTGGGCTGCTGCTGCAGGGCGCTTTGCCTTGCAACGCGCAGCGGCGGATTTTCTTACTGCGCCGCCTTGCATATGGCTTGAAAAACGAGGAATGCGATTGAGACACTGCGGGTTGCTGCTGCAGGTTGCTGCTAGCTGCTGCTTTGTTGCCGGAACATACTGTTGTGTATTCTTGCGGCGCAGTCGCCTGGTGCGAATTGACACTGCTCGCAAGAAAAAACGCTATGTTTTGAGATGGATACCTGTGCGGTACGCTGCCGGAAAAAACATGTTGTGTATTTGGGCGGTAGAATTGCTTGATGCTCGTTCGTCTCTGCCTGTTCTGCGTAAAAAAATGAAGCGTTATATTTTTTCAGGGCCAGGCTCTTGGTACGCTTAGCTGCTGCTATGTTGCCGGGAAAATATTGTTGTGTGCTTCGGCGGTAGGACTGCCTAATGCTCATTGGCCCCTGCGTGTTCTGCGCATTTGTTTTGAGGCACAGGCCCGTGGTGTGTTTTGTAGCTGCTGCTTTGTTGTCGGAAAATATTGCTGCAAATTTTGCGGCGCAATTGCCTGATGCGAATGATCACTGTTCGCGAGAAATATATAGCGCTATGTTTTTATGGAGACTTGCGTGGTATGCTGCTGCTTTGTTGCCGGAGAATACTGCTGTGTATTTTGGCGGTCGAATTGCCTGATGCCAATTCGTCCCTGCTTGTTCTGCGTAACGAAAAAAAACGTTGTGCCTTTTCAGGGACAGGCCGTTGGCATGCTGTGTAGATGCTGCTTTGTTGCCGGGAAATACTGTTGTGTACCTTTGCGGAAAAACTGTTTGATGCCAATGACTACTGTCTGCAACCTGGAACGTTGCTTCCCTATGAGTTTGGGGGCAGCTTAAGCCAAGAACGAACGGTGAGAAGACATGCGGGCGCAAGCCCTAGAATGAACAGATGTCAGAAAAGAAGGCTCCAAAACCCCAAATAGTCAAAGGAAGTTTAGACGGAACTTCCGTGTTACGGCGAATAATTGTAAGCTAGCTCTCTGGAGACAGATGACACGAGAAAAAATGCGCGCGCACATTTTGGCGGGAGAATAGAAACGCGCAAAAAGCGTGGCCCTGTGCGTGAATTGGCGTCTCCGGAGATGTGAAATTGCCTGTTCGCAGCGTCTCGTCAGAGCGGTCTCGGAGCGGGTTCGGAGCATGGCGCCGGGCCCATTGGCACGGCAACGCAGAGGTTTCGCAAGGCTTGAATTGTGTGGCAGGCGCAGCATTTTGGCAAGGTCGGGCGCAGATTTCGTGGCAGGCGCAGCATTTTCCAAGAAGGAATAAGCCCGCGAGAAAAATGTGCGTGCGTGTGGTGGGAGAATAGAAGCGCGCAAAAAGCGTGGCCCTGTGCGTGAACTGGCGTCTCCGGAAAAGCGGTGCAGATTTCGTGGCAGGCGCAGCACTTTTGCAAAGTCAAGCTTTCCCAAGGTTTGAATTGCGTGACAAGCGCAGCGTTTTGGCAAGGTCGAGTACAAATTTCGTGGCCGGCGCAGCACTTTCAAAAGGTCAGGTTCGAATTGCGTGGCAGGCGCAGCACTTTCGCAAGGTCAAGAGATTTCGTGGCAGGCGCAGGACTTTCGCAAGGTCAAGCACAGATTTCGTGGCAGGCGCAACACTTTCGCAAGGTCAAGTACAGGGGCAGCACTTTCGCAAGATAGATCGATAGATAGATCGATAGATAGATAGATAGATAGATAGATTGACAGATAAAAAAAAGAGAGGTAGATAGATAGATAGATAGATAGGTAGATAAAGAGATCACTAGATAGATAGATAGATAAACTAGAGGACGATTGGCCCGAAAGCATTTTTCCCCAGGTGCTCATCCAGCCGCGGAGATACGTTTTTACATCGCTGCGGCGAGCGTGTCCGCGCGCGGCGATGCTCAATGCGTATGGTCACATGAGAGCTCCATCTCATCGTCCTACGAGAGGAAACATGGCAGTGCTCGATCCCACATATTTACATCCGTTAAAACAAGAAGAGTAAAGCTCGTAAAGCTCGAAACGAATTAAGCAAAAGGAAGAGCAATCAATAGCAAAGCTTACACGACGGCCACAGTTTCTGCAAAGCACGCTCGCGCAACTTAGCTCTGTGCAAGATGGCTCCGCGCAGCTTGGCTCTGTGAAAGTTGGGTCTACGCAAGCTACTTTTCGCGAGTGGCTCTGCGCAACTGGCTCTGTGCAAGTTGGCTCTGCGCGAGTCTGCTCGGCGCAATGCGCTTTGCACGAACTGCGCCGCGCGATTTCTCACGAAAGTGGTCTGCGCAAGCTGCATCGTTCCAGGCTGCTGCGCGCAAGTTGCTCTCTGCAAGCTGCTGCACGCAAGTGCTCTTATGCAAGTTGCTCTGCGCAAGTGCTCTGAGCTGCTGCGCCAGTTGCTCCGTGCAAGCGCTTTGCGCATGTGCTCTGTGCAAGTTGGTCTGTGCAAGTTGCTCTGTCCCGCAAGTGCGTGCAAGGTGCGCAAGTTGCTCTGCGCCAGTTGCTCTTAGCAAGTTGCTGACCGCGAGCTGTGGGAATGTACTTCGCGTACATTTTTGCTTAAAAGTTGTGATTTTCCAGCCGGAGCTGCGGGAGTGTGCTCCGCGTACTACGTTTGTACTTAAAAGTTGCGATTTTCCAGCCGGAGCTGCGGGAGCACGCTCCGCATACTACGTCTGTACTTAAAAGTTGCGATTTTCCAGCCGGAGCTGCAGGAGCACGCTCCGCGTACTACGTTTGTACTTAAAAGCTGCGATTTTCAAGCCGGAGCTGCCGCGGACCAGGGGGGAATCGAACCCGGGACCGCGGGATTGCGAAAGCAGGCGCGCACACCACGAGACAACTTCCAAAAGCCGTTTCGCGAGCAAGAAAATCGCACGGCGCCACAGCGAGAGCGCTTCGACACGCACGATCTCCGCAGAGGGTTCGCCGGGCTCAAGACAGATGCGCACGGCGCCACAGCGAGAGCGCTTCGACACGCACGATCCCCGCAGAGGGTTCATCGGGCTCAAGACAAATTCGCACGGCGCCACAGCGAGAGCGCTTCGACACGCACGATCTCCGCAGAGGGTTCGCCAAGGTCAAGACAAATTCGCACGGCGCCACAGCGAGAGCGCTTCGACACGCACGATCTCCGCAGAGGGTTCGCCGCGCTCAAGACAAATTCGCACGGCGCCACAGCGAGAGCGCTTCGACACGCACGATCTCCGCAGAGGGTTCGCCAAGGTCAAGACAAATTCGCACGGCGCCACAGCGAGAGCGCTTCGACACGCACGATCTCCGCAGAGGGTTCGCCGGCTCAAGACAATTCGCACGGCGCCACAGCGAGAGCGCTTCGACACGCACGATCTCCGCAGAGGGTTCGCCGCGTCAAGACAAATTCGCACGGCGCCACAGCGAGAGCGCTTCGACACGCACGATCTCCGCAGAGGGTTCATCGGGCTCAAGACAAATTCGCACGGCGCCACAGCGAGAGCGCTTCGACACGCACGATCTCCGCAGAGGGGTGCGTTTCGTAAGCTCCTGTCGGGCCTACCCCCGCCAGAAAAAGAAGAAGAATTAAGAGTCGAGAAGTGAAGGTAGAACAGAAAAGTTAGCTTGTGTTTTTAGGATAGTGAAGTAACACCCGACAAATTAGCTTGTGCTTTTAGTAGAATGAGATAACAGCCGAAAAGTTGACATGAGAAGTTGGCAGGTGAAGTAACTCTCAAAAGTTGACATGAGAAGTAGGCAGGTGAAGTAACTCTCGACAAGTTGGCATGAGAAGTTGGCAGGTGAAGTAACTCTCGACAAGTTGGCATGAGAAGTTGGCAGGTGAAGTAACTCTCGACAAGTTGGCATGAGAAGTTGGCAGGTGAAGTTGGCAGCCGCTTTTAGAAGAAGAACCCTTCGCAATGCTTCCGGGAACAAACAGATAGATAGATAAAAAGAAAAATAGATAGATAGATAGATATAGATAGGTAGATAGATAGATCGATCGATAGATAGACAAAGAAAAGGGAGATAGATAAAGAGATAAATAGATAGATAGACAGACAGTTAGATAGATATATAAAAAGAGAGATAGATAGATAGGTCGATAGATAGATCGGTAGATAGAGAAGAGACTAAGGGAAAAAAACGCAAAAACCGGCAAATCGATAGAAAGAAAGAAAGAAAGAAAGAAAGAAAGAAAGAAAGAAAGAAAGACAAGAAAGACGGAAACAAGGGAGGAAGGAAAGGAAGAAGGAAGAAAGAAAGGAAGCAATAAAGAATGACGGAGACACAAAAGAAACAGTGAAAAGGAAGAAGAAAGAGAAAACAGAGTCAAGAAAGGACAGAGAAAGAGAACTATAGTTTTTCTAGTTTTGAAACTTCCGCCCACCGGCTTCGCCGGCTCTACGGGTGTTGGGCTTAACTTGACGACGGGTGGCCAGGAAGCATAGAAACACGTTAAAGAAAATCTGACACCTCCCGAGCCTGATGAGCAACAAAACGTAAACACGTCATGTCCCTGACACATTTGCGAGAGCGCTTTGACGCGCGCGCTCTCCGCAGAGGGTTCGCCACGACCAAGACACATTCGCGCGGCACCACAGCGAGAGCTCTTCGACACGCACGATCTCCGCACAGGATTCGCTTTCATCTTGCAACGATTGCAAATGAATGAAATGCTGCAGGCCACGAAACTCACAGACCCTGTTTATGAGAGTGCTGCGCTGGCCATCCGTTGCAGCAGCGAAAAGCATACTGTGCCCGCCACGAAAACTGCACGCCAATCTTACAGAATGCTGCGCTGGCCATGGAATCCAGGCGTCAACACACAAGTCCGAAAAATCGGCACGCGCTACAGCGAGAGCGCAGTTTTGAAGAAAAGGCCGTTTCATGCTAAACTGTCGCGCGCAAGACCCTTTTTGCGACAACTGCCATGGTTTCAGATCTCCGACTGCCCAGGCGTCGTGCCCTGACCCGAGAAAGCCACAAACACACACACCTTGCGTAGCGACCCTGCTATTAAAAACGCACTTTGCTCTCAGAAAAAACACGCTTGGCACGTGTGCGCGAAGGGGTGTGTGCGTGTGTGTGTGTGTGTGCGCGCGCGAAGGCGCGCGCGCGCGTGATCCGGGATGCGCAAGGTGTCAACGGAATTGCGGCTGCTCAGCCCACGAGCTGTCATTTTTCCTGTTTGCAGCCTGCGACAGGAAAAATGAAGGTCTCGTGCAGAACCAGGCTGTTGTGTGCTCGGGCTTTGGGAGCAGGGTGATGCCCAGCGGGAATGCGCGCGACGAGCACCTCTGGTCGGTGTCAGTGCCAAGGAAATTGCGGCTGCTCAGCCCACGGGCTGGCAAGTTTCCTGCTTTCAGCCTTTCCTGCTTGCAACCTTGAACAGGAAAATTGACAGTCTCGTGCAAAACCAGCTGACGTGCTTCTTCTTTGCGAGTTTTGGGGCTGGCCTTGCTTGGGCATTTTTCCTGCTTGCAGCCCTCAACAGGAAAAATGAGGTTCTCAACCAAAGCCAATGCAACCGTGTTGCTGCATATTTACTGTCAAGAGACGGCAAGGTGACGTCCCGTGGGACGCTATGCACCGAACCCTCCATATACGGACGATGCCGTTATAGCCGAACCCGTGTAAACGTTGTAAGGGAGAAGGAATGATAGTTACAACAGTGGTCCTGACAAATGCAGCGCAAGCGAAGTGTTTTCCGCTCTCAATGCCGATCACGTATGAATGCAGCTACACATCAGATCTTGAACCTCAATTGTGTCTTGAGCCAAATGGCGATCAATGGAACTTGGTAAGCAACACTAACACGGACCTCAGAACAGCTTCCCAATTTAGGCACGGGGCCTAGAGGGTTTTAACATCCCCCATTTGGGTCGCATTGTTCATCATGCGGTCCAAACACCACAAAACGTTCCACTGGCCACGGCTTCAGCTACGAAATCGTGTCGTGCATTCTTTTACTTGCTATCGCTACACCGTTCATTCGTTGTGAAACATGCCGGGTTCGATTGTATGAAAAGTGAAACATTCATCCACCAATCGAAGCGCACTCCCATATGCAGGTGTATACAATACACTATTGTCACGTCATTTGACCACCAGTGAACATCCCAGCTGCCGCATTTGCGCATCGCGCAGCTGTCATCCATGGAAATGGGTTGGCCACAGAAGTCCAACAGAGGCGCCTGCTCGTAAGCAATCTGCATATCTCCGGCAAAGAAAATATCGGTGAGCAATCAATGCAAATCATAGCCATTCCAGATACCATGGACAATGCATAAATAATGAAAAAGATATCATCCATGAGGTAATGGTTCCATCCATGAATATCCAGAGTGTCGTAGTCATTGGAATATGTAACAATGTACATATCCAGTCATCTTGGACACATGAATTCATATCATGACATAAAGTCGTTCCATCGCAATGGTGTCGATGAGATGCAAGCAACAGATGGGGACTAACCCACATCGTGCCGCAATCAGCATCTTCACTACGCATACCTGTCACCAATGGACAGTCTGTGTGTGCGTCGACGGAACTCCTCGTCCAAGTTCTTCTGGGCTTCTCACGCCCGGACACACTTCTTATTGTGATCCTCTGGTAACCAGTGCCCTTTCCGAAGGCACCAATCCAGCAGAGGTGTGTCGCATTTGTTCGGGTCGATGGCCGAGATGATGGCGCTCACATTGACCGTATAACCATTCTTGCCAAGGTTCAGGCCATCCCTCACGAATGATATATACTTACAGTTGAAAGCCAGTGAAAAGCATCTGAAAATATTATCACCCACCGGGTGCACTCGGTCCTTGACCAGGAGCTTCATTTCGTCCTTGGTGACATCGAGGATTCTCGCTGCAATCCACAGCTTGTAGAACGTATATAGTCCCTCGCATTTGCACACCATCATACGAATATATTCTTCACGCTCCTCAACAGATCGGAAGACTCTTGTCCGAACATTCTCCGATTGAGAAATTTTCTTCGCTGTTGATGGCAAAAGTATACCTTCCTGATCGTGCTCGGTGATGTTGGGGTATCTCTTGAAGTCATTGTGGTAAGGGCAGCCCGCCCTCCCCTCGAGCATCGTTCTCTCCTCGCCACCCTCGAACATCCCCCACATCTTGGACATCTGGAGTGCGATAAACCCTGCCATGTACTGAGCCTCACGCGGCTCATCAAGGCAAATCGCCATCCGCTGGGAGCTTATAATATCCCGTGACGCCAGATCAGTGTCGCGGTAATTCCAACCGCTGTCTTCCTCTTCTGACGCATAGCCGGATGTATATCCTTGCGTGTCCATGTCGTCTTCTTCTCCCGGAACTTCCTCCGCTTCGTCATCATCCTCCTGTGCCGCCGCATCGTTGTTGGCTTCTTCCTGTGCACGCCTGGCATCTCCCGAGACGTTGGGGTTTTGGTTGTCCTCCTCGTCGTCGGAGTTGATGTGGATGTAGTACCTCCCGGTGGAGATCAGCTGCGCCTCACACTCCAGGCATAAGCAGAAGCAGGTGGGGATCGCGGTCGCACATGACGGACATATCCGGCACCTCAGTCCTTCCCATGTCTCATCATTCAAAATGACGACTTTGCTGATTTCGTCCCTGACCTCGTTGACCTGCGCATTGAACTCCTCCATCTTGTTGTTCCGATAGAGTTCGCATGCACGATCAACCATGTCCTTGATGTAGTGCAGACTATCGGCACCTGTCTCGGTCTCGGGCATCCTCTCGTTGATCTTTGCGACGTTCTGGAGGAACATCGCAGCCGACTCTTGGGATGAGTTGACGAAACCAGGGCAGATCTCGTTCTCCACACACTTCGAGTACGCTCTCCTGATGTCGACGGACTCCAGGCGTTTCCCTCCGTTGCTTTTGCCAACCCAAATGGACTTGACTTCATAGAACGGGATCACGTCAAAGACCATGAATGTCCCATTTGCCGCGACTCCAGCTCCATACCGCGCGAGGGTTGCACTGGGAATGTAGATGATCGCAATCGGATCCCCCTTCCTTACGTTCCGTAGCGTCACCTTCGTTGCCACGTTCATCTCATCCCATGGAGCAAACGCTCCGAAGTGCAGTGCTAGCCTGTTACCGCCATCGATTCCGCCGGGGACTAACCCACAGCGTACGATGCTTGGCAGATTTTCCACATACGTCACATGGAATGCTCCTCCGAGAGAATCACCCATCCTTGCGGAATACCTATTTGCCAGTGCGGATGAGCTCATGAATCCAAAATCACTGTGACCAGTTGTGACTCGGATGCACCAAGGTCTGTACCATCCGTCGCATCTGTTGAACATCCTGTCGATGTCGTCCCGATCCAGGCCAGCTTGGTCATCTCCTCCCTGGCCGCCCTCGTGTCGTTCGGGTTCATGATGCTTGGAAACCTTGCTGCCAGGACCTGAAATCTCGATTTCTTGCTTCCAGATTCCTGCCACTTGATCACCTCCATGATGCCCATGTATCGTTTCGCTCTCGAGGTGTTAGGTGGGAATATGTCGTTGTTCCGGTCGTCAATGACTGCATCAATGTCGACCCATCCCCCTTCGTCGCACCTGAAAGCACTTCCTCGGCAGCTGCCGATCTTGTGTCGAAGGACCCGGCATAGGTCGTGAGATAGCTGGTTTGCTTGGTCTTTCGTAGCAAATACCGAGCGATCATCGCCAATCCTGCATAGTGGAGCACCGTCAAAAGGAGCAACGCAGAAGTTGACACTCTTGCCAAGCTGCATCACGTCCACCTGCTCAAGGATTGCACCTTTGGGAAAGTATCTGGGGTCAACGATGGACGCATACGCCCATGGCAAGTGCACATCACTCACGTCGCCATACTTCGGGATGTAGCACGGGATGGTGTCACACCCATCTCAAGCGTCTTCTTGAATGTCCTGTTGTCCCCGCACGGGTTGTAGGTGAGGTCCACGCCACCGCATTGTAGCTCTCCTCCCTCAGCCGTGTCAGCCATCTCCACCAAGTTGATGGTATAGCTATACATCTCGATTGTTTCTTTCCCTGCTTGTCCTCCTCTCTTTCTTTCCTTGGACGTTGATGAGGACGGTTCCTCCGTATCCCCCATATCTTCATCCGATGAAACGGGATCACTGCTGAGTAGCTCACGGAGCATCTTCATCGCTTTCTCATTCCCAGCAGCCTCCTCAATGTCCTTGCAGTCGCCGTCGTGGGCCAGGTTCGCGCACTTCATGCAGATTCCCATTTCTCCCATGCACTTCTCCATTGATTCCAGGAATCCTCGCGCCGCTCTCCGCCCATCGATCACTCGCTGCTTCTTTTCTTCCTGAGAATTGGGCTGAGAACTTCGGCTCGGGTCTGGTGCTTGACCAAGACCGTCACCTTCGCCCTCCGTTGCCTTTCTCTTGGACCCTTGGGCAGCAGGCTCAGTTATCAGGGATCGCGGGTGTCTGGGCTTGACCTTGTTCATGATGTCCAGCACTTCTTTCGTGGGCGCGCCGAGTTGTGCGGAAGGTTCTGGCCCGTCGTGTGGGTCACGTTCCCGGCGAGGTGTCGTACTATTGACTGCTCGAACTCCCTCTTGATCTTCCATGCATCCTTCCACAGCGGCAGTTCGTGCTGGAAGTACGACATCACCTCAAAGAATCCCAATACCATCTCGACGACGTCCCCCAAGGATTCCTCGTTTGAAGTCTGTCCCAGGAGTTCATACATCGTCCCCTGATCGAGCACGCTCTTGATCCAGGATGAATAGGCCACGTTGCCAAGATCCTTGTCTATCATGAAGATGGACATTCTCTCCTCGACTCCCTCGGAATTCTTGCACATGATCACATCCCGGGATGCACATAATTGCTTCCCGTGACCGTTGTTGTAGAACTGTGCTGCCTGATCCACTGTCATGCTCACGAAACCCACGTGGGATAGCTCCTTCTTCAGCTTGGAATATGCGAGCTCCCGTATAATCGTGATCATGGCCTGGACGTTGTTGACATCCACCATGAGGTTTTGAAGGTCAGGGATTGCTACCACACATTCCGCGAAGAGTCGCGTGTACAGCTTCTTCCCTCCGATAGACCTCGCAATACCGTTCGTGTCCGCATTCCAGTTCGCGCAACAGTTCACGCAAGAAGTGGGATTGAACTTCGAGTTTGGTCCGAGCACCTTCGACTTGCTCACCTGCATTTCTCTAGCGCAAAGTTCGCAGATAAACTTGCTGAGCTCCGTGACCGAATACCATCGAAGACGTTGATCACCGACATCGGCTTTCCCAAACGCATCTTGTCCGCCGTGTCCTTCATCTTGCTGTTCTTGTTTTCGCTTTGATTGTGCAGTGAAGGTCGGCTTGTATTCAAACTTCACCTTCGACTCCTCCATGTTCTTCGGGATGTTGAATCGAAGGTCGGGCTCGTTTATGCACGTCTCCTCCAGCTCACGCACAAACGCGTTGCTTGGTGCGATCACATCGATGGATTTCTCCACCAGCAATCGCTTCAGGAGGAAATGTTGCAGGTTCGAGCTCCCAGGGATCTTGTAGTTCTTTCCTGTGAGCGCATGGACCACGCGCCACAGGCGATCGTTCTCGGTCACCAACGCGCCTGCCGCCTTGCAGATCTCGCTGACCTTGTTGGCGATCGTCCCCAAGTCCCCTCTTCCTCCATGGAAAGCAACATCGCGATTCACGCACACCACGACCAGGCCCTTGCATGTGTTGACGAGGTCAGATATCGCCTTTTGCAGGGAGTCAATGATGGGATTGGCAGTCACCTGCCACCCACATCCCCTCATGCACACCCAATCATAGAGCGACATCCAAATGTGCACCGACACAGGTGAGTCATCCATGTCTCGCCTCCGTCGTTCGATGATGAGCTTATCCAGTTTCTGTAATCGGGAGATAATACTCAATGTGTCATTGGGCGAGGAGACTTGCTCACTCGACCCATAGTATGATCTCTCTTCGATATTTGTCCACCCCTGTTCGTTGACCATCATCTGGAAGGTCTTCGTGCTCCCTTTCGAGTTGACGGCCCTCAGGGGCCAGTCCAGGACCAAGAAGCTCTTCTTCTGGATCATCATATCGCGAATCGTTGCCTCACCAATGGGGCTCCTTTTCTGCCTCTTGATAATCCGGTTCAACTGTCCAGGTGCGTTGTCCGGGTTCTTCTCCGCCTGGATCAACGCGTTGATGGCTTTGGCGCCCGGAAGGCGTCCAGTAATCAAGCATCCTGTTTGGGCACACAAGAAAGCATACAGCTGTAGCCATGCCGCATTCCCCTTCCCAACATAGGAAAGAATAATCTTCTCCGCGCTGGTCTTCTCCTCGAAGTGCAATAGCGAAGAGGTCAGGCATCTCAGCATACACTCCCAATATGTTGCGTTCTTACCTTCTGCAAGACACGGCCCAAATACAGTTTGTATGATTGGGTACCCTGTATTGTTGTCTATGTTGAACTTCACATTGACAGTCGCGCCGCTCAAAGTAATACCCCCTTCAAATGAAGTGTAGGTATCATGTCCAGCAGTTGGGTTGATGATTACCCACCTGTCGTCATCACCACCGGAGTTCATGCGAAAAATGGAGTTGATGATCTCGTTGTCGATCTTGACAGCATCGCTAGCATGCGATCCCCCACTTGAAGCTCCATGCTGGGGGACTGACCCACCAGAGGTTTGGCTCCTTTGCCCGGAGCTTGGCGCTGACTTCTGCTGTCGCTCCGTCTTCCGCGGCGGCTCCGTCTTCGATGAGCCCATCACCCACCACGTCGGCTCCTCCCCAACCACAAAATCCTCGGGATACTTCTCCAGTTCCCTCTCGACTTCGTGCATCGTGCAGTAGCTATTCTGGTAGAAATCGATCGTGACGTCCTTCTCGGCTTTCTTTTCGATCTCCTTCAACCAGCTTACCCACTTGCGCCGATCTTGGTTCTCAGCGGCCCTGTCAGCCGCGTGCGGTGCCAAACTGATGGAGTTGATGTTCATCGCAGGCAGCTTTGACTCGTAGATCATGTCGATGCACCACAGGAAGTTCCTGGCGAACTCGACCTCTCGATAGAGTTCGTTCAGCTCTCTCTTGTCTGGACGGAAATAAGCTGTGTACGACTGATCATTAGCGTGCCTTTCACCGAGCAATGGCTGCAACCTCCTCATGATGAAGGATACGCACATGAGCGAGTTGATCGCCCCGATACACGCGTCAGATATGTCACTGGGGGTTGACCCACAGATCATCCAGCGCAAGAGATTGTGCTGGCTGGCATCTTCATCTCTTCTCAGCGCATACGCGAGGTTCTTCATCGAAGCGTGCAGCTCATTCTGGTAGACCAATCCAAGGTCCCAATTCTTCTGATAGTCGTCCTTTGCGCCACGACCGTAGAAGTCGATCTTGGGTGGCTTGATCACGCTCAACGTGAATACTTTCCCCCAGTTTCGATCTCTGAACCTCGATATTCTCCGATCGTGCCTCTCAAACTCTGCAGTCGTCTGGAACTCCTCGGAGCTCCTCCACCTTCTCGACGAGGCTCTGGTTGGCTCATCGCTGATGAACTCTTTGTATACCTCCCCGACCGGGGTGTCCTGATGAAATGCAGCTTTGAACGACCGTTCCTCGTTGTCTTCGGCCACACCTGATGCGAGATCCCAGATGTCTGTGATTGATCTCAACATATCCGCCCCTTCTATGCAGCACTTGGTCACATTGAGCAACTCGGGGTTCTTCGCTAGCAGCGATGCCTCACCGCAAAGTTGGTTCAGCGCCGCCACGATCTTCTTTCCCTTGCTGCAGAATTCCCTCCATCCATGCATGCATTCGTCGGCAGACAGTTGCCCGAAAACTTTGCTGATGAACTCCAACGCAACCCTCATGGATTGCCCTTCACCTTTCATCATCCCGCGGCATTTGGCAGAATAATACGCTGAGTAGGCATAAATAGCAGGGACGCCGATGTCCTCGATCCACCTTATGCACATGCCCAGGTCGCTGCCCATCTCCATTCTCTTGAGAATCCTCTTGCCCTCCTCGATGGCGTTCTTCACCAAGTTCCCCAAGAATATTGCCGCTTGTCTGGACTTCCCAACAGGCACGCAGAAGAACTCATTCGTATTGACGACAGTCGTATTGGCAGTCATCTTGATGATATTCTCCAGAACCAGGAAAACCCAAAATAAGCAGCTGCAAATGAAGCCACGGAATTGTCCCAATACGAGCCCAGTCTCCGATTGAGGTGATGAACTGGTCCAACTCCTCCTTGAAGCTTGGGGTTCGGGACTGACCCAGCTCCCCGTACGCACCAGAGGTTCGGGACTAACCCAGCACCTCGGTGGCACAGTTGGGGTGGTGCAAATTTCACGCGCAGTAGCTTGATGCTTCCGCGATCTCCCTCGCGTAATGCAAGCAAGAGCGAGTTTCACTGGTGCCGGCTTGAGGCACTTTGCTCGAGCACGAAAACGGCGAAGGATCACACCTACAATTAAGGACGTGTACAACTGGGTTTCTTTGGTTTCACGACCGGCACAAGGTCCATGCTCATGGTTTCCATTGCATTTCTTAGACAACGAGCTACCAAGGTCAAAGTTCCATGACACAACTCTCCATGGTTTCTTGATTGGCATGGGTCTCTTGGCGTACCTTTGCTTCAAGCCATAGCGACACCCATCAAACTCGTGACTAGTCCCATCATGAACAACCTCATGCAGTCTCTCGTCTTTCCAATAATCGCAACTTCCAGGCAACTCAAACAAAATCGCAGCTCGTTTTGTCATGGCATGCCGTTTGATTTCAACGAACCGTTCAAACAATCTCCAAAATTCCCTTTGTTTGGCCTCGATTTTCTCTGCGGTGTCAATTCCGCGAGTCTTGTTGAGGCGTGCCCATGATGATCCCCCCGTGCAAGGCCCGGCGAAGAACAACAAATCGGAAGGTTTGGTAAGCACATGTCTGGCGATTCTCCCCCCGTACTCGCTCAGTAAGTCATCAACCAAAGTTATGGTGACGACCTGCGGCCCGTTATGGCGGGCAAGGGCAGTGAACCAGTTACGCGGTTCGGAACATGCCATCAGCACAATGGGCCGAGCCAAGTCAACACTGTAAAGAGTGACGACTGTGCGAGTTCTCATACCAGGAAGCGAGACATGCACAGGAGCGCGAAGCACACCACCGTCATGTTTAACCATCGCGAGTTCAATACCCGGCGCTAACTGTGGTTTGTGCTTCACCGCAATGCGATACGGAACAAAACAACGACCAGGGACAAGCTGCTCGTGATTGATATGCAGACAACGCATAAGCAACTTCAATCGGAGCAAAGTTTCCAAAGCAAGGTCGTTGACACACTTTAATTCTATGCGCTCGTTCGACAGTTCTTCAACGAATGCGGCCAGCACGGACTGCATGTCAACATCCCCGGACCCGACGTGAATTGGTCGTGGTCGTGGAGATCGCTCCCGCGCCGGTACAGCAACCGGTACGGGATGAAACTGCCAAACTGCGCGTTCAACCCATCCATCAATCCGCACACATTGCAACCCTGGGTCGACCTTGAGCCATGACCCGTTCTTCAGAAACCAAGTGGAACGAAGCCACTTGCTCCCGAACGGTGTCATAACCGCGAGTGGAGGTTTCACACGCATCAATCTGGGCCCCTTGGCAACAACAACCGGATCATGTCCTTCATGCTCATGCAATCCCTCTTTGGATGTCAATCCAGACCACCACAGGTCTGGGGGCATGATCGGAATGTGTGTGTACGGAAATGTTGGAACTCCGTCAACCGTTCCCGAAGCAGTCTGCATGGTCCCTTTTATGGGATCACACGTGGGTGTGAGCGCCTTGAGGATATCCCGGTCAGACAGCAAGCTCGGGTCAAGTAGACCAATCTGCAAACATGCATGTTTCCATTTGCGCCCATCATTGAACGCCTTGGTGTAGATGTCAGCCGCCATCCTGTCGGTGACCTCATACGCCAAATACATGTAATCACGTGTGAACATCTCATGCATCCACGAAATGCTAACACCATGGCTTCTCTCAAGGTGGCGCATCGTGGGGTTTCTCCCCGATCGCACAACACCGATCATAGCCTTGTTATCGTCATAGAACACAAAGTTCGGTGACTTCTTGAGAATCCGCTCTAACAACTTTAGAGCAGGCATACCCATCGATCTCATGGCAACATCGGCCGCAACTATTTCGGCCTCGGGAGTGGAATGACTCACACAACCCTGTCTTTTGGAGCTGCCAGACAACGGAAACCGGGTATTAGGCCCTTGTATATTCAAGTGTCCACCAGAGGTGGAACGTAGCGAGTCAACGCATCCCGCAAAGTCAGCGTCCGCATACAAGGCCAAGTGCACATCATCCATAGGGTCTCCAACCCAACCGACCATGCGCCAATGTTTAGTATGATGCACATAGCACATCAAATGACGCAAACCCCGATCATCGGAGTCGGTCCACCTATGCACATTCCGTGCTAGGCGATTCACTTGCCGCAACAAATCGAAGCGAGCAATCCGCGCACCGTACAGCAACTTCATCAGTACGCTAGCGGCATGCGGAGCAAGGTGTCCACGCACGGGCTCCTTCATGGCCAACTCAGGAGTCCCTCCCCGTTGGTCCGGCACTGTGGCAGAACCGTCGGTGGGCACAAGATTGTTACACCAATTGCACACGACTGACGGCCCCTCTCTGGCAGGCTTCCGCGAGACGTGATTCTTTGTTTCCTCATGCAACTCAGGAGTGACAACCTTATTCAACTTCACGTCGCCCGCCACTTCAAGATAGCGGTCGACACAGGAACGTAGGAACTGTTCCATGTCATAGGTCACCGTTGTTACTCGGTGTCCGTTCCCGAGAGTGACGTTTCCCTTGCTTTGATTGCAACCAAGGTACATGTCAAGTCCAGTCTCGGGCTCTATCTTCAAACGTGTACGCAACATGCTCCACCCTTGGGCAAGGTTCTTCTGTGGCCCTGCCATTTTGAAGTCGTCGACATACACAACCAGAACAAGCTGGAGCTTTTCATGAATGTACACTGAAGGCCATTCTTCGCCGATGGGTTCAAAACCAACGGCACGCACCGATTCATCGCAGTGCTGCTCCCAGAATGTTCCCGCATCTGGGTGTCCGTACAGCGCCTTCCTCAACGGGACGACTGGTCTTCTGTACTTATCCCATTTGCATTCACTTGGCACAGCCTCCGGTGGCAATTCAATCCAACACGGCGTGCCTCTCAAGGTGGCCTGTATGTACGCCTGAACAGCGTCGGCCATCTGCACATCCCAGCCATCATGACAACCCAAAAAATCCGCCCAACGCGAGGCTTCGAATGAAGCAGGAGAGTTCCCCAAATCTTGAAACATCGCAGCCTCAAAGCTTTGGTTCTTCACTTGGTTCCCCAGCAGCACGCCTCTACCCTTGAACTTCCTCTTAGGATCACCAACAGGCAACTGTGAGTGCTTTTCAACGCAAATGCCATGTGCGCGAGCCATGTGTATCTCTTCCCCTTTCGCTTTTGCCTCCTTGGCTACAGCGTCATATTCACGCACCGCGCCAAGATCGAAGACGCCCTGGTCGATTAATCCCGACCATTCTTTCTTCATCGATGCCAACGCATCAGGGTTGGTCAAGCATCTCTTTCCGGCCAACCGGCCTGGATACTAAAGCGTCGAAGAATCGTACAACTTTCACAGCTTTCTCTCTGTGCTGTATTCGCTCAGAAGTCACGCACGGCATCGATGGGTACTTCTTGGCTTCACCGTCTTCGCCTATCGCAGGCATGCGAGTGGCACTTTTCCAGAAACTACCTCAGCAGACTCCTCCCATTCATACCAGGTAAGATCCGTCGATTCGTCGACCGATGGATCCGTCCCCGATGCCGTCTCAGCTTCGTCTTTCTGACTCTCCATGACTGATGCAACCGCCTTCGTCCAGTTTGGAGTCGACTTTGATCGCTCCTCAGACTTGAACTTCCAGGCATAAATTACTACCAGACACTCAAATTCTTTCTCAAGCTGAACGTTTCGTCTCAAGACGTCTTGGGACTGCTTGGAATCCATGAGGACAACCACTCCGTCAACAGGATTAACAACAATCCTGACCCATTCAAGTTCAGCCAAGTGCTTCCCATCCATTGGGTTCTTGATCTTTGATACGTTCTTCCGCAATCCCCAATTGTACTGCCATTCTACTCCACCCCAGCGGTTTCGAAGCATCGCTCGAATTCTCTTACCACCGGGCATCTGTAATGTCCGTGTCTCGGCCGGCGCAGAAATCTCAGATTCTTTACCCTTGGGATCTTCTTCCTTTTTTTTACCACCGCCCTTCACCTCGGCCTTTTCTTCCTTGGTGTAGTATTTACTCATCATTTTCCATTCCTCAGGAGTGTACTCTGGAGGTCTCAACGTCTTCATTAACCTGAATCCATCTTTCCCGACAGGATACGGTCTTCCGGCCTTATCGATCTTAACCTCCTTGCCATCATCGTTGACGTACGTGATGCCATCCCCAGGTAGTCCGACTGACACATGTGGAAGGTCGGACTTCTTAACCTTTTCATCGCCCTTGGCATGTCCATCTCCTTTCCCCTTTGATGAGCTCGGTCTAGCATCTTCCTCTTCCGCATGGTCCCCCCGACCTCCGACAAGTACCTCCGGACCATCGTCAAGCAGTAGACCAGCGATCTGATCGACCTCTTCGTCAAGCAGTCGCTTCTCGTCACTCTGCAGCAGTTCAGGCTCGTAGTCCTCATCTTCGATCAGGCGGTCACGTGCATCCAGACCGATTGCATCGACAGACATCTCTATCCCTTCCAAAGTCTCGTTGGCAACCTTGTACTTCTGTTGTATTGGGAATGTCAGAGGAGATTTCAGAATCATCCTCTCCGTCTGGTGTGGCATTCTCAACCGAGGTGGAACCTTTGCCTTCTTGATGTTCAGCTCTGCGCCCGCAAATGCGGTGAGTGCCCAAGCGCGATACTTGTTTGCCCAATGCATTCCGGTGCTCAACACATATCCAGCAAATATACCAGTTTCCCCTCTCGGTTCGAACTTCTCCCTCTTCCCCCCTCGTGCTTCACTTGGCTTGAAGTCTACTAGCGCGCCAAAAGGTATCTTCTCGCCCTTGAACTCCTCGCCATGCAGCCTCATCCATGCACTCGATCCATTCACCTCTTCGATGTTCATGAGATGGCACAGAGTGGTGATGGCCTGCACCCAATAACACGTGGGTAGACCGGCATGTACAAGACAAGCCGAAGTCTGGTCAATGATGAATTGATTTGTCCTTTCAGCAAGGGAATTATTCTGCGGTCGTCCAGGCAGCGATAGGTCGTGGTTCAGCTTCAGCTCCACGCACGCATTTATCAGTTCTGGGCCATCATCCGAATATACCTGCTTGATTTTCCTCCTCCCGCAGAAGTGCTTGATGGCCCTGACGACGGAGTCAGTGTCTCTTCTCGCGGTTGGATAGGCCATGATAATTCCGGTATATATGTCCCGGATGATGAGCGCATACCTGCCTTCCACTTCATGATCTCCTGACGCCGTCACGAAGTCGAACGTCACCAGGTCCCCGAACGTCTTTACCTCCCTCTTGAAGGCTCCCGTTCGCGATCTGAAGTGTCTCATCTTTGCCTTGACGCATGATTCGCAGAAAGGATTTCGGTACCTGTGTGTAAGCAAATGAGCGATGGAGTTGGCGTCCCTCTTGAGGACTCCCACTTTCCTCTTTATTGATGATCCTTCGTACACATCAACTTCGATTCCGGCATCTGGATCATCCTCATCAACCTCTTCCTCGTGAGCTTCGGCATCACCATGTCGATGTGGGACTGACCCAACATCTACAGGTATTTCCTCAGCTACGGGAGGCGGACGTACCGGACCGGCTCCTCCGGGTGGTCCGAAGTCGAATGCACCATCATGGTGTTCGCCCTCGGCCTCTGCGGATTCACCGACAGCGGCGGGTGTGACTTCGTTGTCATCGTCACCTCCCTGATCTGCCTCGTCGTTCGTTACCATCGCCAATACTTCCGAAAAGTGCTCCTTGAGGTCGTCTATCGTAGGGCGATGCCTGTTACTCCGAAGCTTACCATCACTCACGAGGTATGGGATGTCGTCCTTGACCTGCAAGTGCACGAATCCCTGCTTTGGTGTAACCATGAAAGGTAGTTTACCAGGCATCCAGTGAAATGCATAACCCATCTTCATGCATCTCCTCCCTACTGACAATACCGTGGGCGTCTCATCCAACACGTGAGGCTCGACAGTCTCGTCCAATTCGTCAACGACTATCTTGGCCACGTCGGACGTGGAAGTGGAACCATTCGCGGTCTGGAATACAATCTCGTCATCATCTTTCACGATGTCAACACCCAGGCTTTTCGCCTTGGCTCGTCCGATGAGATCATGACCACACCCGGTGTCCATCAACCATTTCACCCGTTTGCTGATGCACGTTGACATGGCGAAAACGTTCTTCGGCAAACCATGCTGCTTCTTCCAGTCGACAGCCGATTCCCTGATCTCGTCCTTGCTCTGATCATATTCGAACATTATGCTGCTCTCCTTGGTCACCGGGAAGTAGTGTTTCTTGTATATATCATCCACCACCTCTCTCAGTATTTTCGCTCTTATCAATGATCGTTGGACTTGATAGGCTGATAATTCTCGATGATCACTGCTCTTGAACTTCTTCTCGTCGACGTACACGTACTGATAAGGCTCATTCTCATTGTCCTCATAACCGTACCATTCCCCTTTTCGTTCCCATTGCCTTCTCTCGTCTTCGAGGTAGGTGATCTCTCCATTCTCGTCGACGTCGAGTACTTCCTTGAACCATACCATTTTCTCGGGGATCTCGGACTCGCCAGACCATCTCGATGATTCGCTCATCGCGTCGTCATCATGCTCGCGTAGACAGTCTCGGCTTCATCCGGTTCGACCTGATCAACGTCCTTCTTGAAGCTTACCTTTCCCGCAGGAGCCGATTGCTTCAGGACTATCGCGGGCATCGTGATGGCCCTCCTTGCAATAGCTGGCGCTGCGGCCTTGGCGGCAGCCTTCGACTTGGCTTGAGCCTTGTCGCTTGACGTTGCCGGAGCTGAATTGTTCTTGATGAGCTCGTGCCTGTACTTGCAAGCGCTCCCCCTGTCGCACTTCCCCTTCTGAAACGCGAAGCATGCTCCATCATCCCTCTTTGGTGACGACGATCTGGATTTGGACTTACCCTTTCCTTTCCCCTTGGGCATGTTCTCCAGCTTGTGCTCCGTCTTCTTGCTGTGGGAAAATGTGCATTCATTCCCTTTCACGCATCCCTTCGCCGATTTGAAGTGACACCAACAGGGGTTATCTTTGCCTCCGCCCGGACTCTTGCCTCTGTCGCTGGCACCGTCGGACTTGCCGTTCTTGCCAGCGTGCCCCTTTGCTTTGGCTTTTGGGAGTACAGGAGCAGCATCAGGTCCGCCGGGTTTCCCCTTTCTGCCCTTCAAAAAGGCCTTGCCACCCTGGTTCTCCTGTTTGCCAGTTGCAGGAGCCGCATCTTTGCCGCCTGACTTCATCATCGACTTGACCGATCTCTCCTTCATGTCAAGCATCAGGTCCTCCCGATCCGCCTTGATCTGATGGTCGATCAACGCCAATAAGAATTCATACGTCTTCTGAGGATGCTTGTCCGGTAGTCTATGGTAGGCATTGAGGCCGAATTCCATCTTCTTGCTCCCTTTGATCTTCCTGTAAAGGATATCTCTGAGAGCCAGTTTACTGGGTCTGTCCTCGCTCCTCATCTTCAGCAGCAAATCATACCATTTGTTCCTGAACATAACCAAGTTCTTGTCTCCAGGAAAGTCAAGGTTGAATAGGTGCTCGATGTGGTAGACAAGATCCGTTCTATCGGATGTTCTGAATGATTGCATAACCAATGCCACCAGCTCTCGTCCCTTCACGATCACCCCTTGTTGATGTCGTAGTTCCGAGTGTCGCGTAGCGTCGAGGTACACGTCCTTGGCTTCGTCAGGTGCTTGTTTCAACATGTTCTGCATGCCCATGGCCATCTTAATATCTATCGTAGCAAATCTGTCGCCACCTGAATCGCTAAGCATATTCAGGTCTGGGTTCAACCCAAGAGCCTGTTCCAACCATTTCGTCCATGTGTCGGTATCTGGATCTGCACATGCGCTCAGAACATTCATCAGCAGTTGCATCTTCCAGTTATCAAGTTGGTGGATCTTTGGCCAAGCCGGAATGGATACCCTCTCAGCCTCTTTCCTCGAGATCCTCGGTCTATCGTTCTTGATCTCTCGATCATCTCTCGATCTTCTTCGTCTCCTCCGTGTCCGATTGTCATCTTCTTCCTCTTCTTCTTCCTCGTCTTCTTCATCTTCTTCGTCGTCGTCGTCCTCATCCTCATCATCGGGTGGGTCATCCGGAGGTCCTCCTCCACCACCAGTGAGGCTCAACTGACGTCGACTTGCTCCCTGCCTATTCCCATTAGGCGAGAATCCACCGTAATCCAATGGGGGCGTAGTACCGTTGTTTCCCCCTCCATCACCACCACCAGTCGTAGTAGTGGATTGTGGGACATGCCCAACAACCCCTTGCATCTGGGATAGGTGTACATCGATCATTGGATCACCGAAAGACGGAAAAAGAATCGAACCTGGCATTAGTGACGAATTAGGGTTCAGATTCGAAGACGATGACGGGACTAACCCAGCCACCTTCTTGTCTACCCTATTTGAATTAGCTTGGGATCCTCCCTCAGCGCGTTTCACTACTGCTCGTTCACGATGTCCATCTTTGCTGCTGGAGGCTTCCTGTGTCTCCAGCTTCTTGTGTGCACGTAGTTCCTCGTTGTCAGCATCGAGTTGGCGAACAAAACTCTCTTCTTGCTTGAGCGTCGCCTCCCTTTCCTTCAGTTGTCCCTGAAGTTCATGCATTTCCTCAAGGTACTCATCGTACACTCCCTTAGCTGTCAGTCTCCAGTACTCAGCCTCCTTCGACTTCTCGTCCATCGTGCACCGTTCTTCTTGTTTTGCTTCTTAGACCTGGGCTAACTCCAAGATCGCATCTTGACGATGACCACCTTCGACAGCAATCATCTGGTCCTTCATTGACACGTCGGATTCATACTGTTTGACGATCTCTTCCTTCTCGCGAAGCAAGCAATCTGCTCTCTTTGATTCTTGTTCCGCAAATACTGTAACGTCATTCAGTCTCGCCATCAGCTGTTCCCTGGAGTCCTCCATAGAGTACGTCTCGGGGCGCTTGAGTGCGTGCTCCAACTGTGATTTCAGACTTTGGACCATCTCCTCCTCGTTGAACTTCTCGATAGATGTAGACGATTCGATGCCTCTGATTTGTTGCTGATAAACTGATATCTGCTGTGAAGCTTCACGGTGTATCTGATTTGCACGTATAGCTGACTCCTGCGCGGCCGACTTCTCGCTTGCCATGTAGGATTTCATCACTGCAATCTCCCGCTTCTGCTCCATGATAGTTCCTTCAGCTTGTCTCGTCTGTTGCATTATAATATTCGACTCCATGTCTTTCTTTCCCCGTACTGAAATGCGTTCATTTCCACCTTGCGCATCTGTTGGGCCTCCTCCTCAAACTTGCGCCATGCCTCAGCCATGTGGTGTTGGTGGTGACTCACTAGATGTCCCGACTGCTTGCTGGCAATCTCGCATCGCCTCTCCAGCTCTCGGATCCGGATGGTGCTTCCATAGTCTTCTTGATGAAGATTCGCCATTGCAGCCGACATTTCATCAAGTGTCTTTTGATATTCCCCGATCTCCACCTCCATCTTATTCTTTTCCTTAATCGCGGCGCGAAACTCCGCACTGGTGGGTGACTTTGACCTCCCACCCTTCGATGTCGATCTCACGCCCTTCTGCGACGTCCGTGGTGTCGCAGGCGAAGATGATGATCTTCTCGGTGGGGATTCTCTTTGCTTCGACTCCTGATGAACATCGATCTGCTTCCATGATCTTGTGGGAGTGGATATGTCGCTGAATAGCGCGGAACCTCCGCTCCCAGGTTCATCCTGTGAATCTGCGATCATATCCATCACCGCAGGAAGAGCCATCAATCCATTGGATCCCTCTGAGCTGCTGTTCCCAAAAGTTGCAGTACTTGGGCTCGCCGAAGATGCCATTGTACTGTGTAGGTTATCGTTCCTTTATTGTCCCTGTACCCGCAATAAACCAGCTGTCTCTCTGTCCAGTGTAGAGCTTGTCGTTACGGCTGATAACCTGTCAAGAGACGGCAAGGTGACGTCCCGTGGGACGCTGTGCACCGAACCCTCCAGCTGTAATACCAACCACGTAGAAAGGTGTATACGGACGATGCCGTTATAGCCGAACCCGTGTAAACGTTGTAAGGGAGAAGGAATGATAGTTACAACAGTGGTCCTGACAAATGCAGCGCAAGCGAAGTGTTTTCCGCTCTCAATGCCGATCACGTATGAATGCAGCTACACATCAGATCTTGAACCTCAATTGTGTCTTGAGCCAAATGGCGATCAATGGAACTTGGTAAGCAACACTAACACGGACCTCAGAACAGCTTCCCAATTTAGGCACGGGGCCTAGAGGGTTTTAACATTTACAGTGTTTTGAGCCTTCCTTCAACTTGAGCTCCATGGCCGCGCGGGCGGTGATGATGCACCAAAAGCACTGGAGACGCAGACGATGCGAGGGGTCGGCGGCAGCAACCGTCAGTCCGGAACGCAAAGCCTTAGGCATGCGCCCTGCTGGGCGAATAGCACGGCAAGGCTGGATTCCCCGCATTCTTGTGTGGGGTTCTTACTTGTCAAGAGATGGCAAGATGACGTCCCGTAGGACGCTGTCCACCGAGCCTCCAGCTGAATGCGCTCAACCACGTAGAAAGGGTATACGGCCAAACCGTTATAGCCAAACCAGCGCAAACTGTTGCAAGGGGTATAGTCCAATAACCGCAAACACACACTCGATATCAGCAGCGCGAATGAACCTGTTTTCTCTCTCACAGATCGATCACAGGCGAACGTAGTTCATGCAAGACCTTGAGCCCTACTTGTAACTTGAGCCAAATGTGGCAACCAAAGGAACGTTCCAACCAACAAGAACATGGACCTCAGAACGGCTTCCCAATTTAGGCACGGGGCCAGGAGAATTTTAACATCCCCCATTTGGGTCGCACTGTTCATCATGCGGTCCAAACATCACAACAAGTTCCAATAGCCACGGCTCCGATTACGAAACTGTGTCGAACATTCTTTCACTCACTTCCTTGTACACAGCTCCTACCTGAGTGTCTTGGTGAAATGCAGCTGTAAAAGATCGCTCCTCGTTGTCCTCGGCCACACCTGAAGCGAGGTCCCAGATATCCGCAATGGATCTCAGCATGTCGGCCCCCTCGATGCAGTACTTGGTGACGTTCAGCAGCTCAGGGTTCTTTGCTAGTAGCGAAGCCTCCCCACAGAGTTGGTTCAGTGCCGCCACTATCTTCTTTCCCTTACTGCAGAACTTTCTCCATCCCAGCATGCATTCATCGGCAGAAAGTAGCCCGAAGATCTTGCAGAGGAACTCCAACGCGGTCCTCATAAATTGCCCTTCACCTTTCATCATGCCGCGGCATTTCGCAGAGTAATACGCTGAGTAAGCATATATGACGGGGACGCCAATGTCCTCGACCCATTTTATGCATGTACCCAGATCACTGCTTGTCTCCATTCTCCTGGGAATTCGATTGCCTTCTTCAACGGCGTTCTTGACTAGGTTCCCCAGCAATATCGCCGCTTGCCTGGATTTCCCAACAGGAACACAGAAGAATTCATTTGTGTTGACGACGGTCGCATTGGCAGTCATCTTGATGATATTCTCCAGGACCAGGAAACCCAAAATAGGCAGCAATATATAAAGGCCCTGAATGGATTCAACCTGCACCCAGCTGTAACCTGAGGTTTGGGTCTGGCCCGGAACCTCGTTGGCACAGTCAAAGTGGTGTGGTTCTCACGCGCAGCCGTCTGTCGCCGCCGGATTCCCCCGCACTGTGCAAGCGAGAGCGGGTTTCAATCGCGCCTGTTGAAGGCACTTCGCTCGAGCAAGGAAGCGCCGGAGGATCACACTCACAATCAATGACGTGTATAACTGGGTTTCTTTAGTTTCCCGACCAGCACAAGGTCCATGTTCATGGTTCCCGTTACATTTCTTAGACAACGAACTTCCAAGCTCAAAGTTCCAGGAAACAACTCTCCACGGTTTCTTGATTGGCAGAGGTTTCTTCGCGTATCTTTGCTTCAAACCGTAGCGACACCCATCAAAGTCATGACTGGTGCCATCATGAACAACCTCACGCAGTCTCTCATCCTTCCAATAATCGCAACTTCCGGGCAACTCAAACAGAATAGCAGCATGTTTCGTCATGGCATGTCGTTTGATTTCCACAAAACGTCCAAACAACTTCCAAAATTCCTTTTGTTTGGCCTCGATTTTCTCTGCGGTGTCAATTCCGCGAGTCTTGTTGAGGCGTGCCCATGATGATCCCCCCGTGCAAGGCCCGGCGAAGAACAACAAATCGGAAGATTTAGTGAGCACATGTCTAGCGATTCTCCCCCCGTACTCGCTCATTAAGTCATCGACCAAAGTAACGGTCACGACCTGTGGCCCCTTGTGCCGGGCAAGGGTTGTGAACCAGTTGCGAGGCTCGGAACATGCCAACAGCACAATGGGCCAAGACAAGTCAACGCTATACAAGGTGACGATTGTGCGAGTTCTCATACCAGGAAGCGAGACACGCAACGGGGCGCGAAGCACACCACCATCATGGGCAACCAGCGCGAGCTCAATGCCCGGCGATAGCTGTGGCTTGTGCTTCACCGCAATGCGATATGGAACAAAGCAACGACCAGGAACAAATTGCTCATGACTGGTATGCAAACAACGCATAAGCAGCTTCAACCGGAGCAATGTGTCCAGAGCAAGGTCATTGACACATTTTAATTCAACACGTTCGTCTGACAACTCTTCGACAAAGGCAGCCAGCACAGACTGCATGTCAGCATCACCGGACCCAACATGGATTGGTCGTGGTCGCGGAGATCTCTCCCGCGCCGGTGCAGCAACCGGTTGCCAAACTGCGCGTTCAACCCACCCATCAATCCGTTCACATTGCAACCCAGGATCAACTCGGTCCTCAACCTTAAGCCATGACCCATTCCTCAGAAACCAAGTGGAAAGAAGCCACTTGCTCCCGAACGGTGTCTCGATCGCGAGCGGAGGTTTCACGCGCATCAGCCTGGGCCCTTTGGCAACAACCACCGGGTCATGTCGATCATGTTCATGTAATCCTTCTTTAGATGTCAGGCCGGGCCACCACAGGTCCGGGGGCATGACCGGAATGTGTGTGTACGGAAATGTGGGAACTCCGTCAACCGTCCCCGAAGCTGTTTGCAGGGTCCCTTTTATGGGATCACACGTAGGTGTGAGCGCCTTGAGGGTATCCGGATCAGACAGCAAACTCGGGTCAAGCAGACCAATCTGCAAGCATGCATGTTTCCATTTGCGCCCATCATTGAACGCCTTGGTGTAGATGTCAGCCGCCATCCGGTCAGTGACTTCGTACGCCAAATACATGTAATCACGCGCGAACATCTCATGCATCCACGAAACGCAAACGCCATGGCTTCTCTCAAGGTGGCGCATTGTAGGGTTTCTTCCCGGTCGCGCAACCCCGATCATAGCCTTGTTATCGTCAGAGAACACAAAGTTCGGCGACTTCTTGAGAATCCGCTGCAACAACTTGAGAGCAGGCAAACCCATGGCTCTCATGGCAACATCGGCCGCAACAATTTCGGCCTCAGGGGTTGAGTGACTCACACAACCCTGTCTTTTTGAACTGCCCGACAACGGAAACCGTGTGTTGGGCCCTTGTCAATTCAAATGCCCACCAGAGGTGGAACGCAACGATTCAACACATCCTGCAAAATCGGCGTCAGCATACAAGGCCAGGCGCACGTCATCCATGGGATCTCCAACCCATCCGACCATGCGCCAATGTTTCGTATGATGTACATAACACATCAAATGGCGCAAACCCCGATCATCGGAGTCAGTCCACTTGTGCACATTTCGTGCCAAGCGATTCACTTGCCGCAACAAGTCAAAGCGAGCAATCCGCGCGCCGTACAGCAACTTCATCAGTACGCTCGCGGCATGCGGAGCAAGGTGTCCACGCACGGGCTCCTTCATGGCCAACTCAGGAGTCCCTTCCCGCTGGTCCGGCACTGCGGCAGAACCGTCGGTGGGCACAAGATTGTTACACCAATTGCACACGACTGACGGGCCCTCTTTGGCAGGCTTCCACGAGACGTGATCTTTTGTTTCTTCATGTATTCCAGGAGTAACAACCTTTTTCAGTTTCACGTCGCCCGCCACCTCAAGATAGCGGTCAACACAGGAACGTAGGAACTGTTCCATGTCATAGGTTAGCGTTGTGACGCGGTGTCCATTCCCAAGGGTGACAGACCCCTTGCTTTGATTACAACCAAGGTACATGTCAAGTCCCGTCTCATGCTCAATCTTCAGACGTGTACGCAGCATGCTCCATCCCTGGGCAAGGTTCTTTTGGGGCCCTGCCATTTTGAAGTCATCAACATACACAACCAGAACAAGTTGGAGCTTTTCATGAATGTACACTGACGGCCATTCCTCACCGATGGGTTCAAAGCCAACGGCACGCACTGACTCATCACAGTGCTGCTCCCAAAAAGTTCCTGCATCGGGATGTCCGTACAGTGCCTTCCTCAGCGGAACCACAGGCCTTCTGTACTTACCCCAATTTGCACTCACTCGGCACAGCCTCAGGTGGCTATTCAATCCAACATGGCGTGCCCCGCAGTGTGGCCTGAATGTACGCTTGCACAGCGTCGGCCATCTGCACATCCCAACCACCCAACGCGAGGCCTCGAACGAAGCAGGAGAGTTCCCCAAGTCCTGAAACATCGCAGCTTCAAAGCTTTGATTCTTCACCTGGTTCCCCAGCAACACGCCTCTACCTTTGAACTTCCTCTTAGGGTCGCCAACAGGCAACTGTGAGTGCTTGTCAACGCAAATACCATGTCGCGAACCATGTGTGTATCTTCTCCTTTCGCTTTTGCCTCCTTGGCTACAGCGTCATATTCCCGCACTGCATCAAGGTCGAAGACGCCCTGGTCGATTAATCCCGACCATTCTTTCTTCATGGACGCCAGAGCATCAGGGTTGGTCAACATCTCTTTTCGGCCAACCGGTCTGCGTCGAAGAATCGATCAACTTTCTCGGCCTTTTCTCTGTGCTGTATTAGCTCAGAGGTCACACACGGCATCGATGGGTACTTCTTGGCGTCGCCTTCTTCTCCTATTGCAGGTAGTGCAAGTGGTACTTTTCCCGAAACCACCTCAGCAGACTCCTCCCATTCATACCAGGTAAAATCCGTCGGCGTTTCATCCGTAGGGTCTGTTCCCGATATTTGTTCAGCTTCGTCTTCCTGACGATCAATGACTGATGCAACCGCCTTCGTCCAATTTGGAGTCGGTCGTGCCCGCTCCTCAGATATGAACTTCCAGGCATATATTACCACCAGGCATACAAATTCTTTCTCAAGCTGAACACTCTGTCTCAAGACATCTTGGGATTTCTTGGAATCCATGAAGACAACCACTCCGTCAACCGGATTCACGACTATCCTGACCCAATCAAGCTCAGCCAAGTGCTTCCCATCCTGTGGGTTCTTGATCTTTGACACGTTCTTTCGCAATCCCCAATTGTACTGCCAATCAACTCCACCCCAGCGGTTCCGAAGCATAGCCCGAATTCTGTTGGCACCGGGCATCTGCAGCGTCTGCGCTTCGGCTGGCGTAGAAATCTCAGATCCTTTGCTTTTGGGTTCCTCTTTCTTCTTCTTGCCACCACCCTTCACCTCGGCTTTCTCCTCTTCGGTGTAGTACTTTCTCATCATTGCCCATTCGGCGGGAGTATATTCCGGAGGTCTTGTCGTCTGAAACCATCCTTCCCAACAACATATGGTCTTCCGGCTTTGTCGATCTTAACCTCCTTGCCATCATCGTTGACGTATGTTACGCCATCCCCAGGTAGCCCATCTGACACATGTGGAAGATCAGACTTCAAAGCTTCTTTGTCTTCCTTGTCATGCCCATCGCCTTTCTCTTTTCTAGCATCTTCTCCACCTACATGACCCCCCCGATCTCCGACTAGTGGCTCCGGACCTTCATCAAGCAGTAGACCAGCGATCTGATCGACCTCATCGTCAAGCAGTCGCTTTTCGTCACTCTGCAATAACTCGGGCTTAGACCAATTGCATCGACAGACATCTCAATGCCTCTCATTGGCAGCTTTGTACTTCTGTTGTATTGGGAATGTCAGAGGTGATTTGAGGATCATCCTCTCCGTTTGATGTGGCAGTCTCAGCCGAGGTGGAACCTTTGCCTTCTTGATGTTCAGCTCTGCACCGGCAAATGCAGTGAGGGCCCAAGCCCTATACTTGTTCGCCCAATCCGTTCCGGTACTCAGTACATATCCAGCAAATATACCAGTTCCCCCCCCCCCCTAGGCTCGAACTTCTCCCTCTTTTCCCCTCGTGCTTCGCTCGGCTTGAAGTCCACTAGCGCACCAAAAGGTATCTTCTCACCTTTGAACTCTTCGCCATGCAGTCTCAACCAAGCGCTTGACCCATTCACCTCTTCAACGTTCATCAGATGGCACAGCGTGGTGATGGCCTGCACCCCATAGCACGTGGGCAGACCGGCATGCACAAGACAAGCCGATGTCTGATCAATGATGAATTGATTTGTTCTTTCGGCAAGGGAGTCTCCTCTGGATCGATGATCCTTCGTACACGTCAACCTCAATTCCAGCATCTGGATCATCCTCATCAACCTCTTCCTCGTTAGCCTCGGCGTCACCGTGGCGACGTGGGTCTAGCCCGACGTCCTCTGGTGGTTCCTCCGGGTGGTCCGAAGTCGACTGCCCCATGATGATGTTCACCCTCAAACTCTGCAGATTCACCGGCAGCGGCGGGTATATCATCTTCATCATCATCGTTCCCATCTGTCCCAGCGTTCGTGACCAATGCCAAGACCTCTGAGAAATGTCCTTTGAGGTCATCGATCGTAGGGCGATGCCTATTACTCCTCGCTCACCAGGTACGGAATGTCATCCTTAACCTGTAAGTGTACGAATCCCTGCTTTGGGTGTAACCATGAAAGGTAGTTTACCAGGCATCCAGTGAAAAGCAGACCCCATCTTCATGCATCTTCTCCCTATCGACAATACCGTGGGCGTCTCATCCAACACATGTGGTTTGACAGTCTCGTCCAACCCGCCCACGATCTCATCATCTCCTTGAACAATATCAACGCCCAGACGCTTCGCCTTGGCTCGTCCAATGAGATCATGTCCACATCCAGTGTCCATCAACCACTTCGCCCTTCTGCTGATACATGTTGACATCGCGAACACATTCTTCGGCAGACCATGCTGTTTCTTCCAGTCTATGACCGCTTCCGATCTCGTCCCCAACCCGATCGTACTCAAACACGATAGTGTTCTCCTTGGTCACCGGAAAGTAGTGTTTTCTGTATACATCGTCCACCACTTCTTCCAGTACCCTTGCTCTTATCAATGATCGTTGGACTTGATAGGCTGATAATTCTCGATGATCGCTGTCCTTGAACTTCTTCTCATCGATGTGCACGTACTCGTAAGAACCATCCTCATTGCCCTCATAACCATACCACTCCCCCTTTCGTTCCCAAAGATAGGTGACCTCCCCATTCTCGTCGACGTCGAGTACTTCCTTGAACCATACCATCTTCTCGGGGATCTCGGATTCGCCGGACCATCTTGATGACTCACTCATGACGTCGTCATCGCGCTCGTGGTAGACGGTTTCGGCTTCATCCGGTTCAACATGATCAACGTCTTTCTTGAAGCTGACCTTTCCCGCAGGTACCGATTGCTTCAAGACTATCGCAGGCATGGCGATGGCCCTTCTCACAATCGCTGCGGCCTTGGGGGCAGCCTTCGACTTGGCGTGTGTCTTGTCTCCTGACGTTGCCGGAGCCAAGTTGTTCTTCTTGATGAGCTTGTATTTGCAAGCACTGCCGTTCTCACATTTCCCCTTCTGGAATGCATAGCACACCCCATCCTCCTTCTTTGGTGAGGATGATCTGGATTTGGACTTTCCTTTCCCCTTTCCTTTGGGCATGTTCTCCAGCTTGTGCTCCGTCTTCTTGCTGTGAGAAAATGGGCATTCATTTCCCTTCAGGCATCCCTTCTCCGCTTTGAAGTGATACCAGCATGGATTCTCCTTGTTTCCACTCGGACTCTTGCCCCTGTCATTGACCATCGGACTTGCCGTTCTTGCCAGCGTGGCCCTTTGCCTTGGCCTTCGGGAGCACAGGAGCGGCATCAGGTCCCTTTGATTTGTCTTTCTTGCCTCGGCCCTCCTGCTTTCCGGCAGCCGGAGCTGCGTCTTTGCCGCCCGACTTCATCATCGTTTTGACCGACTTCTCCTTCATGTCGAGCATCAGGTCCTCCCGATCCGACTTGATTTGGCGGTCGATCAACGCCAATAAGAATTCGTACGACTTCTGAGGATGTTTGTCCGGTAACCTGTGGCCAGGAAAGTCGAGGTTGAATAAGTGCTCGATGTGATAGACAAGGTCCGTTCGATCAGATGTTCTGAATGACTGCGTGACCAATGCTACCAGTTTCTCGTCCCTTCACGATCACCCCTTGTTGATGTCGTAGTTCCGAATGCCGTGTAGCATCGAGGTATACATCTTTAGCTTCATCAGGTGCTTGTCTCAGCATGTTCTGCATGCCCATGGCCATTTTTATGTCAATCGTAGCAAACCTGTCGCCGCCGGAGTAGATTGAGGTCTGGGTTTAACCTGAGAGCCTGCTCTAACCATCTTGTCCATGCATCGGTATCTGGATCTGCGCATGCGTTCAGCACATTCATCAGCAATTGCATCTTCCAGTTATCGAGTTGATGGATCTTCGGCCAATTGGGAATGGATACCCTTTTTTTCCTCGACCTCTCATTCTTGATCTCGCGATCATCCCTCAATCGTCTGCGTCCCCTTCGTGTCCGATTGTCATCTTCCTCTTCCTCGTCCTCCTCATCCTCGTCGTCATCGTCATCCTCACCCTCATCATCGGGTGGTACATCCGGAGGTCCTCCTCCACCACCTGCCAGACTCAAGTGACGCTGACCTGGTCTCTGTTGACTTCCACCGAACGAGAATCCATTGTAATCCAAAGGAGGTGTATTGTTATTGCTTCCCCCTCCATTTCCACCACCACCAGTTATCGTAGTATGTTGTGGGACTAGCCCGACAACCCCTTGCATCTGTGATAGGTGTACATCGATCGTTGGATCACCAAAAGACAGAAAGAGAATCGAACCGGGTAATAGTGACGACTTAGGGATCGAACTGGATGATGATGACGGGTATGTCCCGGTCACCTTCTTGTCTTTCCTAATCGAATTAAGTTGGGGTCCTCCCTCAGGGCGTTTCACTACTGCTCGTTCACAACGTTCGTCCTTTTTGCTCGCGGCCTCCTGTGTCTCCAGCTTCTTGAATGTTCTGAGTTCCTCATTATCCGCATCGAGCTGACGAACGAAGCTCTGATCTTGTCTGAGCATCGCCTCCCGATTCTTCAGTTGTTCCTGAAGTTTGCGCATCTCCTCGAGGTACTCGTCATACACCCCTTTAGCAGTCGATTTCCAGAACTCAGCCTCTCTCGCCTTCTCGTCCATCGTGCACCGTTCTTCTTGTGTTGCTTCCCTGACCTGCAAGATTGCATCCTGACGATGGCCAGGGCGCTTGACCAGCGCATGCTCCAACTGTGATTTCAGGCTTTGAACCATCTCCTCCTCGTTGAACTTCTCAATAGATGTAGACGATTCAATCCCCCTGATCTGCTGTTGATAAACGGAAATCTGCTTTGAAGCTTCACGGTGAACTTGATTTGCATGCATTGCTGATTCCTGCGCAGCCGCCTTCTCGCTTGCCATGTAGGATCTCATCACTGCAATCTCCCGTTTCTGCTCCATGATCATTCCCTCAGCTTGTCGCATTTGTTGCATCATCGCATTCGACTCCATGTCTTTCTTCTCCCCGTATTGATATGCGTTCGTTTCCGCCTCACGCATCTGTTGGGCTTCCGCCTCAAACTTGCGCCAGGCCTCTGCCATGTGCTGTTGGTGATGACTCACAAGATGCCCCGATTGCTTACTGGCAATCTCGCATCGTCTCTCCAGTTCTTGGAACCGGACGGTGCTTCCATAGTCCTCCAGATGAAGATTCGCCATATTGCCGCCGACATTTCATCAATCGTCCTCTGATACTCCCCGATCTCCATCTCCATCTTGTTCTTCTCTTTGATTGCTGCGCGAAACTTGGCACTTGTAGGCGATTTGGATCTCCCACCTTTCGATGTCGACCTCACGCTCTTTTGACGCCCGTGGGGTCGCTGGTGAAGATGATGATCTCCTCCGTGGAGAATCTCTCTGTCTCGATTCCTGATGAATAGCGACTTGTTTCCATGGTCTTGTTGGCGTGGATATGTCGCTGAATACCGCTTCCAGGTTCATCCTGCGAATCGGCAACCATATCCATGACCGCAGGAAGAGCCATCAATCCATTGGATCCCTCCGAACTGTCATTCCCAAAAGTTGCAGTACTTGGGCTCGCTGAAGATTCCATTGCACTGTGTAGGTTATTGTTCTTCTGCAGTTCCTGCACCCGCAATAAACCAGCTGTCTTAACCTGTCAAGAGATGGCAAGATGACGTCCCGTAGGACGCTGTCCACCAGCTGAATGTACTCAACCACGTAGAAAGGGTATACGGCCAAACCGTTATAACCAAACCAGTGCAAACTGTTGTAAGGGGTATAGTCCAATAACCGCAAACACACACTCGATATCAGCAGCGCGAATGAACCTGTTTTCCCTCTCACAGATCGATCACAGGCGAACGTGTGCAAGACCTTGAGCCCTACTTGTAACTTGAGCCAAATGTGGCAACCAAAGGAACGTTCCAACCAACAAGAACATGCACCTCAGAACGGCTTCCCAATTTAGGCACGGGGCCAGGAGGGTTTTAACATTACTTTTACCGCTGCGCGCCCGCTGCCCGCCGCCCGCCGCACCCGCCGCCGCCCGCCGCACCCTCACTCACTCACTCACTCACTCGCTCGCTCGCTCGCTCACTCACTCACACTCACTCACTCACTCGCTCGCTCACTCACTCACTCACACGGACTCACACTCACTCACACTCACTCACTCGCCCACCCACTCACTCTCACTCTCACTCTCACTCTCACTCTCGCTCTCACTCTCACTCTCACTCTCTCCCACTCACTCACTCACTCACTCACTCACTCACTCACTCACTCACTCGCTCACTCACCCACTCACTCACTCACTCACTCACTCACTCACTCACTCACTCACTCACTCACTCACTCACTCACTCACTCACTCACTCACTCACTCACCTCACTCACTCACTCACTCACTCACTCACTCACTCACTCACTCACTCACTCACTCACTCACTCACTCACTCACTCACTCACTCACTCAATCACTCACTCACTCACTCACTCACTCACTCACTCACTCACTCACTCACTCACTCACTCACTCACTCACTCACTCACTCACTCACTCACTCACTCTTCACTCCACTCACTCCACTCACTCCACTCACTCCGCTCTCTCCACTCGCTCCACTCACTCCACTCACTCAGCTCAGCTCAGCTCAGCTCAGCTCAGCTCAGCCCAGTTTAGCCCAGCCCAGCCCAAGCTCAGCTCAGCTCACTCACTCACTCGCTCACTCACTCACTGCCACTCACTCACTCACTCACACTCACTCACGCTCACTCACTCACTCACTCACTCACTCACTCACTCACTCACCCAGTGCTTCCAAAAGTCGTTATTCAGTTTAAGGTCTTTTTACAGAACTTATTTAAGGTCGTTTTTCCTTAAATAAGGTCTTTTTAAAAGCCCTTATTTAAGGACTTTTGCTGTTATATAATCAGTACTTTTGTTGGTTAGGAGCCTGGCTCCTGGCAGTGCAAGGAGCAAGTAACTCCTTCCAAGGAGCAAGTAACTCCACAGGATGTGGACTGAAGAGGGCGTCGAAAACAAGCAGCTCTTGTTTTTTCACTTTAAGGCCACAATAGTAGAGGAGATATGTGTCTTCTTAAGTGAAAAGCAGGGGCTCTCTTTAGGCCTGTCCACTGTCCACTGGGAAGGGGGAAACAATAATTCTGAGAAAGGTCTGCTTTAGGATTGGGAATTGGGTATTGGGAAGGGAGATTAGGTGACAGCATTTTGCAAAAAGGAGCATGCGTGTGACTTAGTTTTATTTCAGGAGAACTGAAGCTCCTTCGAAATGCTCTCCTTTGAATAATTTTGGCTGCGTAGGAGCTGTTTACTCCTCTACAAGTTGCAGACCTGGCGGACGATAGCTGGATTGATATTTCAGGAGCTCATGCTCCTAGTGTTCGCCGCCCAACTTTTCAATACTGCAGCCTGTCTGAGATTTCTGGCCGCAGGCGGTCCTGTGCACGCTGAAGCACAAGTACCGGTCCTGCAAGTTCGACGAAGGCGACACTGCACTGCTGCGGGCCCTGATGCGCCGGTATGGTTGGGACCAACGCTCGGAGCAGGGAGGAACTTGCAGATGGTCCCAGACCTTCAAAGACGCGCGAAGTCGGAAGACTGGTCAGCATTTGCTTGGTTCTTGGCCATGGAGCTACTGCATCCTCTGGCTAGCATTGGAGTTCGTGACCTGCGCAGCCCCATTGCAGTAGGGGCGGCTAGGACGGCATCGACACTGACGTGCGTCAGCTGCGGGATGACCTGATAGCTTGGTAAGTGGTCGAGGGCTGCTCCCGCATCCCGTCCCCGGAGGACATCCGCAGCTGGCCAAGCGTGTCGAGAAGTACCAGACGAGCGGTGCCAGCCCGCCTCAAGGCCTTGACTTTGCTGTCTGCGCGGCCGTGCCATTGGGGAACTTCTCGAAACCGCGGCAACCCCGTGGCGACCCCGTGGCGAATGTCTAACTCCACTTTTCGTAGTACGGAAGTTTTCTAACTAAACTTCCTTTGACCAACTGCCCATGGACTTTGCGCAACCGTTGTCAAGAATGCTTCGACGTTGCGAGGGGGCGATGACGTTGCCCTACTTTCGTTAGGCCCACCAATCTAGAGAGTAGGGGCAGAAAGGTGTAGAGTCAACTGGAGGCATAGAAGAGCACGGAGCATAGGGGGGGCAAGATGTAGAGCAGCATAGGGGTAAAGAGTAAAGAAACCCAGAACAGAACTGTTCAAGGAATCCATCATGAGCCATTGATGGGCATGGGAAGGAGTGAATAGATAGAGAAAATGTAGAGACATCAATTTAACAGACAAGAACGTGCGCGTTGGCAGCGTGCGCCGGTTTCAGTATTCCAACATCACCCCGCCCCTGCCTTCAAACATAGGGTACAAAATGCCCGCATAAACGCATTGCATCCGCTTCTCAAAGCGCGCGTCCAGCACGTCTTTGATCTCCTGGCTTCGCACAGCCTCGAATGGCGACAAGGATTCCTTGGCAGGCACCACAGGCTCGGAATGAACGATCCCCATGTGGTCTGTGCGCCACTTGGCTGGCATATGATGCCAAAGGTTGTTCATCACTGCAAGCTGCGCTGGCGTCCGCTGCAGGAAATTTGGCCCAATCCAATCGGTGATGACGAACACACCTGAGGGCTTCAAGGCCTTGGAGATCTCTTCAGCAACGTGCTCGATGCGCTCGAAGTGATGATATGCGTGTTGAATGTAAATCACATCAAACGCCCCTTCCTCCAAATGGATCTCATTCACATCCATGACATGGTAGGTTACAGGAATCTCTGGGTTTGGCTGAAACTCCAAAAACTTTTGATACATCCCCTCTGCAGTGTCGTACGCCTCGATACTGTCCACCCCGAATGATTTCAGCATTGGGTACTCGCCCGCCATGGGCCCGCATCCAAGCGTCAATCCACGCCTCTTTCCAGACTTTTCCCCAAGCAATGAACGTGCCAGGGTTCCCACATCTGCAACTTTATGGAGCTCATGCTGAAAATGTTGGATGCTTGTCCAGGAAATTCGCCATTGCAAGCGATCATCATGCTTTCCCCAGAACGCAGCCTCCTCTTGCGCTTTGTGCTCGGAAGCCACGCTTTGGCTTAACGAAGACGTCTCTTGTCTAGTGGGCTGAAAGGACTGCCTGGGCCTGGGAACGTCACAAAGATAGAACGTCACAAAGCCAGCAACTGCCAGGATGCCAACTGATCCCATTGCGGCGAGCTTCCCTGTGGCAAACACACGGGCCATCCCAACTACACGCAAGCCAAGCGTCAAAGCGCTTTCAAGGAGGTTGCAAGCCGTTAGCTCCTACAGGTTTCACAGCTAAGCGCAACTTTTTTGCTGTAAGTTGGAGGGCGTCAACTTGAATGCGTCTTTGATCGCCGAACACATGCCCTTGCTTGAGGCGCGGTACTATCTGTTGTCGGCTGAGAACCAACGGCTCAGCAGCGAAGTGTGCGAATGGGAGACAAACCCCAAAAACTGTGTACGCCAAGCATGGGGACGAACAAGAACATGTCTCGCGACCAACTCAGCAGGCATTGAGCAAAAGCTCTCCTGGTCATGGAAAACACAGCAGAAGACAAAAGTTTGCCAAAGCCAAACAGTGCGTGAAGGCAAAAATCAAGGAAACCACGGACTGGTGAGGCCTCTTTCACAAGTCGGCGTGGTCGACCAAACGTTGCTTGGCGCAGAGTTAATGAAAACTTACTTGGCCGCTACGGAGCGCCTTGTTTTCTTGGGCCAAAAAATAACATAGTCGCGACTGTGTTTGCCTGGTGTGCTTCGCCTAGTGACAGCGTCGCCTGCGTGGTCAGAATCAACCTGTGTGCGGATCTTCGCGGGCTTGGCTTGTCTCCTCTAAACACTTGACAAAGATCAGGATACTTTAGAAAATGCCTGAACAGTCTCTTCAGGTCTTGCATTGCCGCCTTGGCCGGTGTGACCATCTTCCTTGAAAGATTCTTGACAGCGTGCGAAAGATCAGGACGATCTTGACTGAGCTCTCATCACACTCGACCTATAAAGTGAAGCTGCCTCCCTTGCCAACGGAGGGCTGTTAGCCTCCAAAAGCTGCTGCTCCACCGACTTCTTGATGTCCGGGGTCTCGGTTCCCTCTGGTTCCAAAAACACCGCAGATTGACCTTCGTGCACGCCAGTGCGAATCAAGTGTTTCAAGAAATGTGAGGAACGATCATCTCCATCCTCGTCTCGCAGCATTCCGAGCCGTCGCAGCTCGTAGGCACTCCTCAAAATGGAATCCAGCTCATCCGAAGCTTCTTGATCACCAAGCGCAAGAAAGTCGTCTCCATGAACCAACACTCTGCGCCCTGCGCTCGGCTTGTAAAAGCAGGAGCCATTGCTGCGGCCACGCTCAAACCCGTGCTTCAAGAGAAGTTGGGTGTAATGGTCTTGCCATGTAGCTGGCGCGTCTTGGCAACCGTACATACTCTTCACCTAGCTTCAATCTCCGGCCTTTCGCCCATACCTGGTCAGTGGACCAGGCGCTCAGCAGGCACCTGTCGCCTCCAACGGTGGTGTTGACGAGAACAGGAGGTTCTGCGGCAGCTGTTCTTCCGGTCTCTTAGCTGCCTTGCCGTTGGGTGATTTCTCGGGCAACCAACCTCGACCGGTAGTTGGGCTTCTCCGGATCTCCCTTGTCTCACCGAAATTCGACGAAGTCCCTCTGCATAGCATTGTGCTACCGGCACCTTCCGGTAGACCCCTTGCTTCTTGAAATTGTCCATCTTAAGAGTTCTAGCCTCCTTCACTTCTTCTGCTGGTGGAAGTCCTCCACATCATCCCAGCACTCCTTGGTGTAATCTGCTGGAACACAAGGTTCTTCACAGATTGGCCCTGAGGTACTTGTCTCCATTGTTCTAAGCTCACCCTTCTGTGCAAGGTAAGCCTTGACTGTCCGAAGGACAGCTCTGGCGGCCTGTTTGGCAATTCCACCGACGAGGCGCGCATGCCTGTGCACCTTGCAAGAGCTCAGCAAGCTCCCGGCTGTTAGTAAGCCAGCCAACCTCCTTTCTCACACAGCCTGTGCCTTGAAGACCACGGCGATCAGTCGCCATCATCTCCCAACAGCACATAGGCCCTCGGACTAGGTAAGTGTCCGATCGATCCGTCAGTTCTTTGACTTCAGGTTTTTCGTCATGATGTTGCAGTCCAGGGTGCCTCGTGCAAGAACTTGTAGACGCGGCATGAGTTGCGCAGCTGCTCCAGTCGGTTCGTTCTTCTTGCGTTGATCCGGGCTGACTCTGTACTTGTTAATGTTCTGCCAGTAAGTAGCACTGGCGCGTCCAGATCAACTATCTTACTCGCTGACGCAATGTCCTCAGACTTGCTCAGACCCGAATAGGTTCCATCGGGCTTGGCCTCCTCAAGGTCGATGGCATAGCCCGGCTTCAGACCCAAATGGGCTGCTTCTCCCGTGAACCTCTTAGGGCTGATCTCCATCAAGTCTACTGCACCTATTTCACAGCTGATTTCAGCTAGAGACTGAATCTCCATTGATGAAATGCTCGTAGGCCTGCTTGATCTTCCTCTCGATCATCCTCCTTGCCACCTCCTTGACCGGTGAAGGTTTAGCCTGCTCCCTGCAGATGTTGCGCTCCTTGGTTCTGCAGGCACTCGCTTAGGCTTGACCTTTCCTCCTCACTTGCCTGCACGGCCTTATCGGCCGGGGCACCAGCTGCATCCTTCTTCTCCTCGTCTCTTGATCTCTTCTTCCTCTCATGCTTGTCAGGTCTGTTCTTACCTTCCTCATCTTGTTGCGTCAGAGTCACAATCCTGGCTCTGCATGCTTCCGTGTGTGCCAACGGTAGACTTGCCCAACAGGACACATGTGCATCCTGGGCAACCATCTGTAAGCGTGTACTTCTCGACATCCGCCTTCCTGATGTAAATCCGCTTTTGCAGCGGTGGTGCCATGACATGGGTTGCCGGTGGCACCTCCATCCTTGGCTCTCCAAGTCCCGGAACGTGGTGTGCCTGGTACGGTGGCCGGTGCGCCGGCCCTCCTTGAGTCGTCCCTACCTCACGCTAGTGCCTTTTGCCAGTTCTTAATTCCCACAACGCCTATGCTCAGGCGCGCGGCCGTCCGGCCCTTTACGGTACCGGCACATTAAATCCGCTGCGTGTCGCGGAAGCCACGCAAGAACTGGATCATCCTCGCGTCGTACCTTGCCGATCCTCTCCTCTAAAGAAGACCTCAAGACTCTTGCCTGTCTCTTGATCTCACGGAGTCCGTTGCTTTGGGGGCCACCCGCCCGGGATTCCTGTGGAACATTCTCCACCCCAGCCTCTCGGGCTGCCTGCTCCTTACGAGCAACAATCAAACGCTCACCATCACTTATCATAGCCGCTCTCCTGTAACCTAAGTGCTTCAAGAAGTTGGCAAAGAACTTCACCGCATATGGTGTAGGTCCTTTCGCATCCACAAAAAGTGGCTGCTACTGACAAAGCCCGGTTCTCCTTGATCACTTGGCCCTTCCATCTTCTTCGCCATCTGTGGTCATGAAGGTGCAATCGCTTGCGATAATGGGTAAACCATCATCCTTCTTACCGAGACCTGTGTTGTTGACCCAGGCCTCTCCTGGCCAACACAGTGCCGACACCAAGTCCTATACTGGACATGGCCTGTGGGCTCGTGTTCGTCCACCTCCGCCCTTGTTAGATGCAGGCGGTACAATCTCACTTTCTTCTTCGCGCTCAGGAACACCCTCAGGTCGATCTCCTCATCTCCTTGTCCGGCGGGCGCAGCATCATCTGCTGCTGCCATGGCTTGGGCCGGACTTACACCTCTGTGGGCTGCGCCCAAAACTCGGAGAGCCTTTGCCTTCAAGTAGAAGTTGTAGACACCGGAACCCATGCCTTAGCATGTGCCTTGTTCTTCTCCTTCTTGATGAGCTCCAAGATCTTGCCAGAAACCTTAGTCCTGCGGGATCAGATCCCAACCAGGAGTTTGTGTAGCGGAGCCAACGGGCCTGTGACATGCTCTCCAATTCCTTTCAACATACCCGTGCCGGTCCCACGCACCAGCTCGCCTGAGGCCGTCTTGAACATTGATTGGTAATTGTCCTGCCCAGTCTGAGATTGCCGTCTGGCAAATTGAAGCGGGCCCATTGCATGGCCTGGAGATCTTCTCCAGCTGTGAGTGCGCCCAGTTTAAACATACTCATATCATGCTTTTCTGTTCGGGTTGTTCTTCTTCATGGGCCTCACCCTTCTTCTTCCTCTACTGAGTTCGCGCCTTTTGGTTTTCCCCTTGTCCTTTGGCTTGGAGTTCTTGCCAGTCCCTCTTGAGTCTTTGTTTGAGCCTTTGCTTGAGCCGTCCTTTTTCTTACCCCAGCACTCCGCAGCTTTATGTCCGGGTTTACCACAGTTGTAGCAAGTCATATCCTTGGAAGCTGATCCTTTGCTGTTGCCCTTGTCTTTACCTTTGCCGTTTCCTTCGCCCTTTCCTTGCCCGGACCCCTTGCCTTTGATAAGGCTGTTGAGCACCTTCGTGTGTCAGTTGGCACGAGTAGTTTCCAGGGAGGTCGCCTTTATGTCAAACCGGAACGATTCACCAACGACGAACACATGTATCGGAAATGGGTACGTTCGGTGACCAATCTCGATGCGAAAATCGCAAGAGCGAAGCCGGGGACAGGGAAAAGTTGTCAGACACCAATCCCTTTTGTGTCAACCAACAGCCCCCAGGATTCCTCTCCTTTTAACATTCCTGGCAAATTCTGGCATGCTTTCAGCCAGTCTAGTTAGGGCATCTGTTTGCGCCTGCTGTCGCTGCTGTTGTTCGCGTAACTCCGTCATTCTGTAGCTGACGGGTCTTCTTGCACTCGCTGGCTGACGTAGGATTCTCTTGCAAGCGCTCGCTGGCTGATGTATTTGTGTATGAGTCTGCGGGCTTGCCCCACTGATGCGGGTGATGCGGGTGATGCTGGTGATGCAGGTGATGTTGTGGATGTTGCTGGGCTCCGCAGCCTTGAAACACTGGAAAAATGCAAGGTTTCCACTGCAAAAAAACTGAAAAAACGCTTGGCTTTGACATGCTTTGCGACGCTTTGCGCGGCAACTGGCCCAGGCTGCGCGCGTACGCACGTGCTTGAGCGCGTGCGCGTGCGTGCGTGCCTGCGCGCGCGCGCGTGCGTTTGTGCGTCCCTGCGCGCGTGCGTGCGTGCGCGCTTGCGGGCGCGTCCTGCTGTCATGGTTGCTGTTGTTGTTGTTGTTGTTGTTGTTGTTGTTGTTGTTGTTGTTGTTGTTGTTGTCGTCGTCGTCGTCGTTGTCGTTGTCGTTGTCGTTGCGGTTGTTGTTGTTATTGTTGTTGTTGTTGCTGTTGCTGGTGTTGGTGTTGTGGCTGTGGCTGTGGCTGTGGCTGTGGCTGTGGCTGTGGTTGCAGTTGTGGTTGCGGTTGTGGTTGTGGTTGTGGTTGTGGTTGTGGTTGCGGCTGTGGCTGCGGTTGTGGTTGTGGTTCTGGTTGTTGTTGTTGTTGTTGTTGTTGTTGTTGTGGTTGTCGTTGTCGTTGTCGTTGTCGTTGTGTTGTCGTTGTCGTTGTCGTTGTCGTTGTCGTTGTCGTTGTCGTTGTTGTCGTTGTCGTTGTCGTTGTCGTTGTCGTTGTCGTTGTCGGTGTCGTTGTTGTTGTTGTTGTGGTTGCGGTTGTGGTTGTGGTTGTGGTTGTGGTTGTGGTTGTGGTTGTGGTTGTGGTTGTGGTTGTGGTTGTGGTTGTTGTTGTTGTTGTTGTTGTTGTTGTTGTTGTTGTTGTTGTTGTGTTGTTGTGTTGTTGTTGTTGTTGTTGTTGTTGTTGTTGTTGTTGTTGTTGTTGTTGTTGTTGTTGTTGTTGTTGTTGTTGTTGTTGTTGTTGTTGTTGTTGTTGTTGTTGTTGGTTGTTGGTTGTTGGTTGTTGGTTGTTGGTTGTTGTATGTTGTTGTTGTTGTTGTTGTTGTTGTTGTTGTTGTTGTTGTTGTTGTTGTTCTTGTTGTTGTTCTTGTTGTTGTTCTTGTTCTTGTTCTTGCTCTTGTTCTTGCTCTTGCTCTTGCTCTTGCTGTTGTTGTTGTTGGTGTTGGTGTTGTTGGTGTTGCTGCTGCTGCTGCTGCTGCTCCTGCTGCTGTCGTTGTTGTTGTTGTTGTTGTTGCGGTTGTTGTTGTCGCTGCTGCCTGCTTAGCTGGCCGAACGGCTGTGTCAGATCCTCCCCCTTGGTCCGGAGGAGCAAGGCTCTAGAGCGAAGCTCTATGGGGCTGCCGCCCTCTGCCGCCGAACTGGGCATGCAACTGATGCGGCCGGGGGGTCCGTAGAGAGGAAAATGATGAGCATCACCTGCATCATCTGCTTCTGGCGGGTGTGTTGTTGGGCTTGTTTTTGGGTCTGGTTCTGGGTCTGCAGCCTTGGGCTTGCGAGTCTGCGGGCTTGCCCCGGTGATGCTGGTGATGCAGGTGATGCTGGGGATGTTGCTGGGCGCCCCAGCCTTGAAACGCTGGAAAAATGCAAGGTTTTCACTGCAAAAAACCGACAAAAACGACGGGTTTTGACATGCTTTGCGGGGCAACTGGCCCAGGCTGCGTGCGTGCGTGCGTGCGTGCCTGCGTGCCTGCGCGTGTGCGTGCGTGCACGCGTGCGTGCGTGCGTGCGTGCGCGCGTGCGCGCGCAGCTGCTGCAGGTCTTGCCTGTCATTGTTGCTCTTGTTGTTGTTGTTGGGATGATTGTTGTTGTTTTGTTGCATCTTGCTGTTGCTGTTGCTGTTTGCTGCTGTTGCTGTTACTGTTGCCGTTGCTGTTGCTGTTGCTGTCGCGGTCGCGGTTTGCTGGTGCTGTTTGCTGTTGCTGTTTGCTGGTTGCTGTTGCTGTTGCTGTTGTTGTAGTTGTTGTTGCTGTTGTGTTGCTGTTGCTGTTGCTGTTGTTCTTGTTGTTGCTGTTGCTGCTGCTGTTGCTGTTGCTGTTGCCGTTGTTGTTGTTGTTGTTGTTGTTGCGGTGGTCGTCGTCGTTGTTGCTGCTGGTTCAGCATCGCGGCACTGCCGCGGCCGGTTGTGCGCCAGTAACGTAAATCCGGCCGCTGCCAACTGGCCGAACGGCTGTGTTGGATTACCCACCTTGGTCCGGAGGAGCAAGGCTCTAGATGCAGCCGGGGGGTCCGTGAAAAGGAAAATGATGAGCATTACCTGCATCATCTGCTTCTGGCGGGT
>CAUJNA010001705.1:0-57500 GCA_963377175.1 Effrenium voratum | reverse complement strand
AGGAGGCGTATAGAAAGTCGCTACTCAACGCGTGTACCCAAAGCAATGTGAGCCACGGTCAACACTCGGCTCTGTTGGCTGATTGAGCCATGGTTCCCTAGGAATCATCCTAGTGGTTGAGGATACTGACTACCAGGTGGATGACCATCCACGTGAACCCCAAGTAAAGAGGCCTCTTGACATGTAAAATGTAAGCTCGGTTGCGAACTCTGCTCCCCTGCTAAAAGTTTAGCTTTTAGCGGGTTTAATACGGAAAACCAATTCATTAGTTTGCAAAAAGTTGTCCAGTCCTAACATCCCTTGGCAACATGCACCAAAGTAAGGGACTCTGCGTCTTCACTCCCCTTCTCCAGCCTTCGGCGGCAGGGGAGGCTGCACCTCCGGACGGAAATTTGCGAAGGTCGCCCCCCCCCCCCCCCCCACCCCCCTCTGACCCGATGTGAAGGGTACACTCGTTTGGTAACTTTGGGCGGTTGGTCAGGGTTTAGGGTTTAGGGTTTCTTTTGGTAACTTTGGGCTGGTCAGGGTTTGGTGAGAAGCTGGGGCGTGGTTGCTGGCAACTAGGTGGGCTTGAGTGGCGTATGGGGGCTGTTTGAGTCAATCGGACCTAATGGAGACAAAAAAGGACAAGGTCCGGTCTCTGCCAAACGCCAACCTGGGCACCCTGTTTCCAAGAATGGAAGCTGACGATCGGAGTTGTCCAAAGCAATTTCTTATAGGGAAGCCCCCAGTCCACTTGCATGTTGGCAAGAGAGTATCTACCCATTTTCCTTGAGAAACCATAGGTGTCCTATTTAGATTGGTTGGGTCAGAACTAGATGGCACTGGTTTGGATAGGTTTTACTCCGCTCACCAGGGCCAGCTATTGTTCTAAAAGGTTCACCTATGGCGGAACACCCTTAAAAGGTAGGGAAATCTACCTGGCAGAGGGGAAGCCTGGATGCCCCCCTTTTTCCCGTTCCAAGGGACGTCCTGACACCTTTTCAGGGTATCCAAATTTAGGAGGAGCGCCTGCTCAGATCCAGCAGGTCTATGAGTCAGGGTTCAACACCTGTTATATCGATGTGTCTAAGAAAGGCAGCGACTAACAGCCGTTTTTATCGAGGTGTCTAAGAAAGGCAGCAACTAAGAGCTACTGTGGATGGACAGAATCCTGCACCAATTTCGAATGAAAGCAAGCCCACTGGCACAAACCCCAAAACCCCCTACCTGGCACGAGGCGATCGATTTCGCGAACCCCAGGCTTTGGCATTGCCGAAAGGCTCGAGGTCTAAGGGACATGAGTCACAATCCAAACCCGGTATTAAAATGGTCTACCCAGAACCATGTAAAGAATTAAGAAGGAAGAAGGCGGCCGCAACTAGTTCTGGCTGGGACCTTCATCTACCCGTTGTTGTTCTTGTTTGTTGTGGTTCACATGTCTTTTTTTTTGCGGTGCACATGTCTCTTGTTTTCTGGAGAGGATTGCAAAAGGGGAAACCAGCCAACGCGGCTGCCACCTACTACCACAAGACCCTTTGGCCCGATGTTCCCGTTTGACCGTTTGAGCCCAGGAGTTCTTTTCAGAAAGCAACGGCAGTCGACGTGGCGCTTTCTTGTAACACGAGTCATGACCAAAGCATCAGCCATTCACAAGGCATTCAGGGTAAAGTTCCCAACGACCCCGGGAAGAAAGGAAAAAACCGCGCTAATCATTTGTTCAACAAAACATATCAAACAAAACCTGGCGGGGAAAATGCAGGCTAAAGCGGGCAAGTCTTTGATGTAGGCAGTCGACGCAAGTGTGCCCCCCCCTATATATATCTTGACCAAAAGTTTATCAGCCACTTAGCCAATGCCACTCCCTCTCCCCTTACACTCACAGCTTCATGTTGCGAGGGAAAATTTTATGTCCGGCAACAGCTTGCCCTTCTGCTTCCATGGAAAACCCAGAACGACCCGGGTAGACCATTTTCACCCAACAGACCTTCTGCCAGCTTCCAGGTTGGGTATTTCAGCCTCCGAGCCATAGGTGTCCTGTTAGGGGAAATAGATGGCCCTGGTAGATGATCAAATCACAAGGTAAACCAGGGCCATCTATTTTTCTAGCAAAACAACCAAAAAGGACACCCATGCTCCGAGCAACGCACCCTCCGCTGGAAACAGACGCCTTCGAGAGCTCTTTGCCGCATCGCTTCCTGGGAGACGTCACCTCGCTGCATGGTTTCAGTTCAGTCAGCCAAACACGCCCCCACCAAGGTGGCATCACTTCAGTTGGAAAAGCCTTTGAGAAGAAAACAGGAAACTCCAATGTGGTGTTGGTCTTTGTTGACTGCTTGCCTTTTAAGTGGACCAGTATATCGAATTGTGTCAATCGGGGCGTGCAAAGCCAGTACATGCGATTTTCAACATGGCCGAAGTGTAGGAAACAAGAGAGGAAGTCGAAGAAAGGAGCCCCAGAAATATTGACGCATACTTTGTACCTCGCAATCCATTGCGCTATCCATGAATGAGAAGAACATGCGACATACTGCATGCAGCATGTGCTGCCATCCAATCTGCAAGTCTCTACATGGAGTTGCCTCAAATTAGGCGACACCCCGCCCCCCATTAATCACGTAATCAGGAGACCCCCCCCCCCATTTTTCTGCGTCCTTTTGATCTCCCTTGCAACCCAACCCCCAAAAAGGCAACCCCCATCTGGTCTCCCGCCTTCACGACCACCACGGGTGGACTTGGCGCTCTAGGCGTCTCCGATTTCACCTGGCTGTTGCACGGCCTTGCGGCATGAGTACCCTGCCATCCACTCACATACAAGCTACCTGAGGGATCCTGGAAGACGATTTTCCCAAGAGATCTTCTGGCGGCTTCCATGGCAACGACAGGGTAACTAACCCCTTCTGTAACATTCCAGCAGAAACGATGTATTTACACAGAGAATCAACTAAAAATGAGAGCCCATGGTTCACGAATTTCTGGTACACAGTTGGGAAGAACCCCCAGCTCCAGGTTGGCATTGCCCGCCAACTCCCGGGCAAGCTCACGCGGTCACATTCGTCAGGGTCCCGGGTGACATGGAGCGATGTCCCCCTCACATTGACAATGGCACAACTGTGGACATGCGAACCGAACCTCCTGCGTCCACAAAAAAAACCTCTGGCCCCTTTTGAAGAAATCCGCACCTCAAAGCGACCTGAAAGCCACCGCGCGTTGAAAAGCTCGAGACGTGGCACGTGCGGTTTGCGCTGCCCGAGGTGGACTCACACCCCTCAAGCCCAGAGCCCCGGTTCAAGGGGAATACAACAACTAATTTTCAGGGTGGAAACCACTCTGAACCAACCAGGAAAAAAAAACTTGCGCTTTCCCCGCTTCGCATGGCCTCGCGTTTGGTCGCTCCAAAGCCCTGGACGCGCCTCTGTCCGCCGAAGAGGGCGCTCCAGGCGCGGCTCCTTGTCGCGCTCCGCGCGCAGAGGCCGCACCTCGGGGCGCTGACCACAGCGGGCGGCCCAAAAAAGGGAGACGGTTATGTGTATATATATATGGCAGTGGGTCAAATATAGGGTAACCCCAAAATGGCTTGTTTTCTGGTGGTTTAATTTTGACTCATACCCATATATATATATATATACACCCCATCCACCCCAACTCCACCCTTGTGAAAAGTGCGGGTGGAAACAACCTGCGGGCCCAAAAAAGGTGAGAATCTCCGGTCTGGGGTTCGTTTGGCTGGGACCTTCTGGGATCAACTTTGTGCCAACGCGACAAAAAAAAACTCGCATTTTCCAATGTCCATAGAAGGTAAAGGAACGGGGCTGTGGGAAATGACCACTTCTGTGATACAACAAAAAGGGCTTCCCAAAGACAAACCCCCCGTATAAAGGGGGAGATTCCCTTGTATCACAGAAGTGGGGAAAAACCCCTTGATCCCACAACCCTGTATAGGAAACTTTTGACCATGGCACAGATGATGCCACTGAAGAAAATTGAAAAATCAAAATCCCATCCCGCCGATGTTTTTGGTCGTCTGCCGAGACGCTGCGTGCCGAGTTTGGGCATGGAAAGGGAACAAAGAGAATACCCACCAAGTTTGGAGGCTTCCCCCTATTTCCCGGCCCATGCCCCTGCAAAAGAGTGGCAAGGTCGCAAGGGGCAATTCTGCGTGGCGTGTCATCCATCCCAAGATGGCAATGGAAGTGCAGGGCAATGAGACGAGAGTCGAAAGGGCAGCCTCCTGGCAACTACCGCATGCTACGTGGCCGGCCTGACTGGTCTTTGTGAAGTTTCTGAAGTTTGGCTGCCACTCTTTGGAGGCGGACAGCTTCCACCGTTCCAGCTGTAAATCCCCACCATGGTTTTCCGGGAACCTTCAACTTGTCAAAAGCAAAATGAATTTGTCAAAACAACAAAGGCACGGACGTTGGACGGCCTTTGGACCGCTCACATTTTTCAAACGCTGGGCTTCCTTGCGGCTCCCGTAACAAAAAGAGACACGCAACACAACCGTAACCCAAAAAAGGAGACACCCGCAAAAACAAAAACACACGCAAAAACACCAAACAAAAAAAGCACGTTTGCTAAAATCCACCCTCCCATTCTTTTTTCATCCAGGTCGCCCAGGATGCGTCTGCCACCTACGCGTCAAGGCGCGGTCGCGGTTGCTGTCGGATGGCGGTTTTTGAGGGTACGCTTTCGGTCGGTTTGAAGGGAAGCCGCCAGGAGACTTGGACCACCGTTGCTTCATTTCGAAGGCCCCCTGCGCAGAACCAAAATCGCCTGGAGGGCATCTCAAGCCCGGAACACCGGAAGGCCGCTTCCACTCCCTGACTCCAAAAGGCACACAGAAAAAAGAAGCACATGCCCAGACTCTTTTTCACAAACGAAAGACCTAAAAATCATGTATCGGAGGAGATCCCAGTTGTGAGATTTGCCGAACCCCTGAAGAACGGGATTCCTTAAAGAATATATCCAAAAACCACCTGTCTTGGGGAACAATAACAACGAGAAGCGGCCAAGCAGAATAGCTGACAAAGAGTGCAGCCTCGATGCTTTTGTTGCTTGTTTGCTGGGGATTATGCCAAGGCCTTCAAGACTGATCCAAGTGCCAAGGGGCGCTACTGGTCCCAAACATCCCCAAAATATCAACTCCAAAAGGTCCTAAGTTTCAAGGACAGGGTGCCATTTGTTGACTCTCGGGTAGGCTTAAACCCAGGAATCGGCTCTGAAAACAACCTGTCGGGTGTTTCTTCTACCTTGCTGGGATCCCCCTGCTAAAAGCTTAGCTTGTATATCAACAAAGGATTCCCACACTACACCAACCAAAAACATCCAAAAACTTGTCCGGAACCGGATGCGGTTCCAGGAACCAACTTGCCCCAAGCTCGGGCTATGGCACTTGCCCTTGAGGCCTTCCAGGGAGCGGCGCCCCTGGCAGAGGCGCCGAAGATGCTGGCCATGGCGAGCTGCGTCCGGCGAAAACTCGGGGCGTGAGATGGCCTCGATCGATTGGCTTCGATGGCACGCGGATGCGGAGTTGGATATGTTTGTTTGTTTTGTTTGTTTTTGTTTTGTGTTTTTCCCGGACGGATCGGAGCCCGAAAAAAATCGACCGAAATCTGCGGGGAGCAGGGTGCCTGAGGTTGCAGCTGGCTTGTGGAAGGAACCACTCCTCAAGTCTAAGTGAGAAAAACGCTGCTTGGGTCAGAAGGTCAGTTTCGGGTGTGGCTCAGAGACAAACCGGTCCAATGACCTGGGTCTGAATCGGCCGGCCGGGCCAAAAAACAAAACCGGTGACACGTCTCCTGGTGGCTTGGCCACCACAAGGATTCCTGGACCAGGGCGCGAGGCCGCGAGAGTTGCATCAGCCAGGCGCGCGCGAATGCCATGAACTCCAAAGTCCATAAACCCTCCCTCTTCTCGTGGTCTCCTGGGGCCCTATCTGGATTCCCACATTCCCTGCTGATCGTAGCAAGTCACGTCCATGGTCATCTTAAAAAAAAGCAAAAAAACACAGCACCAAAAGGGAGTCTGAATTCATCACGACGCCCCACGGCCTCCCATCGCTTGCCCCCCACTTTTCGGCTTTTCGCCCCCCGCTTTTCTTCGGCCCGGTTTCGGCGCTTGGTTTCGGCGCTCAGGGGCCGGGCCTCGGGAAGTCCGGCGACCGAGGACCAACCCCAGGGTACACTTCACCTCAAAAGACAGCTGCAAAAATGGTGTCGCTGGAAATGAAACCAAACATGCCGGAATGTCCAATGGGCTTCCCTTGGCAAAAGAAGACGTGCGAAGCGGGTACCGCACCCATTTTTGGAGGCCCGGCCTGGTGTTTTTTGCGCAGGAATTTGAAACCGATGGATCAAGAATGTTGTCAGTCACTCACATGGCTATGAATTCTAATAGGGAACCACCTCTCAAAAGTGGGAGGTGGTCATCAATCCCCACCGATTCCTGATGTCGACCCTAATGAAAAGTCATGCCTGCATCGCTCTTGAAAGCCCAACATGAAATATTCGCTTGCCAAAACGGCTATCCGTTACCCTCCCCGTCACGCCGTCACAACGCCTCTTGCAGGGTGCATATTAGTTGCCCCCAAATCCCTGAGTGGACCCTTTACTGTGCCTGCTTAAAGTAAACCCCTGGTTGATTTCAACGGCATGTTCTCATTCCCCCCCCCCCCCGATTTGAAGGGACAACAACAGGAACTTGGCGAGTTTTGAGAGAAATCCCAACGCCATGACGAGCCCTTCTGCCGCGGAAGCAGGTTGCAAACCAGGTGACTGATGCCAACCCCTAACTCCGGCCCTTCTTGGAAGGCCCAACCTTCAGTCCAGAGTTTCGAACCCAATCCACTACTTAACTTCTGGTTGATGAAAAGGGTGGTTTTGGGTTTGGGAGAATCCGGATCACTGGGGCGCGTTGCAACCCGATCCACCTGGTTCAGTCCAGTCCATCAGTCCTCTCCCTCACCCAACGAAGAGAACTGCCCCGTCCAATGCCCGAATTGCTTTCCAATGAGCAAAGCCAAGCAGGAAAAGCCCTTATATTGTAACTTCAAATATGTCCAACCAAAACAACTCTAGGTAATACGTGCATATATATATATATATGGACATGTTTTGTGGTGGTGTCTGATTTTTTAGGGGACCCCAAAATGTGTGTCCCTTTAAACCCACCCAAAAAAGGCTACCTCCAAAACAAGACATGCAAACATATATATATATATATATTATATACCTGCTGATTTCTTCTAGTGGGACTATAAAAATTCCCTTCAGCTTGCAAATTAAAAAAAAAAAAAAAAAAAAAAAAAAAAAAAAAAAAAAAAAAAAAAAAAAAAAAAAAAAAAAAAAAAAAAAAAAAAACGCCATTCGAGCGAACGAACCTGGGCTGCCCGACTGGGTGCCGTTCCTTTCAGCATTCCCCTCAAGCCTGGGCCACAAGGCCATGGGTGGCAAGGCTAAAAATGCCTGTGGAAAATAGGTACCCTAGACCTGCAGTTTCCTCGTGGTTTCATTTTGACCCATACCCGCATCTGATTCTTCAAATCTGGCTGCTCCCCTTGAGTCTCTCCAAAAACCCGCTTGCAACGCAAGCATGAGCCGTCCCCCCATTCGCTCATCCCCGTCCCACCCGCCTTGCAGCTTCCCAGAGCGCCATGATCTCAGCGCAACACAAACCCCAGCGACTCGCCGGTTGAGGCAAACGCAAAGCCCGGCCATGCGACGGGATGCTCCTTCCACTTCCACATCAACATCCCCAACCGAAACGAAACTCGGTCAAGATCAGCCTTGCAAGCGGCTTCAAGCACAGGGGAAATCAAGTTGGACTCCGGCCAAAGGATTCGAATAACCCTTGCGTTCTGGCGCTGAACCAACGTGACACATCCTTCCACCCATCCGCAGAAACCTCTCTTGCGCTCCATCGATTCGGCTGCCCGGCATGCGGCGAGCCACGGCGACCAACCTTCAGAGAGGCTGGGAGGTCACAGGAAACCGTCCTTGTGCCAAATCCTTCTGAACAAGTTCGGGTCACACTGATCCAACTTGCCATGTCGGGGGAAAAAAAAAGAATGGTTGAAAGGACAAGAGACCATTCAAATTAAGTTGTGTCCTTCGCTCCCTTTAAAATTGCCATGGCCTTTTCAAGCTTAGCTCGAAAATATTTTTGGGGGAAAACATGCGCGAAGACTTGAGCTGAGTGTCTCGACTACTTGCAGCCCTCAGGCATCGCGTTCGAGCACTTCGTGCCTTGACGCCCTTTGATCTCAGGAGATCGACACCCGTCTTGGGCCGGAAACAATCGACCCAAATGGACCACTCCTTCTTGATACATTTATTGCCAGTCCGCAAACACTTTTGGGTATGCAACGGTATGTGTTAAGATAGGTGGACCCCCAGAATGTGATTTTTGGGGGTGTTTCCTTTCAGACCAAGGTGGCTGTGGCTCAAAAATCGGGTCACCCCAAAATGGCTTGCCCTGGCAAATGGAAACGATGACTAAAACCTGTGGTCCACATCCTGGTGGTTTAATTTTGACCCATACCCATATCTTCCCCAAACCCACGGGAATTCATCACAAGGGCAACGTCATGTCTGTTTGTGAGGCATGTCCCCAACTCAACTTTTGAGTGCACCACAGCTGCCAAAAAAAAACGTCTCGCCTCAAGCATTGTGGCCGTGAAATCTATCTTCTCTCCTGCGCGACATGCAAGCAGCCATCGACGGCTTTGCGCTTCCAAGACTCCAACTTCATACACTTTTCTCGTGGATCAGAAAAAGCGTGGACAACAATGGCTCGTTTTCCACACCTTTGCACGGTAGATTCTCCAAGTATTGCACGTGAACCAGCCGGAAATCTCGTAAAGTACTGGGTGTTCTTTCTTCTTGCTTTCAAATTTCGGAATCGACCGCATCAAGCGATACAATGCGCAATACTGGGCTCTTCCCAAAGATGAAACTTCCTGTTGGAGGCTGTCATAGCCCACACACACACACACCTATGGGGCTACATAGGTGGCTATGTTTGTGTGTTTGCGCGAGTGCGAACATACCCAGACACGCATGTGTGCCTGTCTATTTCGGTAACAATGGTCGGTCAAGTCTGAGAAACGTCCGACTGTACCGTGTGATGTGCGTCCAACTTCGGGAAGTGGCGCCTGTTGGTATTACTACAGTGGGTGTTCTACTCTCTGCTACACTATTAGGATACGTAACAGTATTCCATGACATCTAATAGTATTACATACACATAAGTAATAGCGTAGCTCCCACACTCTAGATGCTATACTATGGGTGTACTCCCTCTCTATAAATATAAAGGCAATTTTACGTGTACTGTTAACTCGACCCCAGATCCACACCCGAATGCCCATCTCAAATGAAAGGTTCAAGCCTTTGAAGGCCGCCGGCCGTGATGTGTCTCAGAACTGCGAACTCCAATCGGTGTCACATGGCAGGTTGTTCAGGGAATCAATGCCAAGAGAGGAGTATAGAACGGGGTTGGGCATCTTGAGAGAAGGATGGAACCACAGAAGGAGACATCCTCTGCTCTATGCAAAGGGGGCCTTTTTGCCAGCTTCCGTGGAAAAATGATCAACCCCCTCGTAGTGAAGGATATTCTTTTTGAGGGGGTCGCCAATTTTCTCACAGAAGGTGGCAAAAAGACCCCCCTGGCTCTACGTGTGTTTTTGGTTCCACACCGCCCTTTGGGACAGGTCTTCTCAGATTAGCCGCTCCTCGCTTGAACTTCCTCACTTTGGATGCCAGTTCGGCATCCTGCTTGTAGAAGAGTACCTCTTCAGCAAGCCGGGAGTCGCAATCAAAACATGGGCAGATGAAGGTTGGCGGTCCCAGTCAGAAATAGGTGCGGCCGCCTTTGAAACTCCTTATATACATGGATTTGGGTAGAGCATTTTATCAGGTCTTGATTGTGACTCGAGTGTCTTTTGAGTTGGTACTCTCTTCAGGTGGTTAAAAGGGAAGCCACGACAGCCATTCCAGGGGGTCCATCTTGACAAAGGCCGGAAGGCAAGAAGGCAACGTGACCTGCCGGTGCCACTGCCGGAAGCATCTGCGGCTTAGACGCAAAATCACACGCATGAAAAGCCCAAACGGCTGAGCTGTGCTGCCTCGCCGGACTATTTGTGCCTGGGGCAAGGATTGCTCGGGCGCAAAAGATGCCCCTTCCCCAAGGAAGTGATTCCAAGCAAGCTGAGCAAATGCATTGACTATATAAGTGTCCCTTGCAGCCAACTCGCCAAGGTCAACTCGACCAAATTCGTAGCTCAACCACATCCCTCCTGAACGAAGACATGGGCAAGGTGGATCTGCTCTTCGAACAGGTGGCCAGCACGACAAACCTACTGAGATCTGCCCAAAACCGCTTCCCCCCCCCCTTCCCGGCACCAAGTCAGAGACGTCCCGCTTCAGAGGAAACTGCTGGGGTTCCATGTCGACCTTGGCTCCAGCAATTCTTCTGGTGCAATCCACACGTCGGATCATTGGACGGCGCGGATCGGTCAAAGAAAAATGCGCCTCGCGCTCTCATTCCAAGTACAAAACCAATCTCGGTGGTTGAAACTCGGCGGTTCGGCTGACATCCCGGAGTTGGCCTCTTGGTTGATAGGTGCAAAAGTCAGTGTTTTGCTGGCCCCTATGTTAAGCCCAAACCCCTGCAACACCTACCATGGGCAGGTTCAAAGGGCAATCTTCGAGGGCCCCCAAACTTTCCTCAGACAAACCAGGGGTTAAGTCCTTTCTCCCCGCTCGTTCCCCTCAAATACCGCGCGCCAGCTCGGGCAGGGGCGAAGATGGCGCTGGGCTGTGAGAAGCCGAGCAGATTGAAGCCCTCCTCCACTCGGTGCACCGCGCCTGCGACCGAGCGTGCGCAAGCGCGGCGCGCGGTGGAGCGCGGTGGAGGGCGGGGGAAATGGGGTGCGGTTGCTTGAGCTGCTGCCCTGTTCAGCTTGCTCACTTCAGGGAAGCAGAAAGAAAAACACGCTCAGACGACGCGCTTTTTGTGTGTTGCAATTCAATGATGGCCAAAAAGAGTTTACGTGAATCCCTAGCTAATTTGGAGTTAAATTGCTCAACAGAGGTTGTTCCAGTGTCCTGTTGTTCCGGTTGCCGATGGCTCTCTTGTCACGCTTGGACATAAAACTATACTTGCCACTTCGCGGATGGCAAGCTACAGCTTCGTGCAAGCCGGCTGTCTTCCGTAGGTGCAAAGCCACTGCCCAAAACACAACAAACAACTGTAAACTTCAAACAAAGCCGTCCGTGGTCCTCGCATCCGTCGACAACAAAGCGGCCCTCCGTCTCGCTGGTTCAATCGATGCCGCTCCCAGGCGCCTTGCCACTGCAAGGTTTTGTTCTTGAACTTCTCATTGAAGGCCACTGTAACCTCAGCTGTGCATCTCTCGGACCCCTTTGGACGAAAAAAAACATCTCACCGGGTTTGGTGGGCGCTGAGGGTTTTGGTTTGTCCCGTTTGGCATCGAAAGGAGCAGGGTTCAACTCCCCACCACTAAACACCAATTCAGGGTTACCTGAAAAATGGTCCTTGGAATCTGAGATTTCTCCGTCCGCAAAAAATCCGGCCAGGCGGCATGGATCGGATTGCCCAGGTACGTTTTGAAGCCGCAGTCCTTGAGGAAATCCTGCAGAGCCAAAAAAACACGACCCCTCTGCCTCATCTCATCAGCCTCACGAATTCCCTGGTTTGTAAGCAGTACCCTGCATGTAAAAGGTGCATACCCCATTTCGCGTTGGGGGTAGCGGCATGGGGGGAGCAAAGCCATCCTCAAATCCTCCGGCGAAGGGCACTGTATCTCAAGCTAGGAATTTGAGAGACATGGCTGTGAAAATACAAGCTGGTTTCAGCAAGAAGCCGTGTGGACCATTTCCAGCTTTTTGCGAAGCCATCACTCACTTCAGGCCATGGTCAAAACGGCGGTCCTCCCATCCTGGCAGCGCGGTGCGAAGAGGCCAGGTCAATTCATCAACAGGGTTCGACCCCAAAACCCTGTAAACCAACCCCAAACAGGGAACCGTCAAACAAAAGACAGCCCCACATCTCAAAACCACCCCGATTCCTTGGGGGGGAAGGCGGGTGAGGGGAAGAGTAGGGCAGGGGAAGAAGGAAAGGGAAAGGGTAAATGGAAGGAAAAGGGTACGGCAAGAAGAATGGGGAGTGAAGGAAAAGAAAAGGGGGAGAGAATAGAGGGTGACCATTCGCCCCATGTGTCTTCTGTACTACACTACCTGGCGGTGTATCTGGACTGCTCATGACAACCTGAAACAAAACCCCGTTTCAGCCCACGTCTTCTCGGAGCACGCAATCCACCGTGAAACCGAGCCGAGCCTTTTCCCTCGTTGGTTTGGAGCCCGGCGGCTTGGAGCTGCGCCGTTGGGTTTTCAACCAGCCACCCGTAAAATAAACTCCCCCCCCCCCCAGCCCCCCTTTTTCTGAACCCCGAAATGTGCTCAAAACCACCAAAGCGGGAAAAATCTCGGGGAGGAAAAACAAAGAAACCGTCCCTTTGGGGATCTTTGATGGTCGACATCCGCGCCAGGCACCAGTGATCCTGATTCGAATACTAGGCTTGCTTCACCAATCTCAACTGGCGCCGGGCGACTTCGGCGATTTCGCAGGGACCCCCCAAAATCGACCACGTCCTTCCGAGAGACCGGAACCACCCCTAATCGGTGTTCGGGATACTCCGAAGCTGCTCCCCTCAACGACATGAAACCCATTGCTCCGATTCAACCAGCAAACTTCTTAGAGGCAAACATCGGGGGAGTGACACGTCTTGCGCCTCTCTCTCTCTCTTTTTCTCCAGGCCCCGCACTCCCACCCCCCCACCCCACCCCTGAGACTCCGCGCGCAGATCGGAGACCTCTCCCCGAACTGCCGCATCGATTCCTGTGGCCTCCCACGCGAACAGCGCGAGTCGTTTCGTCGCGCGGGGCCGCGAGATGAGATATGGCCGTGGTGGTCAAAACCCATGGGATCCCATTTTGGGTTAGGCGCGCCATTCTATTTTAGTGGGGATTGGGATGTTCACTGGGGGTACGGGATTTCGACCCATGGCCATATCGCCCTGCTTCCCTTCACAAGAAAATCCTTTCAACAATCGCTGCTACCAAACATCAGTTCCCCCCCCCACCCGGCTGGAAAGTCGGCCTCCTTTCGAGTTCGTGGTTGATTTTTTGAGATGTCATCAAGGGTGTCCTTTTTTCCGATGTAGTGGTCTTGTTTTGTCAACATGGGGATTTAAACTTCCAAAATGGGTTTCGGCTCTTGTTTTGGTTTCACTTGTTGAGAAACCTCCCAATAAGGGTACTTGCTCCACTGTTGAAAAGTAGGTTGCCAAAGCTTGACTGGCCTAGATTCACCCGCTTCAGAAGCCTGGTTCACGTTCTTTTCAGACACAGAGTCCACCGATGACTCCGACCGGTGCAGTCAAAACCCGGATGCTCGTTGGTGAGGTTATTCCATCCGTTCCAAACATCAAGGCTCCTCCGCTTTGGTCCTGAAGGCTCTCATTGGCCCCGGTTGACTTGGTCGATTTGACCGACAAGCGCAGTCAGCGAGCTGAATCCTTTCACCAAGCAGGTTTCGGTGTCCAAGAGGTGCTCACATCGAAACGTGCGCTCTTTTTGGTGGCCCTCCCCAAAAAAGAAAGACCCAAAGAGCCATTCGGAGATGGGAGCACATGGGAGGATTCAACCCGCAGTTTGGGGGGTCCCTGTTGGGAGAAGTTTGAGTCGGCGTCCCTGTTGCAGGTTGTCTAACATGAAAGAAAGGGGAACTGGAGACGTGTCACCAAAGCCACTGTTTCTGAGTGGCTTTACCTGAAGTTAAATAAACACCAAAGGGAAACCATTTGGAAAGCCTTTGCTTGGAATCTTGTCATTTGCCCCAGAAAAACAAAACAAAAAAGCACCCCCGGTCGGGTTGAACCAAAAGGGTGACCAAGCTGGCGCAAATCCACGCTTTGCTGGCCGTCTTTCGCCACAGAAGCAGCCACTGAGTGACGCACCGGCGCGGCTGATCTCCTGATAGGGTCCCGAAATCCTGCCCTTACTCTCCTACAGAAATGAACTTGAAACCCCAAAAACACCAGAGGAACGCCTTATTATGTTCTTCTTGTCTTTTCTTTTCTTCGTAGTTTTGTTTGTTTCTTTTCTTTTCTTTTCTTCGTAGTTGTGTTTGTTTCTTTTCTTTTCTTTTCTTCGTAGTTTTGTTTGGTTATTGTCTTTTCTTTTTGTTCTTTGAATTTTTTGGGGGGGTGAGCTTTTTGGGGTTCCATGTCAATTTGCAGAGTAATTGGTGGCGCACAAGAGTGCTTTTGGTGTCAGGAGACTCTCCGCAAGGAGATCACCGATCAGGACTTCTGAACCTTCGCGCCGTGAGAAATGGCGCCCCCCCTCTTTTGGCAGAATGCCATTCGGTTCTCCACTAAATCTCGGTGGCTTTCTGCTCCCCAGAAGAGGAAAAAGAAGTGGTTTAATTGGAAAACCAATTAGTTGGCAAACAAGTTAAAAGTCCTATCATCCCAGCAACATGAACCAAAGAAATGGTGTCCTCACAACTTTTTTATCCCCAGTGTGCGTGGTCAGCAGAACAGCGCAGGACAGGGAAAAATGAACTGCCAACTGCCTCTGCCACAAATGCTGTCGGGTCTGGCACACGAAACGTTTGGTGGTTTTTACTTACCGAGGGAGGGTGTTTGCTCCCGGTGGCAATGCAATTGAAGGTGCCATGGGCGCGTTTGTTTCTGACGAATGAAAGACCAGTTGGATCCTTCAAAAGAAAAATAACCATAATGATGATAAAAATAATAAGAATGATAGGTAACAAGCAATAGCCCTATAATAATACAGCACTCACGTCCCAATTCAGCTTCGTGACCAATTCACGAAGTTGAATCTCGACCCTCTTCGCATCCTTCGGCCCCTGCCTTCGGCTCCCAGACCGCATTGAGTCATCAATTACGTCTCAAAAAAGGAGAATCCGATAAGCCCGCTTGGTGGTGTTGACCCCGGATCCAAGTGGAACCCCTCGTTTTTATTTTCTCGGGGGATGTCATCCAGAAAAGTGAAGGATTCCCAAAGCAGAATCTCCTCGGCCCCGCAACACCCTGCAACCCTAGAGCCTGCAGCTCCATCCCAGAACATAGCCTTCAGCTGCTCAGATCCTGTCCTTTGGTTGCCCTTCAACACACCCTCAAACAGACACACTCAAACAAAGACCGGCTCATATTGAAAACCCAGTCATTGGGGTAGCAAAACATTACGCCCCCATGGCTCTCAGAGCTCTTCTATCACAACCTCAATGAAGAAACTTTGGGGAGGCAAAAATATGCCCAAACCTGTTTTCACTAGCTCCTCATAATTTGCCCAACATATTGACTTGGATTCCCACTAAACGAAAACCATTTCGAACCATATGAAACTGTGGTGAAACCATGTTTGGTTGGTACTTCTAGAACCATCATTCCAGGGTTTCTTAGGTGGTTGCAGGATTTCGTACGTACCCCATGACCTGACTTCAACCCATTTAAGTCAGCTAAGCGGAAGCCCATTGCCAGCTTCACAGCTCTCTTTGCCGTTTGTTTGGGAGGTGAAAGAAGCTCGAACATACAGTCCAAGTTTGAATGTGCAGCATCCCAAACAAATGGGCATGGGTCGAAATTCAACCACCAGGGGACAGGATTTAGTGCTTGTTTGGGAGGTGAAAAATACCAAGTTTTTAGTGGACCTGGACCATGGTCTCCTCACCCAGTGCACGCCGCCAATGAGGCACGTCATGGCCAGCAAGGCGAAGACGTACTGGCGTCGTCATCCAAGCAGCTGGACCCAAACCGATCCCCGGGAGAAGACACTTCGGTCGTTTCTGCCCAAGCAAAGCAGAAGCCCCGAAACCCTCAAAATGCGGATGTCTACACAGTAAAACCTTTATCTACAATTCTCGGTTGCTTTCTGCTCCCCTAACTTTTAGTGGTTTAGTGGAAAACCCAGTAGTTTGCAAAAAGTTAAAGTCCTAACAGCCAAGCAAAATGCACCAAAGAATTGCTTGGCCCAAGCCCTGCAATCCCAAGCTCGATTTTGGCCCAAGCCCTGGCCGGTGGGACTTGGCCCCAGTTTTGCGTCTCCGCACCGCGGCAAGTTTGGAACACTTGAAAGACGTCTTCTCTTGGTAGCCGATTTGTTTCGGGATCAGACAAGAAAACCTTAGGAAACCAACCGATTGCGGGAATGGAAAACCGAAACCAACCGCCTTTCAGATCCCTTAGGCCAACCATTGCCATGTTCAGACCCCAAAAATTCACGTATCTCCCTGGCAGAACCTGCAGAAGAAGGAATGAACCGCTGGGCAACCCAGGGTCTCCCTTGGAAAACTCGCCAGCGGTTGCAAAGCAAAAAGTTTGAAAAAACACCCCACTGGCGGCGTAGTTGTTTCACATGCGCGCGAAAGCCCGCGCAAACTGGAACTTGCGAGCAAATCCCCGCTCTTCGTCTGGCACGCTTCGAGATGCTCATGTCGCCGATGCCGACGAGCGGTTGCTATGCCCAAACGAGGACGCTCGAATTTGGGGCCGACTCGGTGGGCCGGCTCAAGGTGCTGCGCTGGCAAGAAAGCGACGTTGAGGGTTCCCTTTTTGGTTCCCTTTTTGGGGGCGGGTTTGACGGGACGCCAAAAGGAGACCTGCCAGTTTGGAGGTCCCCAAACTTTGAGAAAACCCAAAGAGGCCACATCCATGGAATGAGGTGGTCAGTCGGCGGTCAGACCCCTCGCACGCGCCTTGCGTGCCAGGACAACGGCACAGCTGCCAACGCGGAAGGACATCACCTGTCGGCAAGCCCCCGGTAGATTCTTGTCATTTTGCAAGCACCAAAACAAACCAGATGCAATCTGCAACCCGCAGATTGCGGGCAGGTGCACTTGGAAAGAGCTCTCCAGGGTCTGGACAAGCGAAAGAACCGTCCCCTTTCGCTTGCTTTGGAGGAATCTGCAAATTGCGGAATAGGACCCAGAAATGTAGAAATCAACTCGAACCAAAGAAATGTAAATGCATTCTAGTTGTCGCGATCGACTAGTTTGCCCGCAAGGTCACAACTCACACCTCGCTTATAACACCCGAAATAGAACTGAAAAGCCTTTCAAGATCATGACTATACACCAAAACGGCAAGCCACAAAAGCGAAAAGATTTTGGGTGGAATGCACAGCGGCTTGACAGTCATGTGGCCATGGGTCAAAATCCCGTACCTCCAGTGAACATCCCAATCCCCACTAAAATTGACTAAAATGGGTGGTGCACCTACCCCAAAATGGTACCATGGGTTTTGACCACCAGCCATGTATTCATTGGCTCCGTCTCCCTATCTCAAACACCGGGGTTGGTCGACCCGGGGTGGTGGGGGGGGGGTGCGGGGTTGGGGAGGGGGGGAGTGGCGAACGATTGTGCAAGTACACACATGCATGGATGGATGGATGGATGGATGGATGGATGGATGGATGGATGGATGGATGGATGGATGGATGGATGGATGGATGGATGGATGGATGGATGGATGGATGGATGGATGGATGGATGGATGGATGGATGGATGGATGGATGGATGGATGGATGGATGGATGGATGGATGGATGGATGGATGGATGGATGGATGGATGGATGGATGGATGGATGGATGGATGGATGGATGGATGGATGGATGGATGGATGGATGGATGGATGGATGGATGGATGGATGGATGGATGGATGGATGGATGGATGGATGGATGGATGGATGGATGGATGGATGGATGGATGGATGGATGGATGGATGGATGGATGGATGGATGGATGGATGGATGGATCCATGGATGGTATCTCACAAAGTGTCCGAAAGCATTCAAGGCTCGGGGCTGACGACTCCCAATTTCGGGCACCCAACATATCAACCAAAGGGACAACCAGCGATCTCATTCTCAACACCATTTTTGAGGCATGGGCCGAAAAAAGGAACGGAGGGGTATATGCCATTATAAGCTTTTGTAAGGAAGCATACAACCATTGTGTAAATGGCATGCAAGCACAAACCAAGACTACATAAACATATTGATTCAAAAAACAAAATGTCCCATTCATTTTTGGGAAACATTCAGTGGACATTGAGATCCAGACCCCTTGAACCCACCCACCCCCACGAAAAAGGAAAAAAGTCGCAAGTATTTCGAGGATGCGTTCAAGATCTACGAGCGTGGCATCAAGGCAATGCATGACAAATGCTGCCACTTGGATCACTTCAGGCTTGACGTGTGCTTGTTTGTGTGTTCTTTTTTGAGGATATGAAGAGAAACCAAGAGGAAACCAACAGGAAATCCATTCTCAGGGCTCAAAGTTTGACACACGCCCTCCAGCATTTTATTTCGGGACTGGCGGTTTGGTTCCTGTGGCCCCGGCCTCATCACTCAGCTTGGGCAGCATCACCCGGCTGCGCGTCGCTAGCACCCGCAGACAGCGCGGACAGTGGTGCACCACGTCCTTCCGAGCGAAAGCGAGCCGAAGCAGCTGACCCGGTTGGTGCTTTGCAGTGGTTGGGGGATTTGAAGCCCTTGTAAATGGGAAAACCCCCCTTAGCCTCCAAACCACCCATCAGAGGGAAGCTGACAACCTACCCATCAGCTTCCTTGCAATCGGTGGTTTGGGTTGGTGGTTTGGAGGTGTTGAGTTGGTTTCCCCATTAACCAGGAATTCAAATCCCAATCAGTTCCCTGATTAAACGGAAACCAAAGAGGGGAGAAAAAAAAAGCGGTTTGAGGGTGCTTCAAGTTGTGTTTTCCCACCCTCACTAACATGGAACCTGACTGGAGATAGCTGGAAGAATGACCTTGCTGGGTTTCGTGTTTCTGGGTGGAACCCAGTTTGTGGCTTCCCCAAATGAACCACAGACAGCCCCAAGACTTGCCCCTCGGCAAGGACCCAGCCGGCAATGTGTTCGCAGCTACATTTGAGATCTGCTTCCCATACGAGTCTCGATCCCACAACTGTCAATCCCCCCCCAAAACCAAAACCTAGGCCGCGCTTGTGGGCGGCACGATCAGATCTTGGCACTGTAACGGGGGCGCAATCGAGCCATGAAAAGGGGGAGTCTTGGCTGACGCTGGAAGGCGAGCAAAAGTTTTGCTTAGCAGTTAAGTGCTTGGATTTCAACCACTAAACCACAATAAGCAAAAATGTAAAATGTTTCCAACAATCATGGCGTATCTCTCATCCTGAATCTGCCCTGGTCTGGGCTGTGGCCATCCATGCGAAAGCTTTGCAGCTCCTTAAAGAGCGGGTAGACCACGGGCACTATGCAGAGCGCTGCCTGTCACGCTCGGACTCAGGGTGAGCGAGCCCCCTGTAAAGTCTGGCCGGGGCCCCAACATATAGCATAAGCTTTGGCTATTTTCCCGGATGTGACGATCCGTTGGCCGCCCTCATTTCCAGATGGCCAGAACGAATACTCTGCATAACACGCAACCATGAGGCCCCCCAAAAGCCGCCTATCGCTTTCCGGGTCCCATGGTGGCACAACTTGTCCACAGATCCAGTCCACATAGTCTGCAGCCCAGGTCATATGTTTAAGCCGCCCAAACCCCTTTGAGGCTCCAACCGGGTTCAGGGATCATTCCACAATTCAGCAGTCATGGAAAAATGCGAAACGCGGCAGTCCAAACGCAGGCAATGATGCCAGATGTGCCCAGTTCAGGACCAAAAATAGGACCTGGGCGATCCAGAGCGCACGAATTGAATAATTGCATGGGAAACTTCCGTGGTTTTCCGCCGCTTGGAAAAAAAAGGGCCTGCCAGACTTCCCGCACTCCTTTTTTCCAGGCAACCCCCCAAAATGGTGGTTTTCCTTTGGTTTCCCTTTCACCAATGCAACAAAAAAATGCGCATGCTGCATCAGGCTCACGAAGACCCAAGGCCAAGGCGATGCAGACGGCAAACGTCACCCAGCTGCTTTCGTGCTCGATGAAGGTGATGATCTGGACTCCTGCAGAACACACCCCAAAATTTCACAGGGAACCCAAGATGTTCCCTGAGCGGGAGGTGTAGCTTCAATTCACAGGGAGCCCAACATGTTCCCTGATCTGCGGGAGGTGTAGCTTCACTCAATGTCCACCATGGACAGCAGCACGGAAAAAGAGGGGTTGGCACTGCACACCTTTTTGGCCCCTTGAGGGTCCTTTGATTCTTCAAGGGGAGTTGCCAAAACTCCCAAGACACGGCGGAGCAAAGCCGACGCCGGGCCCCGCGCGGCAGTGAGGGCATGCCACTTTGACCGGGGTCTGGTCAAAGACGGGATCCTCCTCCTCAGGGGAATTGTGGGCCTACGGAAAGTGAGGCTATCTTTTTGATGTTGGTTTGAAGGAAAACCAACCGGAAACCCGGAGAAAAAAAGTCCGCCACCACATAGAAGCCAAACTTCCATGGAGATCTTTTGAGGGGATCTTGTCGGGGGGAACCCCTGTTGTGGCCGCCATGTGAATTTGCAAAGAGAGTCTCAAACTGGCGTCCCTTCGCTTGCCTCACGATCCAAAAGGCCCATTTCCGGACACACCCCAAGTGGCATCGGATAAGGATCCTTCCCTTGGCGGACACGTGCGCTGGCCAATGCGAACACCTTCCGTTCCACTCACCTGCCTCGACGGACGGGGTAGGCGCGTCATCCTAAGCTCGGGAGATCCCCACCCGACCCGGACATTCAGAAAATGCAATCAGCGCTCAAACTTTGCATGGGACTTCCTAGCCAAACCTGGTGTTTTCGGAGTCCCCATCTTCACCCAAAGTTTTGGAAGCCTCGGGCAAAGGGTTCCAGCCGCCTGCCAAAAGTGAATTCGCTGCCCCAAAATGGGTGAATTCTTCGGCAACGACGCCCATTCAATGGCAATACGTTAAGAATGAAACAAATGATCCCTACATTTGACGCAAATGCCTGTGAACCATCTACCCCAAAGTGCCCATGCACGCATCACGCTGAGTCCTTCTTCTCCCGCGGAACCAAATACGACATGGCCGCGGTTGACCGTCTGAAAATTGTTGGACGTGCGAAACAGCTGACTGCTCCAGGGATCAATGCTGGTCGCTCACCTTTTTGCCATCCCCAACGTGTTGATTCGCCAGGGGTGGGGTTGTTGATTGTGTCTAGTCGCATGCAACCAGGAACATTCCAATTATGATTGCCATGTGCTGCCAGAATCCATGCACTGTGAGCACAGCCAGCAACATTTACAAATCACACGCTGTTCAGGCAATTCGATTCATGCTATTTATACATAATACAACACTAGAAACATATTGAACATCAACATGAAGCTGTTTGCGTGTCGTATGCATGCAGCCATTGACTGGTAATGATGGCCTTGAAAGGTATTGTTTGCAACGATTTGTCCATCAACCGCAAAATAGATGTCTGTATTTGCTTGTTTTACATCTGTCCCATCCTGCATGTTGCCACTGTCATGTTTGATGACAGCATGGCAGCTGCACAAAAAGACATTGTTTGATGTTGTTGCTTCAAAAAACAAACTGTCCACAACTCCACAAGTGAGATGATAATTTCCGAAAACACACACAATGCAACATCATGTCAAGCTCCTCTTCCGAAGCAAATCTCGGCAAGGGAAAAAAATAAAAATAAATAACGCTGCGCGTGGTGGCATGGAAGAAAGACAATTGGCTGGTCGTTTTGTCATGGCACTAGCCAACCTCCCAAGCCGGGCGAACCACACTCCGGCTTGAATTGAGCAAACAAAGTGCCAGAACCGTTGCCCATCGCGAAACTGACAAGCCTTTTGAACCTGTCTGGCTCCGCGATGACCGCCGCGGATCAAAGTCGGGAGAGGAAGCGAACGCAAGCCAAGCCGGAGAAGAAGCAAAGACAAAGCAAAGAGCGCGCAAAGCATCCGATATCTGCGAACATTCGAAGCTGTCTCCAGCGAACGTCATCATTCCACTGGCCCCCTCCGCCCCCCCTCAACCCCTCAAACCACTCGAAACGCACGGAGTGATGATGGTTCCACGGCGGCGAACCAGCCGCTCCCCATAAACAAGGGATGAATAGAAAGGGTAGTTCTTTCAATGTCACGCATTCACGCTTGTGGCCACACTGCCGGGTGACGGCCTCATGGCGTTCCTTGTCTTGCATGGGGCACGTTTTTTTGACGAGGATCTCTCATATCGTTGGAGCTATTTCAATGCCAAAAAAACGAGCAAGGGTTCCTCACAAACGTGCCCCCCTTGTAGTAAGCGGCCCAAACTCAAAGCCATCGGTTGGGGGGGCCTCCCTTTTAAGACACGCATACGACGCACCACCGATTTGGAAACCTTTCAACGTGACTTGGAGCCTCAGAACCAACATTGGAAAACCCAAAGGTCGACCCCCTAAAATCCCTTCCAAGCACATCCCCCCCATCCTTGAGGAAAACAAATAAGTCAATTGGAGGACAACTGACATGTGTTTTCCAGAACGGACTAGTTTGCACAAAGTCACCAACACAGGCCAAGTTACGCAGAGCCATCTGCACCGACCAACTTGCATAAAATCATTTGCACAGAGTCACCTACGCAGACCAAGCTGCACAAAGCCATCCGCAGACCAACTTGCGCAGACCAACTCGCATAGAGCCATTTGTGTTAAAGGCCTGGTGCACTGCTTGTAGCCTAAACACCCTCAGTGAAGACTTTATCAAGTTGCGCAGTCAAAGGTTGCACATTCTTAAATGCACATGCGGTGCAATTGGGTCCCGAGTGTGAGAATGTTCCCGCGCCCCCATGAAACTGTTGTGGCCTCCTGGTGGGCAACGGTGCAAGCCACGGTCTTAGGTGCAAGTCGCCCAGATGAGCGGGCCAATATATTTTTCGAAAGTCTTGCGAAGAACTCTCCTGTCTGAGAGGCCGCGGATTAGTTCTTGCAACTTGGCTAATTTGCTGGCCGGAAGCTGATTGGTGTCGTGGGCAAAGTTGATTTGCCAGCCGCGCCACTAAAAATGGTGCTAAGATGGTGCAAAAGAAGTGCACATAAAAGGTCGTCCACGAACAAGCGAGGACCCGTGCACTTGGCGGAGCAGGAAGGCTCCAGCGCGTTGTCACCAACAAGCGGAGAAGCGTCCTCCAAAATGGCATGCCGGCAGTGATCCAGTCTTGAATATATTCATAAAGTTTCGTAGGCTGGCCCATTTCCAGGGCCAAAAAACCACGACGACCCGCACTACGTGGCACTCTTTTCAAGGCGCACAAGCACTCTCTCCAGGCTTCTTGGAAAAGGCTACTGCGGCTTACGTCCTCACCACTTGAGATGAGCGCTGCAAATGTCTAATACAAATCCGATCGATGCGTCACAATGCTGTGGCAACCATAAAGACAAACATGGTGCTGAATGCAAATAAGTCAAATCGATGTGTCACTGAACTGTGATGACCACAAGCAAGCTGAGAAGTCTCTGAAATGCACTGCCTGTCAGCCAGCTGAAGAAGAATGCTTCTGTGAAACGCATTGCCTGTTCTCAAACCAAAGAAATCAGGTCACCGTTCAGGCGCGTTCCCTAAAAACCTGTCCCTAAAAAAAATGTCGCAACAGTTGTTTGACAAAACACGGGCGTGCAAAACAATTGTCGCAACAATTGTTGGACAAAACACGGGTGTGCAAAACAATTGTCGCAACAATTGTTTGACAAAACACGGGAATGCAAAACAATTGTCGCAACAGTTGTTTGACGAAACACGGGTGTGCAAAGCAATTGTCGCAACAATTGTTTGAAGAAACACGGGTATGCAAAACAATTGTCGCCACAATTGTTTGAGAAAACACGGGAGTGCAAAACAATCGTCGCAACAATTGTTTGACACGACACGGGTACGCAAAACAATTCTCGCAACAATTCTTTGACAAAACACGGGTGTGCAAAACAATTGTCGCGCCAATTGTTTGACAAAACGCGGGTATGCAAAACAATTGTCGCAACAATTGTTTGACGAAGCACGGGTGTGCAAAACAATTGTCGCGCCAATTGCTTGACAAAACACGAGAATGCAAAACAATTGTCGCAACAATTGTTTGACGAAACACGGGTGTGCAAAACAATTGTCGCAACAACTGTTTGAGAAAACACGGGAATGCAAAACAATTGTCGCAACAATTGTTGGACAAAACACGGGTGCGCAAAACAATTGTCGCAACAATTGTTTGACAAAACACGGGTATGCAAAACAATTGTCGCAACAATTGTTTGACGAAACAAAACACGGGTACGCAAAACAATTGTCGCAACAATTGTTTGACAAAACACAGGTATGCAAAACACTGGTATGCAAAACACTTATCGCAACAATTCTTTGACAAAACACGGGTGTGCAAAACAATTGCCGCAACAATGGTTTGACAAAACATGGGTATGCAAAACAATGGTCGCAACAATGGTTTGACAAAACACGGGTGTGCAAAACAGTTTTCGATGCAATTGTTTGACAAAACACGGGTATGCAAAACCATTGTCGGAACAATTGTTTGACAAAACACGGGTGTGCGAAACAATTGTCGCAACACATGTTTGACAAAACACAACTGAGCAAAACAATTGCAGCAACACGCGTTTGGCTGTTTGGCTGTTTGACTGTTTGACACAACACGGGCGATCAAAGACGATATGATATCAAGGATACGCACAAGGCAAACGTGGGCAAGCCAACGCGTTTCGATACACATTCGCAGGGGTGGTTGGCAGACGATGATTTTCCTTGAGCATGAGCATGGTAAGAGCAATTGATGTTGTAAGACCAGCCCAACCCCGCTCGGCTTGAACCAGTCAAGTTTCACCCAGCGCAGCTAGCGCAGAGTTCTGTAAACCCTTTTTCTGCAAAATGGATGGATGAAGTAGACTCCGAGTCTTGCACGTCAACGATACAGAGTTTGCAGACACAGATACGCTATTTGCGTCAACACAGCGCGAATGTCAAGAGTTTTACTTGGAAACATATTGTCGGGTCCATCGTGTCTTTTTTTGGAATTAGAAAATACAGTTCCGGAGCAATATTGGATTTGCGCCTTGAAACAATTGAGCGGTTGGAGTAGCGTCTCACCGAGCTGCAAACACCATCCAGTTTATGTCCGAAGAAACCAGCTTATGTCTGAACAACTCAGCGACCAGTTAGTTTATGTCCGAACCAGGCAGCCTGTGTCCGAACCAGGCAGCGAATGTCCGAACCAGTCAGCTTATGTCCAAACCAGTCAGCTTATGTCCGAGCCAGCTAGCGTACGTCCGAACCATGCTGCGCGTTGCGCAATGTGTTTTGTTTGGAGCGACATGGCACTTGCTTGCGCGAGAACAAATTCCGCCTAGCTTCCAAAAAATAGGCCGACCCCACTCTGGCCGCACTTCAGAATGTGCTGGAGCAAAGGCCTGCGCTGCAATCTGGACACCAGCGGCCAGTAGGCACCGCCGACATGTCTAGGCCAGCCAATGATTGCACAACCGGTTTTTGGCCGAGTTGTTCATTTGGCTATTTTGTTCTTTGGGCCGTGTATGCAATCAATCGACCCCTGGCGTGTCACGCTTGGACATGAACAGGCCCTTCTCTGCGCGCGCTGGGGAGGGGCGCTGCGGCTTGTGGGGCTCAATGGACAGCACTTGCACGTGAGTTGGACTCTGGTTACGGCTCTGCTTTGGGCCTTGGGCCCTGGCGCTCCCTTGGCCTGAGCCGTGTGCGTCCAGGCTGCTGGCTCCATGGGCAGGTCCTGCTTAAACCCCGCCGCTTTGCACGCGGCGGCGGTGGTTGCGCTTGAGTCTCTGTCAGAGGCTCTTGCTGCTGCTCTGTTGGCTGCGACTGCGGCTCTCCTGTAGGTGGCCCGGTTGGTTTGGGCTCCAACGTCTTTTTTACTACACATGCTCAACCAGGGTTTTCTGCCCTGCAATGCTGACGGACCTTGGGCGCCGTGTCTCTGCTTGCACCAGAACAGAACAGCCTGCGGTCTGCCTTGGTACAGCACGCGCGCCGCCTGCCACCGCTTCACGGCCTTGTACATGTAGCAATGCCTGTTGAAGGCCAAGAAGGTGCTCCTTCAAACACACAGGTTAACGCAGAGAGTCCTTGCAGGGCAGCTGAGAGCTTGAGAACTGCACGGACCCCCGCATCTGCGGCCGCTGCGCCACCTGCTCCTCCGTCAGGCGAGTGGGGCGCCTCGTCATGCCCGCCCCTCACCGCCAGCCAGTCCCTCCTCGCCGTTCCGCCCAAGAAGGAATACAATCTTGCATGGATGGTCTGTGTTGGGCGGGGCATCACATTTAGGCGCACGTACTCGGCTGCGTCCTGGGGGAGCTGGGAGCGGAAGGCCTGCACCGCCGCAACCCTGCTGCTCCTGCGCCCACAAGGTCCGCTGCTGCCTGCGCTCCGTCGGCCGCGCTGCGCAAACGGCCCGTTGATGAAGGGCGGGCCCTGACCGTTGTTTGCCAGGGCGTCGGCCTTGGGGTCTCCTGCAAGGTCGTCCTCGACAAAGCGGTTTCCTCCGTGGCCTTGGCGCATCCTCGTCCGTGGCCTCTGCGGGAGTGCGGAAGCCTTTCTTGGGAATTGCCCGCAGGGGCGCTCTGCAAGCTCTTCCGTGGCCACGCGCGCAATCTCGTCGCACAGCGCAGCAGGAACGCTGTAGAGCAGCTCGCGTGACTGGCTGACCCTCTCGTACTGCCCCTCCATCAGCCGCGGCCCCCGCTGCGCGGCGCGGAGGTGCCTGCCGTCCTGCCACGCGCCGCAGCGGCTGCCGGGCCTGCACAGGCCTCGCCTCGGCCTCCAGCGCATGTTGGTCCACAGCCGCGTCTGCTTCCTGTACGGAGTTCCGTACTTGCAGTAGGTCACGTCCAGGCGCTCCATGAACGGGCGGGTCTTCAGCAGCCCGGTGGCCGGGTTCTCGATGACCCACATAACCACTGTTTCATGAGGAACAACGCCGCTCCCATCTTCCACAGCAGCAACCACGTTCTGGTTCCCTGTGAGTTCCGCCACACAGGCCCGGGTGTGTCCGAAGCAGAACTGCTGGAGTGCCTTTACAGGGTGGGGGACGACAAGTACCAGGGCAAAGGTTGTGCTTGGATGGCGTGGCGCTTCGTGGGCCTAGCTCAGCCTCCTGACGTCGGCCACGTCATGCTTCGACCCGAAAGAGGGGCAAACTTGTGGGTCTTCTTCCACAACCCCACCATGAAGCTGCTGCCCCATCCTCCGGCGTCCACCCACCTCTACAAGCTTGGCAAGGGGAAGCTTCACGATGTCGTGAAGCTGATGGCCAATTGCTTGGAGCAGAAGGGGACCATGCGGGCCATGAGTCGGGGCGACTACGACGCCCTTGTTGCAGCAAACGCACCTCCGGCGCCAGAGTTCTCTCCACGACGGGTTTTGAAGAACTACGACGATATGACGACGTCCGAGTTCCAGAGCCATCTCATCAAGCTCGACACGACCTTCCGAGGCGACAGGGCCTTGAACTCCGGGAAGCGCCTGCCGAAAAACGAGGACGAGTTCGTGCACTTGCAGAGCAGGGCCCTCTTGCAGCTCCGCAAGCAACTCCAGGACGACCAGTTGCAAGTGGAGAGCCTGCTGGTGTCGCGCCATCGCCAACTTCTGATGACCGACTTCGTCATCAACGAGAGCACCGTGAACTGCTGGTGGTACAACCCCGAGGTCCACCAGAAGCAGCCACTGGACTTTTTCGAGGAGCTCGCGACGAGCGGAGGCATCTTCTACGGAGACAAAAAACTCCCCTGGCAAGTTGCCTGGCAGCCATGGTAGCCCGCGACGCGGGTCTGGACGAGTTCGTCATGGTGTCCAGCCCGGACATGCTGCGATCCGCGGTCGAGCGCAACCTCCTGCGTGACGAGAGGCCTTTGCTCCTGGACGAGCTTCAGATCAGCAGCAGCAACATCGGCGCCCAAGGCGGGGGAGTGGACACGCTGAAGCATCTCCTCGGTCTGTCGCCCGACTTGCCAGCGACCATCAAATGTCGCTACAACGACGTGAAGGTGCCTGCGGAGACGTTCAGGATCATCACGGTGCAGGACCTGGCGAAACTCCACCACAACTTGGACGACATGGCGAAGATTTGCCCTCCGGACCTCATGGTTTGAGTGGCGCGCTCGCCCGCTTGACAAGGTCTTTGACGCGGACACGCGCGCGGTGCTGAAGCGCTGCATCCTCGTGGAAGTGACGGCGAAGTGTGTCAAGGACTCTGTGCGCGAGAAGCGAAAGTTCGGGTCCGACAAGGCGATCTCCATGGCGGAGAGTTTGAGGGCGTTGTACAACGGCCAGTAATTCGCGACACAGCCCGGCCTGCCTTTTGAGGGCACAGACCAGGCAGAAGCCCGACCGAACGCATTCCGTACAGAGATGGCACAGAAACCGATCGTGCGGGCCGTTGCAAGCCCCCTGCTGCCGCTCTGGCAGGTGGCAGGCAAGCGCGCACACTGCACCCTTTCTGCCGGACACGCCGCGTCCCGCGCTGTCAGGAACGACGTGCTGTCAGGGCACGCTCGTGAGCCCAGGCCGCCTTGCCCAAAGACGCACAGTTGGGCGACGCGCTGCGACTGCGGGACGCAGGGCGTGGAAAAGCCAACCAGCGGAAGGGTGCAATATGACCCCCAACCCGCTGAACCCCACAGTGTCCCAGCTCCTTGCTATATGTACTATATATGTGCTATATGGCCCCCAACCCGCTGAACGTCCACTCTCCTTCAGCTCCTTGCTATATGTACTATATGTGCTATATGGCCCCCAACCGGCTGAACCTCCACTCTCCCCCAGCTCCTTGCTATATGTACTATATGTGCTATATGGCCCCCAACCCGCTGAACCTCCACTCTCCCCCAGCTCCTTGCTATATGTACTATATGTGCTATATAGGGCCATATAGCACATATAGTACAGATTTTCGCGCGTACAGTAAGTATAACAGCTATATAGTACATATAGCATGGAGCTGGGGGAGAGTGGAGGTTCAGCGGGTTGGCGTCCATATAGTACATATAGCACATATAGCATGGAGCTGGGGGAGAGTGGAGGTTCAGCGGGTTGGCGTCCATATAGTACATATAGCACATATAGCATGGAGGTGGAGGTTCAGCGGGTTGGCGTCCATATAGTACATATAGCACATATAGCATGGAGCTGGGGGAGAGTGGAGGTTCAGCGGGTTGGGGGGCTCAGTCGATGGCATGCCAGCCCCGTTCGTTTGGTTTGCCCCAAACCCTAAAAGGACATTTGCACGGTTTTGCGCCACGAAATGCTATTCTTCCAGGGTGGATGTGTATGTCCACCCTAGAAGAATAGCTCGTTTTGCACGGTTTTGCGCCACAAAATGCTATTAATTCAGGGTGTACATGTATGTACGGCCTGGAGTAATAGCATTTTTTGCACGGTTTTGCGCTACAAAATGCTATTCTTCCAGGCCGTATATGAATATACACCCTGGAGGAATAGCTTTTGCACGGTTTTGCACGGGTTGCCCATGCCAGCCCCGCTCATTTGATTGGTTCGCCCAACCCGTTGGTTTCCCAAGCACCCCAAACCCTAACCCAAAAAGGAGATGAGCAGGCTCCGGGAATTCCGACGGAGCTCTGAAAACCTTTTTTTCCCCGAAAAGGAGCTGAGCAGGATCAGTCAATTCCGACGGAGCCTGCGCAATGCCTAAAAGCCAGTTTTTTTCGCTCGACCTGGATCAGGCAATTCCGCCTGAGTGTGATCAAACAGTTTATTTTTTGCCCCAAAACGGGTCCGACGCAGGGAGGCCTGGTCGTGCCTAAAAAAAATCAGTATATTTTTCTAAGAAGGCTAGTCGAGGGTCCTGGGCCTCGGAGGCGCCAGGAAGTCGTCCAGCTGCCTCACAGCCGCCGGCCTGCCCCGTCTCGTCATTGCCGCTGCCCTGCGGCGCCGGCAGCGCCAGCTTCATTCAGCAGAATCTCGCGCCCCTCCGCGCTGCGGACGGTCATGGAGTCCACGGCCCCCAGCTGCTGCACGTCGCCGTACTGAGGGTTGAAGCTCCTCGCCGCGTTCGTCGGCGCTCGGAAGGCGCCCGCGTCCTCCACCGCCTTCACGCGCCGGTCAGTGAGGTCCTTGTTGCGCTGGAACTTGTCGGCGTTGTCTTGGAGGACCCTGAACTCTGTGGCCGGCTGCTTCTCCACATCCTCGGGCGCGCCGTGCACCGTCTCGTGGGGCCGCGCGTTGTAGGCCCCGGCCGCCCGCTCAAAGTGGTCGCTCCACTGCCCGCCCTTGCGCGCCACCCTCGTGGCCAGGTCCTTCTTGAGGGTCTGGATGCCCCTGTCCACCACGGCAATGGCGCGCCGCTTCGTCCGGTGCACGGCTTCCGCGGGCAGCTCCCGGTCCAGCGTGGCGAACTCGTTGCCCAGGTCTGTCGTGACCACAAAGTTCCCGTCGTCCCCCGTCAGCTCCCGCGCGGCGCGCTTGGTGGCCCGGCCCACCGTCTCGGCGTTCTTGTTCTGCAGAGGTTCCACGGCGGCCTCCCGGGTGAAGACGTCCATCACCACCAGGCCGTACTTCGTCTTCCCCCGCGTGTTCTGGCTGAAGTCGATGAGGTCGGCCTGCAGCCGGTCGTTCGGCCCCTCGGCGGCCGACTTGCCCAGCGCGCGCGGCCGGGGCGCCTGCACCTGTCGGCCCACGTCGGCCTTCAGCGCCTCGAAGGCCATGGCCTGCGTCACGTCGAGGTCGCGCTGCCTGGCGAGTCGGTACAGCTTCCGCGGGTCCCGCACGTTGAAGTCGTCGGCCAGGTCCCTCAGCGCCTCCATTAAGGCAAGCCGCAGAACCCTCACAGTCTCCGGGCTCCTTGCTATATGTCCTATATGTGCTATATGGCTCTTACAAGGCAAGCCGCAGAGCTGTATACTATACACATAGCATCTCCAACATGTACCAAATATGCATTGTATAGCACATATACTGTATTTTAACGCGCGTCTCGATAACATATAGTACATATAGGACATATAGCAAGGACCCAGGAGAGTGTGGGGGTTTAGCGGCTTGGCGTGTAAGACCCATATAGCACATATAGCACGTATAGCAAGGAGCCCGGAGAGTGTGGGGGTTCAGCGGCTTGGCGTGTAAGAGCCATATAGCACATATAGCACATATAGCAAGGACCCGGGGGACTGTGGGGGGTTGGCGCGGCTTCAATGTATAGCACATATAGCACATATAGCAAGGACCCGGGGGACTGTGGGGGTTCAGCAGCTTGGCGCACACGCGGTTTTGGTTCAATTTTGTTGCAATATTGCGGCAACAAGAGTCAACCATGGAGCAATTTTGAATCAATATTGCGGCAACGAGACTCAACCATGGATCAATATTGGCAACCTTCTTTAGAGGGGGTTTCCCAAATGGATTCTATTCTACTTGAGAGGCTCCTAGCACTCGTCCAGGAAACGACCTCGTCCTGCGAAGGATGAAGTCTAAAACGCTGCGCGCAGGCGTGTGGCTGCAAAATAATGACCCCTAGATATGCGCCGCAATTTGGCTCCAGGTTGCATTTCAAGCGATGTCAAGCTTTGCCAAAGGAAACCCCTTTTCCCTTTTTTTTGGGGACCCCTTTTTTTGGACCCCTTGTTTTCTCTTTTTTTATTTTTTTCTTAGCCCTGCAAAGGTTGGCTCGCTTGAAATGCAACCTGGAGCCAAATTGCAAGCATATCTAGGGGTCATTATTTTGCAGCCACACGCCTGCACGCAGCGTTTTAGACTTCGAATCCTTCGCAGGACGAGGTCGTTTCCTGGACGGACGAGTGCTAGGAGCCTCTCAGGTAATAGAATCCATTTGGGAAACCCCCTCTAAAGAGAGAGGCCGTTCTGCGGACGACAGCCGGGTGCAACGGAAGTACAGCAGGAGATGTTCTCACACCTTGCGTTGATCAGAGTGGAGCTGGCAAACAGCTTCTGGCCCAGGAAGCTGACGCCGCTCCCATCGGCTTCTCTTTCCAGTGCGAAACGCTCTTTGAAGCGCGTGTAGAAAGTAGTAAGGAACATCTGCTTATACCACCCTAATTCATTTGGTTTTTTGGCCCCCAAACCCTGCAAAACAGCCAAATTCTCCAACCAGCTGAACGTTTTTCCGATGTCACCGGTCTTTGTCACCGCTCCGTTTTTGGTGCAAAAAGCGCTCAAAACTGTCTAACACGTCAGCCTGCCGAGGTACCAGGGCTCCCACGTCTGGCTCCGGAGACCAACGCCTATACCATCTCGCCATCGGCTTTTGTTACCGTCCCAAAACGGCCTTTTTTGGCCCAAAAAACGCTCTCACCACGATGTCACCGCTTCGTCACCGCTCTCTTTGGGGCCGAAAAGTGCGCAAAAGCGCCCCAGTTCCCGAGAGGACTCGGTTCTTGGCAAGTTTGAGTCAATAATGGAACCTCATGAAAGGGCAAGGTTGGTTCATGAATGGGCAAGGTTGGTTCATGAATGGGCAAGGTTGGCTCATGAATGCCCCGCAGGTCATAGCCGCTGAGACAAGTGTCCTTCGCCGGTCTCGTCATGAGGCCGAGGTGTCCCAAGCGTTTTGACCGACGCCATCGGTCAATTCATCTGAGGTTTCATAAGTGAAGGACCTCGCTTCATGCCCAGTGTCCGACGCCATCGGACACTGCGTCATTCCACATCTCACTCACTTCGCGTACAGGTAGGGGCTGTTGCGAGATGTTTTAAAATTTTTCCACCCTGCGCTACGAAGGCCCTGAATGACCCATAGCGACTCAAGGGGAGCCGTTGCGAAACTACAACACCCCTACGATACAAGTACGTACTCCTAAGAAAACATGTTTGAAGGACCTGTCACGGGCAACATCCCGGAGGTCCTGGACAACGGAGAGGTAACTGACGGTAAAACAAATCACACAACGTGAATCGCACCTGTTTGTGCCACAAAAGCGCCTGCGTCATGCGGTTCCATGGATCTCATGTCCATGTACAAACCACAAACTATACATGCACATGTTTGCACAACATAGGGCTTTTAGGGTGGTCTCAAGGACTAACACCCCGCCTTGAGTTGGTGTGTTCTCATGCCAACTCATTGAAACAGTAAAAGTCCCAAAAGATCCTAAAAGATCAGGACGTACGCGTGTGCTTCTTAGCACCTTTCTTCTTCGCAGAAGCCTTCGGCTTCCGAACAAAGTTGTTCCTACTCTCCGGCATGCAATCCAGACAAGGTACATAACCTTGACTCAGCAAATCATTGGAATGCGAATTGCGAACATCCTTCTTCTTCTGCACATGCTTGCAATCCAAACGGTGAAAACATTCTCCATACTTCGTCACAGCGAAAAGCTCTCCATGCACCTTGTACTCCTCTTTCTTCTGATTCCACTTCAGTCCAAGCTTCACAATGCAACATCCAGTGTACACGCAAATGGAAATAACTGTACACATCCCAATAAGGAAAACGAAAAGAAACATGTAATCGAAAATGCCATCTGTCCGAAACATCTGCTCTGTGTTCTCCTCATCTACAATCTTCGCAGCCTGGCCCAAGGCGCCTTGCTGCAAACACTCCAGCACTATGGTCGGCAAAAGAACCTTGCTGACTCGCCTGACCATCGAGGGAGTAGGCTTGTGGTCCCTTGTCATGTGCTCCACAAGGTTAACCCTCAATGCCTTCAACAGAAGACAATTCGCCTCGTTCTGATGCACCTCCAGGTACTCATCTCGACCAATTCTGCAATCCAAATCTGCATCATACATGAATGAAACATACATCAAATACTGCAACCTCTTGTACCCATGGGGCTTTGCCCAAATCTGAACTATTGCGCTGACTCGAAATGGCTTTGACCTTCATGGTCTGCTTCTCCACCTGCTGCTGAATCCAAAGCAAACCAGTCGCAATATGGCGAGTACGAATCACTCCAAGTCGGTTCAACAATGTCCTCGCAGCGGCGTTGTCCAAGCGCAATTCGAGCTTCGGCTCCAAATTTGTCATGGCATGAACCAAGTTGCGAATGTACAATCCCTCAGCTCCGGCTGATACTGCACTCACAAACTCTGCTTCGCAGCTGCTAAGAGCGATGCTTTTCTGCGTCTTTGACTGACACGCAATGATTGCAACTGACTGAGCGTCTGCCCTCAGCACTACCTGCCCAGTCTGAATCCGAAAATGCTTCTATCAGACTCGGCTCGTTGAAACACGTTGCTGCTTCGTCGGGATTTGGGTTCAAACACGATGACCCTGCTGGCATTGCAGGTAGCAACTGGCAATATGACTTTGTACCACTCAAGTACAACACCACATGCTGCAACTCCTTGAAATCACCCCGCCTGGGCGAACATACGCGTCCACCTAAGAAACGAACAGCACCTTGGATATCCCCACGTTCAGGTGAAATGTAAATGAGAATCCCAATGGCGGTTCTGAAGCGAACACAATCATCAGGTGACAGGGGGGTCTCATCAATGCACACCTTGTTGAAACTCGGCGACATGGGGGTTTTCTTCGGCTTCTTCCCGTTGAGCTCCAACAAGTCAACCAAACTGCGAATGTACTTCGAACTCATGCTCACCAGCATTCCTTCATCTATCATGCGAAAAGTACGTTTCAAGAAAGAACATTCACCTCCCTTGAACACATCGCACGGACCCTCCTTTTCCAGCTGAAAACCTGCTTCGTCGAAAATGCCATACAAAGCATCTGCATCTTCCTGATTGCTCAAGATTTGCAAGTCATCCACATGACTCATAATCACGAAAGGCATGCGGCGTTTCTCCATTCCAGTGTCACTCTTCTCACACACCGCGCGCACAAAGATCGAAGGGGTAGGGGCATATGGATGCAAATCAGCGCGGGCCAAAACACCCGTCAAGTGAGAGTGCCACGCACGCGCTCCCACTCGCTGGCCCGGAAGGCAAAAGGCCAGCTGATACCATCTCTGCTCACCTTGGTACGAAATCTGCACACAAACCGGTTCTTGCTGCGGCACCATCAAGTACGCATCCTTGATGTCAGCACTCCGCAATTGCAGCTTGCCACCCGATGACATAGCCAAAGCTGCTAGCAACCTTATAGTCACGGGCACCGAACCAGGAGCATACAAAAACGGCCGAGTTGGATCCAGAAAAGCAAACTCCTTTGCTACTAATCTGGACCTCCTGATCCATTGGTTTTGTCTCCACCTCCAATCTCTGACATGGCGAGTCTGCAAGGGGGTCATGTCGTCTGGCTTTCCGTTCAGCGGCAACAAAACCTTCTTCTCCAAGAGTCGTTCCACCTCCACTCCGTCTGCGTGCAAATCTAGCTGCTCCAACTCGTAGTCCTCCAAGGCTGGTGGTTCTCCTGCAGTGGCATCAAAGTCTGGCAACTCCACATATGAAGTTTCTGGTACTTCATCCGGTTCATGCTCATCCACCTCCACATATTCAGACTCACTGATCTGAACCATACGGAGTTGGACCGGGTCTTCTTGAGAAGCCATGCTCTTCTCAGGCGAAGGCCTTGCCTTGGTCTTCGGTCTCTCTGAGCCCTGAGGGGGCGTGCGCAGCAACTTGTGAATCTTCTCCTCATCCTCCATGCTTGTAGCGCGAGGTGTGACCTCGCCCGCATTGGCAGAAGGAGGGTCTGAAGCTGCTTCTGATTCCGGCTTCTCTGAACTGCCTGAGGAGCTTGAGCTACTCGGGTCTGCTTCCACCAACTTCGACAGTGGCTGAGACTCATCAAGAATTTCTTTGGTCCCTTCGGCAATCGGGGCCAAAGAAGGAATCCGGGGCTCTCTCACTGGCTTCGGCCCTAGGTGCGCGACACCATCAGTCCAGTTCCACGGCACACCCTTCATGCTCCAAACCATCGTGGACTGCCACTCCTCTGCACATCTGCGAATGGACCTGCACTGAAATACTCCGCCAGAGTTGGCCAGGATGCACAGGTCTGACTCATGTTGGCGACCCAAATAAATGGCTTTAGTCCATGGGGGCAAACCCTTGACCTTCGACATTGGAAGGGCTTGACCAAATACCGTAGAGCCAAATGGGGCAATCTTCCCGGTGTAAGGGCGACCATAGGCGATTTCAAACGGGGTTCTTCCTTCGGCAGTGACTGCATAGCGGTTCAAGAGCCACGCGCTATGCCTATAAGCCCAAGCAAAAATGGGATGGTCTGCAGTGAGCTCTAGACCAACGCGATCCGTGATGGTGGCCAGGAGCGTGTTGCCTAACCTCCGCACTGTTTGAATTGCACGTTCTGCAGGGTTGGCTTGGTGCCTGTCTGGTGGCACCCACTCCACTTTGCTCTGAAATCCCATCTTGCTGCGCACTTCCACCAAGGTCCGCACAAGCTGCTTCGTCGGCGGCTCAGTGTCTGCTTTGAAAATCACTTCTGCATACTGGCTCACATGCTTCAGCACTTCTGAAACGGCCATCTTCAAAGAAACAGTTCCCTTCCGGGGGACAGGTAAGCACATAACCATTTTGCTCCAACTGTCAACTCCAACCAAATGCAAACACATCTGATTCTTATCTGCCTTGGCCGTGCCTGTGTACATGTAATCCAAAGAAAAGGTAGGGCACGTAGGCGGTCTCGGCTCAGAAGGAGCATCCTCACGTGAGCGATTGGCCACACATTGTTCACACCACTCAGCAAAAGGAATATGGTTCACCTCGTGAGCCAAGCGCTCTGCCTGAGACGGGGGGCGCGGCAATGGTTGGGCTACAGGCTCTCTATGAGAACTCTGCCAAGCCTGATGCGCCAACTCCACTGAAATTTTCCTGTGACCTTCTTCCAAATGCGACACAATCTGGCTTTTGTTCCCTGATTGCGGAAGACCCAAACGTCTGCACGCTTGCCTCAACTCACGCAAAGGGGTCTCTGCTGTCCACGAGCACTGAAACAGCGTCATGCTCATTTCTCTCAAGCCGAAATTCTGGGTCCGCGGCAGGTTCTGCAAGAACATCATAGAAGAAAGTGGTCTCTGTGGCCTTGACACGCGGGTCCAGCTGAAAAATGCATTCCTGAACACTCTTGCCACGAGTTTCTTGATCTGCCACAACTTTCCCAGTTTGCATGTCACGCACGACTCGTCTATAAACTGTGGCCCACATAGGACCTCCAACTGCTGTGTTGGGCTTGCCTCAAACCTTGGTCATACGTACTGCTGCTTCTCCTCCGGCAGATTTGGAGCTGCCACCGAAGGGGGAGTCTGCACAACTCCTTTGGGTTCAGGATCAAACAACGGTCCTGCAGATTCCATCGGCTCGTCTGACTTTGCACTCAAATCAGGGCCAAAATACTCAAGCAAATCCACCATAGCTGAATGCACTAAGGTCACAACCAAGCGAGTTCCTGATAATTCCAAGCTCTCCTCCTTGTCTTTGCGAATTCCATATTCTTCACTGCATTCCCAGAGTTCTAACTGGCCATCCAAATTCTTCACCAAAGTGCTTCGGTAAGGAAAGTCTGCAATGGGAAACGTAACTGAAGGGTCCATGAACCGACGGGCCTCGAAGCTCACATGGCACGGCGTGCCATCCGGCAAACACTTCCAGCCAGGCGTTCTGATTGCTTGTGCCAAGCTGTCACTCACGGCAACCACATACCGAATAGAAGGTTCATCCACCCAAAACTTCATCGCAAGAGCATTGCGACGCCACACCAAGGGAATCTGAACATCTCCACGCACAAGAAATTGTTCACTGGATTCTCCATGCAGCTTCCATCCTTGTCTCAAGAGTTTCCCAAGGCAAAACAGGGGCTGCGTGACACGGGCTACCACAAAATTGTCCGTGAATTGCACCATGTCTCCAGTTGTGGACTCAACCCAAACACTCATGCGAATGCGGCTTCCAACTGTTGGAATGATTCGTCCTTGAGCATCCCGGATGGATGTCGACGAATTTGGCACAACCTCTCCATGGTCGCGGAAGTTCATGGGCAAAACTGACAGGTCTGCACCAAGATCCAAGATGCCCTCATGAATCTCTTCTCGCACTGCACAAACATTTGCTTCTTGCGAAAATGGCAACACGGCTTCCAAGGAGTTCAAGAAACTGGCATGGCTGGATGATGAGGCTCGGGCGAACCAAGGCATATCCGTGTCCACAAAGTGCTCCGGTATATCATCCAGAAAGGAAAAGCCTGAATGTAACTCATGTCGAAAAGGTATACCGAGCGCATCTGAAGAAGTATACCATTCCTGCAAACCATCTGGAGCATCGAAACACTGCCATGGGAACGGGTTACCTGACATGTGTGTCCAGTTCTGGTCGTTGTCTGAAAGAGTCATGTCAAAAAGTGCAAAAGAAATCTGCTCCTGAAGTTCTTGCTCCATGGATGCTGTTGGCTCTGGCTTCTCATCCGTGAACACATGACGAATGCTGACTCCATGCAAATCATCGAGCCATTCCAACTCCTCACCATCAGTCAAGTCAAAAATTCTGCAAGTTGCCATGTCAGGCGGTGTCTCCATTCGAAAAATGGGTCTGTTGGATGCGCCGCACATGTGGGCTCCTATACGTGCTGTTTGAACCTGTTGTAGGTGCAATGGAAGGGGGCACGCTGGACGACCCTGTTGCAGAAGCGGCTTCCGGTGTGGGGTCATCCAAAACTGCGCGAACCTTATCCTTTGACCAGCAATCTGCTGCAATGTGTCCTGGCTTGCCACACACATAGCAAGGACCAACTTTCCGGGGTTGGTCATGTTTGCCCTTTCCTCCTTTTGAACTGCTACCCTTTCCTTTTCCTTTGTGGTCTCCTTTGCCCTTGCCCTTGTTGTCACCTTTGCCCTTTCCTTTGTTCTTGCCTTTTTGCTCTCCCTTACCTTTTCCTTTTCCTTTGTAGCTCCCTTTCAGTTGCTGCAATCGGTTGATCTGATCCTGAATGCGGTCGATGTCCATCGGTCCTGCAGTCGGTTCTGTCTGGCTAGTTGTACCCTGAATTTGCTGCAAGACACGATTTGGGGTCCACGCGGCAACTGTCTGTTCATAACTCAAAATTCCAGCACGAAGTTGAGAGTAAGTAGTGGAACCCTGCAAATTGAGCTGCAGATGTTGACGCAAATGGTTGGGAAGGCAACGCAAAACATTTGAAATCTTAAGCTCATCTGGATACGTGGTTTTGGAAATCTTCTCAAAGTCTTCAATAAGGCGTTCCAGACCAAGTAGACCGTCCAAATGGCGTCCACGCTCAAACTGAGGATAATTCATTATGGCTTGAGCCATAGCCAGCGACCGAGCACGCGTCGTCGGCTGGTACTCCTTGCACAGCAATTGCCAAGCCTGAAAACCATCTTTATCGGGAACAGTCCGAATGATCCTCAAAGGACGACCTTTCACATAGCTGCTCAAAATGGTATACAAACGTTGGGCTCGTTCCTGAACTGGTGTGGAATAATCACTGAATTCCAGAACTGCATTCAAATCGGCTTCGATCCGGTTTAGATCGACGTTGTACTGCGGCACGCTAAACTCCAAGAAGGCACGAAAGAGAAAACTCCACTCCGGCCATCCATTCAGCTCCTCCTCCATGTTTGCTGGTTTCCATACTTCTGGATTCTGGATATACCGCGACGCGTCATCCGTCTGTGGTCGTGACTGCATGTCCGTCAACACCTGTGACAAACTCTGTAAGGCCTGTGCCAATGTCTGTTCCGCCATCTCTGCAAGGTGGCGCTGACCACTGCAAATACCCGCAAGCACTTGCTATCTGCTGTAACCCCGCAAGGTAGGTGTCTGACCCCTCAAGGTCTTGCAAAACCAGTTATACACGGAAAAGGGCTATGGCGCCAAAGGAACCTCGACCTTGCGAGGCTCCGCCATAAAACAAATCACACAACGTGAATCGCACCTGTTTGTGCCACAAAAGCGCCTGCGTCATGCGGTTCCATGGATCTCATGTCCATGTACAAACCACAAACTATACATGCACATGTTTGCACAACATAGGGCTTTTAGGGTGGTCTCAAGGACTAAGAGACGGTATGCACGTCACAGCAGGGCAGCTGGCCCTCGCTCTGACGCCCTACGCCCAAGTAACTGACCTGGCGGTGAACACAGCAGCCTCCGGCAACAACGCTGCTGCCATCCAGTCCCTGGACGACCGAGTCACCGCCGAGCTGGCCTCAAAGCTGGACAGCAGCGCGCTGGCGCCGGCAATTGCGCCCCTAGCAACGGCGGCGGCCCTGGCCACCACGGACGGACAGGTGGCCGCGCACGGAAGCAGCATCGCAGCGCTGCAGAGCTCGCTGACCACGGGTCTCTCCAACAAGGCAGACCAGTCGGCCTTCGACGTGTTGGAGGGCGTGGTGGCCACGAAGAGCACCCCGGACGGCGTGGACCTGAAGCTGTCCAACTACAGCACCACGGCGGCCATGAACGGCTCCATCGCCTCGGCCAACAACGCCACGCTGGCCACGGTGGCCGCCAACTACGGCCTCAAGACGGTGGTGGACCAGCACTCCCTAGACATAGCGGCGAGGATCACGCCGCTGGAGGTGGACACCAAGGTGGCCAACGCTCTCCTGGGGGCCGTCACCGCCGCGGCGCTGGCCTCCGAGCTCGCGAGCAGAGACGCCTCCATCTCGGGGCTGCAGGCCTCCAAGGCGGACGCCAGCGCCCTGACTGCTTACGCCCTGCTCTCGGCCGTCGACACTTCCTCTGAGGTGGACTCTAAGATAGCGGCAGCCCTCTTGGGCGCAGTCACCACGGCAGCCCTGGACGCCGCCCTCTCCTCGGCAAGGCGGACGCAAGCGCGCTGGCCTCCCTGCTCTCCACGGTGGACGGGTTGGACACGCCGCTGGAGGTAGACACCAAAGATAGCAAATGCCCTGCTGGGCCTCGCCACCGAGGCCTTCGTCGCAGCGCAGCTTGCTAGCCGGGACGCCAGCATCACGGCGCTCCAGGGGGCCAAGGCCGACGCGACGCTGCTGGCCTCATACGCCACGAACGCCGCTCTCTCGGCCAGCGAGACCACGCTCCAGAGCGCCCTCGACGCAATCCTCGCGGAGCTCGCCGCCCTGCAGCTTTCCGGCAGCGGCGGAGTTGTTAACGCGCCGGCCTGGGCGGGCTTCACGACTTGGGAGCTCGTTCGCGGAAGCAACGTCGTTCGCAACCTGCATCTGGGGGCTCCTCTCTCTGCTGCGCTGGCCAACGGCGACGACACGCTGAGCATCACGGCAGACTGCTACTCCATCGCGCTGCTGTCCTTCTACACCTCGGCGCAAGTGGACGTGCTGTTGGGAGACTACCGCACGGCAAGCGCGCAGGACACGCAGACGCAGGCCGCCATCGCGGGCGCGCTGCTGGCCTACCGGACGGGCCCGGATCAGGACGTGTTCACACCAAATCACCTCGGCGCTGGTGGCGTACCGCTCGGCCGCAGACCAGGACACGGCAACGGCCTCAAGCATCGCAGCCGCGCTGCTCAGCTTCTACACCATCGCACAAGTGGACGGTCTCCTTGCCGGCTCGGAGTCACGGAGGCGGCCTCGGCCCTGCAAATGGCCGTGCGCTTTCCGGACGACGGAGGGGCCGACGAGGTGGTGGCCGCCATAGGAGAGCAGATCCTGGGCCCCACGGACGTCTCACTGTCAAACTGGACAGTTCGCCTGAGCAGCGGCTGCAGCGTGGTCACACCGCGGGCGCAGTGAGCGTGGACGGCTACACCCTGACTCTGGCGGTGAACCCCTGGAACATCGCGCGCACCTACAACTTGACCCCCGGCCGAGAGCTCCTCTTCGCCTGCCGCTACCGGCTCGGCACGCCTCCAACTTCGTGGTGTACATGTCCGAGGCCGACAACGTCTACGACCCCCTGTGCGGCAGCTTCGTGGGCGACCAGGGCGCCTGGAGCACGGCCAAGATTGGACGTCTGCGGCCTCCAGATCCTGGACGCAACCCTGGAGACCGGCAACACAGCAGTAGTAAGGAATGTCTGCTTATACACCCCTAATTATTTTGGTTTTTTGGACCCCAAACCCTGCAAAACAGCCAAATTCTCCAACCAGCTGAACGTTTTTCCGATGTCACCGGTCTTTGTCACCACTCCGTTTTTGGTGCAAAAAGCGCTGAAAACGGCGAACTCCGAAAAGTGCGTTTTTTCGTGTCAGACGTCGAAAGTGGTGCCCGAGCCTCCAAGTTCGCTTGTTTTCCGCCGAAAACCGGCTCCAGGCGTTCGCCGTGCTCCGAAGTCCGTTTTCTGCCCCGAAAAGCCTGCGAATTCCAGCCCGCTGAACTCGTCGCCGCTTGTCACCGCTTCGTCACCGCTCGCTTTTTGGGTGCAAAAGTGCGCAAAACCGGGCCCAGTTCCCGAGCTCCTTCTCCGCAGGGTTTTTCGCGGCCCGACAGCCCGCCGAGGTCCAGGCTCGGAGTCCGACAGCCCGCCGAGGTGGTCCGTCAGCCCGCCGAGCTGTCACCACTGAAGTCACCGCTCCATCCGGCTCCGTTTTTGCTGCAAAAAAAGCGCTTAAAACGGTCGAGCCCGAAGAGTCCGTTTTTCGTGTCGGACTGCAAGTGGAATGCCCGAGCCTCCAAATTCGCAGGTTTTCGGTGGAAAGCGGGCTCCAGACGACCACTTTGCTCAGTTTTCCGCTTTCGGGCCGGAAAAGCGGCGAATTCCAGCCCGCCGAGCATGTCACCGCTTGTCACCGCTTCGTCACCGCTCTCTTTGGGGCCGAAAAGTGCGCAAAAGCGCCCCAGTTCCCGAGAGGACGCGGTTCTTGGCAAGTTTGAGTCAATGATGGCATCAATGGCTCATGAATGGGCAAGGTTGGCTCATGAATGGGCAAGGTTGGTTCATGAATGGGCAAGGTTGGCTCATGAATGCCCCGCAGGTCATAGCCGCTGAGACAAGTGTCCTTCGCCGGTCTCATCATCAAGCGCTTTGACCGACGCCATCGGTCAATTCACATAAGTGAAGGACCTCGCTTCATGCCCAGTGTCCGACGCCATCGGACACTGCGTCATTCCACACTTCGCGTACAGGTAGGGCGTGTTGTGAAAGTACAACACCCCTGCGTTACGAATTCGTGTAACACCTACTCCTAAGAAAACATGTTTGAAGGACCTGTCACGGGCAACATCCCGGAGGTCCTGGACAGCGGAGAGGTGACTGACGGCACGCACGTCACAGCAGGACAGCTGGCCCTCGCTCTGACTCCCTACGCTCAAGTGACTGACCTGGCGGTGAACACGGCAGCCTCAGGCAACAACGCCGCTGCCATCCAGTCCCTGGACGACCGAGTCACCGCCGAGCTGGCCTCAAAGCAGCGCGCTGGCGCCGGCGATTGCGCCCCTAGCAACGGCTGCGGCCCTGGCCAAGCAGCATCGCCGCGCTGCAGAGCTCGCTGACCACGCCCCTCTCCAACAAGGCAGACCAGTCGGCCTTCGACGTGCTGGAGGGCGTGGTGGCCACTAAGAGCACCCCCGACTCAGTGGACCTGAAGCTGTCCAACTACAGCACCACGGCGGCCATGAACGGCTCCATCGCCTCGGCCAACAACGCCACGCTGGCCACGGTGGCGGCCAACTACGGCCTCAAGACGGTGGTGGACCAGCACTCCCTAGACAAAGCGGCGAGGATCACGCCGCTGGAGGTGGACACCAAGGTGGCCAACGCTCTCCTGGGGGCCGTCACCGCCGCGGCGCTGGCCTCCGAGCTCGCGAGCCGAGACGCCTCCATCTCGGGGCTGCAGGCCTCCAAGGCAAACGCCAGCGCCCTGACTGCTTACGCCCTGCAGTCGGCCGTGGACACTTCCTCGGTGGTGGACTCTAAGATAGCGACAGCCCTCTTTGACGCTGTCACCACGGCAGCCCTGGACGCCGCCCTCCTCGGCAAGGCGGACGCAAGCGCGCTGGCCTCCCTGCTCTCCACGGTGGACGGGTTGGACACGCCGCTGGAGGTAGACACAAAGATAGCAAATGCCCTGCTGGGCCTCGCCACCGAGGCCTTCGTCGCAGCGCAGCTTGCTAGCCGGGACGCCAGCATCACGGCGCTCCAGGGGGCCAAGGCCGACGCGACGCTGCTGGCCTCATACGCCACGAACGCCGCGCTCTCGGCCAGCGAGACCACGCTCCAGAGCGCCCTCGACGCAATCCTCGCGGAGCTCGCAGCCCTGCAGCTTTCCGGCAGCGGCGGAGTGTTAACGCGCCGGCCTGGGCGGGCTTCACGACTTGGGAGCTCGTTCGTGGAAGTAACGTCGTTCGCAACCTGCATTTCGTGGCTCCTCTCTCTGCTGCGCTTGCCAACGGCGACGACACGCTGAGCATCACGGCAGACTGCTACTCCACGGCGGGCACTGACGCTGCTATAACAGCAGCCTTGCTGGCCTACTCCACCTCGGCGCAGGTAGACGCGCTGTTGGGAGACTACCGCACAGGGGCAGCGCAGGACGCGGAGACGACCAGCGCCATCACAGGCGCACTGCTTGCCTACTACACCTCGGCGCAGGTAGACGCGCTGTTGGGAGACTACCGCACGGCAAGCGCGCAGGACACGCAGACGCAGGCCGCCATCGCGGGAGCGCTGCTGGCCTACAGGACGGGCCCGGACCAGGACGTGTTCACAACCAACCAAATCACCTCGGCGCTGGTGGCGTACCGTTCAGCCGCAGACCAGGACACGGCAACGGCCTCGAGCATCGCAGCCGCGCTGCTCAGCTACTACACCATCACACAAGTAGACGGCCTCCTTGCCGACAAGCTCGGAGTCACGGAGGCAGCCTCGGCGCTGCAAATAGCAGTGCGCTTTCCGGACGACGGAGGGGCCGACGAGGTGGTGGCCGCCATAGGAGAGCAGATCCTGGGCCCCACGGACGTCTCACTGTCAAACTGGACGGTTCGCCCCAGCAGCGGCTGCAGCGTGGTCCTGGCCACGCACACCGCGGGAGTAAGTGTGGACGGCTACACCCTGACCCTGGCGGCGAACCCGTGGAACATTGTGCGCACCTACAACTTGACCCCGGGCCGAGAGCTCCTCTTCGCCTGCCGCTACCGGCTCGGCACGGCCTCCCACTTCGTGGTGTACATGTCAGAGGCCGACAACGTCTACGACCCATTGTACGGCAGCTTCGTGGGCGACCAGGGCGCCTGGAGCACGGCCAAGATGTACTTCACCGTGCCGCCCAACGGAGTGGCGAAGCAGCACTTCGGGGCGCACTTCCAGGCGCCGGGCCTGCCCAACCAAACGGCAGGAACGGTGGACGTCTACGGCCTCCAGATCCTGGACGCAACCCTGGAGACCGGCAACACGGCGGAGGTGGAGGAGGACACGGCGGCTTCGGCGCTGCTGCTGAAGCACGAGTTCCTCGACGGAGGGGCCGACGACGTCACGCTGGCCACCCTGGGCGAGGTGCGGCTGGAGCCCACGCTCACCACGCTAGGCAACTTCCTGGTGCGCTCCAACAGCCAGAGCTCCGTGGCCTCGGCCAGCTTCACGGTGGGAGGCTTCCAGCTGGAGGGCTACGCCATGACCCTGAGCGCCTTCGCCTGGAACATCGTGCGCACCTACACGCTGACGCCCGGGAGACGCTACTCCTTCGGCTGCCGGTACCGGCTGGGCACGGCCTCCAACTTGGTGATGTACGTCAGCGCGGCCGACAACGACTACGTGGGCGTCACCGGCACCTTCCTCGGCACGGCCTCGCAGGGCGTCTGGAGCACGGCGCGCCTGGACTTCTCGGTGCCGCCGGGCGGAGTCACAAAGCTGCACTTCGGAGCCTTCGGAGGCTCGATCCCCGGGCTGGTGCAGCAGTCGGCGGGCACGCTGGACCTGTACAGCATGCAGATCAGGGCCTCAGCCTTCGAGGGAGAGTCGGTCTCGTGACGGACCTGCTGGCGGACTCGCTGGCCCTGCCACGCTCGTGTTCACGACGGGCGTGGACGCCTCAGGCGCCATTTCCTGCGCAGCGCTCACAGCAACCGGCACCGTCGCCGGAGCCACGCTGTCGTCCACAGGCGCCGTGTCGGGCAGCTCGCTGAGCATCACAGGGGCGGCCAGTGTGGGGCTGCTGAGCTCGGCCACCGGAATCACGGGCAGCACTCTCACCATCAACAACACCGCCAACGCCGGGAACTTCACCACGGTCGGAGACGTGTCCACGGGGACATTGACGGCCTCGGGCGCAGCAACCGCGGCGAGCTTCGCAGCCACCGGGGCGCTCACGGGCGCCACGCTGACCATCCCCGGGGCGGCCTCCACGGGCCCGCTGGACTGCGAGAGCCTGGACTGCACCTTCACGGCCACGAGCGGCGGAGTGTCGACGGGCAGCGTGGTGTGCGGCGACGTGACGAGCTCGGGCACGGTCTCCGCGCCGCAGCTCTTCGCGTCCAACACGCTCACCGTGACCAACACCTCCGACATCTCGGACGATCTCTTCTTGACGAAGAACTGGGCGGGCTGGAGCAAGCTGCAAGTGTCCAACAACAGCGCGGCCCCCCGACAGCGGCCCGGAGCTGCGGCTGCTGGGCAACCAGAGCGCCAGGGTCTTCCTGGAGCGGGACGGCGGGGCGCACCAGTGCGAGCTCATCATGATCAACGACGAGGCGCTGGTGCAGACGAAGAGCCTCTCCACGCAGCTGTCCCTGACCACGAACCAGAGGAACCCCGGCTGTCTCGTGATCGCGGGCAACACGGGCAACGTGGTCTGCAACACGAGCTTCACGAATTTGTCGGACAGCAGGGTGAAGACGGAGATGACTGAGGCCGACGTGGCAGAGCTCCAGCAGCTGTTTGACTCCGTGGAGGCCAAGCAGTACAAACGCCCTGACATGAACGAGGACCTGAGGCTGGGCTTCGCCTCAAACGACTTCGCAGGAACGAAGTGGAAGAACCTGACGGGCACCGCAAGGTGGAGCGACGGCACGGAGATGGTCACCCTCGACTACTCGCACCTCACCAGCGTGCTCTGGGGGGTGTGCACGGGCTTCCAGGGCCGGCTGGACGAGGTGGAAGCCTGGCAGGCCCAGCGGGGGCCGAAGAACCCATAAGAAACATGGCTGACGCTCGCAGACAAACCATCAAGGCCGTCTACGAGGATCCCCGCACAGGCTTCGGCAGCATAGCGCAGACGCTGCGGCAGGCACAGGTGCGCGACCCCAGCATCTCCAGAGAGGAAGTGAAGGCGTTTCTGGACGGCCTCCGGGTGAACCAGGACCGACCTCGTGCCTCTGGAGCCCATGAACCAGCTGCAGGTGGACCTGGCAGACATGAAGGCTTTCGGGGGCAAGCCCTACCCCTTCATGTTGGTGGCCATCGATGCGCTGACCAAAAAAGTGGCCTCGGAGCCGCTGAAGGATCGTCTCGCGAGCACCACCGCGGCGGGCATGAAGAAGGTCTTCCAAGCCCTGGGCGCGCCGGCCAACGTGTACTCCGACGACGGCTCCGAGTTCAAGAGGGAGTTCAAGGAGCTGATGGATTTCTGGGACATCGAGAAGCAGGTGACCAGGGGCCTCGCCTACTTCGCGGAGCGCACCATCCGCACCATCAAGGAGGCCATGTTGCGTCGCATAGCTGCCGGAGCGGGCCGGCGGGGCCAGTGGCACCTCATGCTGCCTGACATCTTGAACCAAATCCACGGAAGGAAGCACGCTACCACGCAGGTGGCGCCGAACCTCGCCTACTCTGACCCCGAAATGGCAGAGATTGCTCTGCGCAACATCGAACGCAGGGCCAAGCACAAGGTGACCCGCCCGGAAATCAAGGTCGGGGATATGGTTCGGATCAGGGTTAAGCCGATCGAAAGCAGGGGCTCCTACAGGGTCAACGAGATAGCCTGGAGCGAAAAGGTATACAGGGTAGCCTCCGCCGAGAGCGGGGAGATGGGGGCGAGGTTTGGCTTGGAGGGGTGGCCGGAAAAGGTGGTGCACAGGGATCTCCGAAAAGTCCCCGAAAACTCAGCTCCCGAACCGCGGGGGCTGGAGGTGCAGTCCCGCCAGCGGAGGCTACAGAGAGGCCCCAGGCTCCCACCTCCCTTTTGATGCTCTCTGTGCCTCTACGATCTCTACTCTACGTCTCTACTCTACATCTCGCGACAGCTCCGCCCGCCACTCACTGACGAGCTTCTTCGCGTCGGGTCGGGGTGGGGGCCCGGGCGGCCCCCCGTGATCCAGGACCGCGTCCCACGCGTCCCACTCCCCGCTCCACGCAGCATCAGCCTCAAACCAGCGTAGGGCAAGCTCTGCCCGCTGAGCGCGCGTGGCCTGGTCTCAAGAGCCGCAGAGACGTGGCTCACCTCTCTCATGATTTCCTCCAGCTCCACGCTCGCAACGAGGCATTTCTCGAGGCGTCGGACTTCCGCTTCCTCACCGAGCAGCTGCTCCTCGAGGAGCTCGATGCGGCGGCGCTGGTGCGAGCGCTCGGCCTCAAGCAGCGCATCCTCGCGAGGCCGCTTGGTGGGAGGCCGCTGGGCCATCAGAGCAGCCGCAAGGCAGGGTGCGTCCTCGTCCGCCCACGCGGCAGGCTTTTCCAGAAGCCATGCCTGCACGCATCGGAAGGCCTTGGAGGAAGTCATCTCTTGAGCAGCTGCGGCGGGTTTTTTTGAGACCATTCAAGCATTTGGGACCATTCGAGCATTTGGCGGGCTTCTTTTTTCTTTGCGCGAGTCCAAGCTCGTCAGTGCGTCCGCCTACGAAGATTTCTGTTCTCTTCCTCGAGGATCTCGACGCGGCGCTCCAGCGCCTCACGGCGGCAAGTCTCGCGGTTGGCCTCCCCCTCAAGCTGAGCAGCCCGCTCCCGCGCCATCTGCAGTTCCGCCAGATATCGCTCGCTGCGTTCGCAGAGCTCCTCCAGCACCCCGAGGAGAGTCCCATGGCGCGCAGCTTCGCCGATGAGATCCTCTTCAAGGTAGTCGATGCGGAGCCGGTAGTACAGGCGCTCGGCCTGGAGCAGCGCATCCTCGCGAGCCCGCGCGGGAGGCCGCTGGACCATCAGAGCGGCCGCAAGGCTGGCAACGTCCTCCTCCGCCCACACGGCGGGCTTCTCCAGAAGCCATGCCTGCATGCACCGGAAGGCCGCTGAGGAAGTCATGATAGCTTTAAGTGGCTGCGCGGGTTTTTTTGAGTCCATTCAAGCATTTGGGACCATTCGAGCATTCGGCGGGCTTTTTTTCTTTAGCGCGTTCCCCTTGCCCTGTCCAAATCCTCATCAAGCTCATCAACGCGCTCGCTCGAGGATCTCGTCGAGGCGCTCCACCCGCTGACGGATGTTGCTGCGCTCCAGCTCCGCAACGCGCTGCTCCGCCTGCACCGCTCGCTTGCGGGTTTTGTCGGAGGTACTCGTTCTTGCGGTCCAGCATCCAGCGGAGAGTTTTGTTGTCTCGCTCCCGCTCCTCGCGGCGCAGAGTTTCATCGAGGAGCTCCTCATCGAGCTGCGCGATGAGATGCCGCTGGTGCGAGCGCTCGGCCTCAAGCAGCGCGTCCTCGCGAGGCCGCTCGTAGGGAGGCCGCTGGGCCATCAGAGCAGCCGCAAGGCAGGGAGCGTCCTCGGCCGCCCACGCGGCAGGCTTCTCCAGGAGCCATGCCTGCACGCATCGGAAGGCCGCTGAGGAAGTCATCTCTTTGAGCAGCTGCGGCGGTTCGAAATCATCGAGAAAGCGAGAAGGCGAGAAAACGAGAGCTCGGGATCTTTCTTTTTTCAGGTTCCGACAGTCTACGCCCAGCAGCGGCTCAGCCGCAGCGGCAGTGCCGGAGCGGGCCCCAGAGGCGGGGGCCCCACGAGGAACTCCATCACGAGGTCGAAGGGCGCGGAGCCTGGCGGAGCGTAAGCGCCCAGCATCCGCAGCTGCTCCAGGTTGCGCCAGTGTCCCAGCGGCCGCGAGTTGTGAGCGTCGAGGCCGTAGACCTTGTCGTTGAAGGGCGAGAGGGACTTCTTCTCGACGGTCTCCACGGCGATCTCGTGCGCGCGGCTGCGCAGCTGCGCGAAGGTCGCCCTGCGCTCGCTGCCTTCCTCCAGCACCTCCCTGTACACGAGATGCCGGACGTTGGTCACCGCCTTCTTGGGCACGCCCTTGATCTTGCGCTTCTCCTTGCGCGCGCCGTCGGGCTGGACCGTGAGGATGCTGTACATCTTGGAGCGCAGGCCGACATACTCCAGGATCCTGGCGGGGAAGGTCTCGTCGCCGAGCTTGCCCAGCAGCCCCCATCACCTCGATGGCCTTGGCGCGCGCCGCAGCAGAGAGTGCGCTCAGGTCCCTCTCGGGGTCCTTGGACTTGCCGGCCACGTCGAAGAGGGCGGCGCCGTTCAGGTTCGCCTCGGCCATGGCGTGGAGCGGGTCCTGCAGCTCGAAGATCTGCACCATCACGGAGTCGGTGTCTGTGAAGAGCAGCCTCATCTTCGGGAAGAGCCTCTCATGTGGAGGTAGTAGGCCTTCTCCATCATGAGCTTGGAGAGCTGCAGCGTGCGGGCGCCGACTTGGGTGGGCACGCTCACGCAGGCCTTGCTGCGGTTCGTCTTGAGCGTCTCCACGAAGGCTAGGAACCCCTCCGAGTCGTTGATCTGAAACTCGAAGTTCGTCACGGAGCTCTTGCCCACAGCCCGCTCGAACTTGGCCGGGTCCACGTAGGCGTTCGTGTTCCTGAACTTGTCGGGGTTCATGCAGCAGCGGCCGAAGATGGCGTTCTGGGTGAGCTTCACCACCTTCTCGGCGACCACGATCCCCGCCGTCTTGAGCTGCCTCCGCTCGCTGTGCTTGAGCTCCATGAAGCCCGCCATGAAGGGGCTGCAGGCGAAGCGGTAGGCCCTGTGCAGCCTCCAGACCCTGGCGCCCAGCACGTCCCGCAGGAACTTGAGCCGCTTGCCGTCCACGCCCTCCTCCACGTGCATGCCAAGGAAGGGCACGAGCTTCTCGCAGGGCGACGGGGAGAGGCCGAGGCGCTCCGCCATGTTCGCTGTGTGCGGCCCGTACAGGCCCTTCCCAACCTTCATGCGCGCGGGCGGAGCCCAGTCCAAGTGGTCGTGCACCTCCGGGGGAAAGTCGTAGTCCACGAGGAGCAGATAGCTCACCTCCTCGGAGTCGGACTCCCAGTTCAGCCCGGAGAGGCACGTATCGTGCAGCCAGCTCAGCCTTGCGGCGTTTTCGTCTGGCAGGGCGACCGTCTCGCAGGGGCCGTTGGGCATGGGTAGCGACATTGCTGCTGGGTACATGGCGTTGAAGTCCAAGTACGAGATCCAGCTGACGGGCTCCTCGGAGTTGTAGTCCTCCTCGCCCAGCTCGGGGTTGTTGGCTTGAGCGAAGGGCTGGAAGATGCAGCCCAGCCCTCCCATGACAGAGGCCCGCACGTCCTTGTAGGCCTGTTCGTTGGTGATGAGGTGAATGGGAGTCTCGCGGGCTGAGTGCCGCAGCATGGCGTCCCAGGCGGCTCCGGGCAGCGTGACATAGTGGATTGGGTCGAGCCCCGACTGCGCCCGGAAGGAGTCCCGGTAGCTCTCCATCACGTCCGCCAGGGCCAGGACGTCGGTGTGGAGGTAGCAGTCGTGGAACTCGCGGAAGGTCTCCCACCCCATGAGAGTGGCGGTGTTGACGGCCAGCCGGTGGTCCTCTGCGCTCACCGCTTTTCCAGCCAGCACGCTGTCGTAGCAATGCTGCTCCCACACCGCGGGCATCTCCCACGCCTCGGCGCCGCAGAAGTGCTCGAAGGGCATGGGCAGCTGGCGCAGGATGCAGTCCCACGCCTGCTCCAGGTCGCAGTGCGTCCGCCGCTGTTTGAGAGGCCGTCTTTGGGGCGGAGAGTCGGTCGGCGTGCGCAGCTGCAGCTCGGGGTGAAGCGAGGCCATCAGCGGGAAGAGCTCTGGCAGCTGCTTGTGGGCGCAGGCCCTGAGGTCGTCGATCATGCTGGCCAGGCTTGTGGGGAAGACGTTCATGCTGTCCACGAACCTCAGCGGGCCCCAGCTCATCTGCAGGCACTTCTCGCCCGACTTGCAGAGGACTCGGAGGCAGAGGTGGCTGTAGTCGCCCTGCTTGATTGCGGCCTGCAGGGCGCACCAGCCGCTGAGGGGCCTTGGCGCGGCCTTGGCCTTGGCCTTTGCCCTGCCCTTGGGCGCGGCCTTTGGTGCAGCCTTGGCCATGGGCATGGGCCTCTCGGACTCGCTTCCTTCTCATCGCTCTCGGTGCCGTCGTTGTCGCTGTCCTCGCCGAGCTCTTCGCGCGGCGCCCTGCTGACAGGAGAGCCCATCGTGGCGATGTAGCGCAGCAGGAAGTGGAAGTCGTAGCCGCCCCCGTTGTGAAAGACCACTGGGATGGTCTTGGGCGTCTGGGCCGCGAGGTTGCAGGAGTGGCACAGCGCCCCGAGATACTGCCCAGTGCCGTGGCAGTGGTGGAGCTTCTTCTCAGCGGTCTCGAAGGAGGCGAGGCACTCCCTGCAGTGAGTGGCGGCCCTGTGCTCCAGCTCCTCCCTCCGGGTCATGCTGACGGGCCGAGTTCGGCGTCTCCAGGTGAGGTAGTGGTCGGCCAGCTTGAGAAGGTCGTTCAGCATGGTGCGGACGGCGTGGTACTTGTCGCTGTCCCGCTCGTGGTGCGTGAGCCTCAGCCTCAGCTCCTCTGGTGGCACGTAGCCGCAGCGCCCGACAGCGACGTAGCAGGAAGAAGCCGCGACGGTCTGGCGCGCCGGCTGCTGCTGCGCTATGTGGACCGTCGGGGCGGGCGTGCTGTAGACCACGAGGTCCGCGTAGCACGTCAGGGGCGCGAGCTCTGCGGAGGCCTTGCCCCTGTAGCGCAGCAGGCTCTTCTCGGGCCCGGGCAGCGGCACTTTCCGAGTGCGCTCGGCTATCTCTCGATAGCACTGGGTGGCGCGGTGGCGCTGCCACGAGGCCTTCAGGGTGAAGCGGGCCATGCACCTCGGGCACTTGTACTCCGCGCAGCAGCCGCCGGTGTTGGTGGGCGTGGCTCCCAGGGTCAGCCCCTGCCTGCCGGCCAGCGCCTGGAAGTTGTGGATCAGGCTGTAGTGGCCGCTGTGCAGGAGAAGCAGCACGGTGTGCTGGACGACGCCCGTGCCGCTCGGGGCGCGCTGCTGGAGGACGTGGTAGTACTCCAGCCCGTCCGCCCACAGGGTTTGCTGCCACACGAAGACGAAGTCCTCCACCCGCCCGGCGTTGCGGAGCTCGAAGGCCTCGATGTCGTCGAAGCCCACGGGGCGGTCCGTCGGCAGGCCAGAGAAGTCCACCCCCGCGTCGGCCAGAGCGGGCTGCCAGCCCGGGGGGCGCGGTCCTCGGCGGCCGGCCAGCTCGGGGTAGAAGAAGGAGCCCGCGAGCGAAAGAAGCGATGCAAGCCTTTCTCTCATCCACACTGTTCCATTCCTTTCCTCTCCCTGTCTCTTCCTCTCGGCCATTGCCTCGTCCATCGACAGTAGAGAGATGAGAGAGAGCAATGAGAAGAGAGGCCATCACTTCCCCTTCTCTCGCTCTTTCTCTCCTCACTCTGCAGCCAAGCCGCTATGACGTGAGGAATAGAAAGGCTTGGAAGGAGAGAGTGGTGAGGTACGAAGAGAAGGAGGAAGATGATGGGTGAGAGCGTGTACATTGGGTTTCTTTGACCACACGCTCTCCCATCCCTGTCTCTTCTCCCTATCATTTCACTCTCTTTCTCTTCTCTCGGTTACACCTCAGACACGAGAATCGAGTGAATGAGGGAGAGAGAAGGGATCTGTCTTTCCTCGCCGTGAAGGATCTTGATGAGGCGAGATATAGGAAAGACAGATGTGTGTAAGGGATAGGAAATGAGCGAATGAACGGAGAGAATGGGTGGCGAGGCTTCTCTTCCCGTCACTTCCCTTCCGTTCCTTTTCCTTCCGTCGCTTCACCTCATGCCTCGTCCCCTCGCCTCTCGGCTTCCACGAAAGGAGCGGAGCGGAGGGAGTTAGAGAAGAGAGGGATAATAGAGGCATGAAGGGATGGTGAGTGACTGATAGGTGGGTGATGTCTGTTCTTACGTCCCACCTGTCACTCACAGTCCCTTCCCACATGCTAACTCCCTTGACCAGCCGGTGAACGAAAGAGGCTGAGGGAGGCATGTGGGTTAACTCACGAACGAAGTGACGAAGAAAGAAGAGATGAGGAATGAGGAAGTCCCTACACACTGTCTCTTTACCCTTCCTTTCTCCTCACCGTCGATGCGAAGGGAGACAGAGGTGAGAGGTACAGTGAAAGCGACAGAATGGAGCTAGGACACTCTTCTCTCCGCTGCCGCGACCGAAAGAAGAGAGGGATGAGGCAAGAAGGAAGAGAGAAGAGATAGGGATGAGATGGGGTGGGAGCAGCTCACGGCCTTTTGCCGCTCCCGCCAGGTGAGCCCTTCGACCCCGAGGCAGTGCGCGAGGACGCACCACATGAAGCAGCGGTGGTCCTCGTTCTGAGGGTTCCAGATGGCCTTCTTCTTGGCCAGGGTCTCGGGCAGCTCCTTCCAGCAGCCTCCCGCCTCGGTGGGCGGCGGGGGCGCGGGCATGTCGGCCAGCTGCTGCGAGGGCGCGGTCAGCAAATACGCGGCCGTGATGCCCACGACGGTCCAGTTAGACTCGGGGAAGCGGGAGCGCTCGAGCGCGACCTCGAACTTCGTCCTGATGGCTGCCCTCATGGTTCCGGCGCGGGCCGACAGAGGCGCGGGCCTCACGATCCACGGCGCCAGCCTGAGGTAGTGGAGCGTGAGCTCCACCCTGTCCTCGTCCTCGTCCTCGTCGTTTACGGCCGGGCGCGTCAGCAGGATCTGGAAGCTGACTTTGGCGAGGACGGGCAGCCGAATTGCCAGCAGGTCTTGGAGCCGGTCCACCAGCAGCCGCATGGCATCGATGGTGAAGACCTGCTGCCCAGGAAGAGGGCGCAGCCGCAGCTCGCGGGTCCAAGCGGCCCCGCGCGGGCGCAGTTCTGTCACTGCGGCCTCGGCGCTAGGAGCGCGCGGCTCCTCCAGAGGCACCGCCCGGACAGCGCTGAGCCCCAGGCGGCCCCAGATGCGGTCAGACAGCTCGGAGATCATGGCGCGAATTGGTTTGAGCTGAAAAAATTGCTTTCTATAGAAAAATAATAAAATATTCAGTCGGTCGGACGAGCGCTTCTTTTTTCTGTCACGTTCTGTCCTGGCTTCTGTTCTGTCCCGGATTCTACCGCGTCACAGCGAGTCGGTGCTGCTGCCCTGCAGGTTCAGCGCAGTGAGGAGCTCTCTGGAGGCCTCGTCCAGCTCCTTGCGCGCCTTCTCAACCCGCTCCAAGGCTGCGAGGGTTGCGCTCTTGGCCGCCAAGCGAGACCGGCAGCCGCTCAGCGATCTTCTTGCTGACGAGCTGCTCCTCCACCTCGTAGAGCTCTCTCTCGATCTGCGCCAGCGAGGCGATGTCGCTCGTGCGAATGCGGCGCTGCCTCTGGGCCTCGCGCTTCTCGCGGAGCGTCTCGCAGCTCTCCTCCTGGCGCTCCTCGGCCACCGCGGGAGCGGAGCAGCGGGCCGTGCGCTGGTTGAGGCGCTTGCGAAGCTTGAGCCGAAGCTCTTGGGAGCGCTTCAGCATGTCCCTCCAGTCCTGCATGTCGACCTCCTCCGCCGGGAACCTGCCGGCGACCCCGTCAGCCAGCAGCCGCTCCAGCACGGGCGCTCCCTGAGTGGGCTCGTCATGCAGGCGGCTCACCTCCTCCAGAGAGGCTCCCCGCTTCAGCGCCTCGGCATCGACGGCGGCCCTCAGCAGAGGCCTCAGCTGCTCGCGGCGCTCAAGGACATGGGTGGCCATTCTGAATTTTTTTAATGAGCAAAAAAAAGGCTGCGGCATCGGAAGAAACTACATCGGGCACTCTCGAGAAGGTGGCTCCACGCGCTGATCTGTGACCTCAAGACTCAACCCGCACATGCCGCTCATCAGCCACAAGCTGCGCGCTCTCAGCCTAACGCGCGCGGCGCAGTGAGCCAGCTCAGCGGGGCGGTCCGCAAACGTGCCGCCGGCGTTCCAGAAGCGCGCGTGGGCCGGCAGCTTGGCTTTCAGCATCCAATCGCCGCCGCGTGATTGCCTCACAGAGGGCAGCAGCCGCTGGCGCACGGCCTCGGGTGTGAGCTTCGCGTCGAAGACGCGCTCGGATGCGGCCGCTAGCTGCTCGACCAGATCGGTCTCGGCCCGCTCCCAGAAGAGCCTCGCGCGCTCATCGGTTGCAAAGCTCACGCTGGGCCGCTGCCCCTCGGAGAAGGCCCTGGGCTCCCATGGGATTTCCAGCGAAGCTTCGCTCTGCCAAAACAGCGGCTCCATGCACAAGAATTTGCCACCCTTTGCATTGGAGCGCACCTCGCCCAACTTCCACATGCTAGCCTGGCTCGTCATCTTTTTCTGTCTCCGATTAAAAAAAGATTGGTCCGAGCATGCGAAACTGCTTGAGCCGCGCCCTCGCCTGTGCGTGCTTTGTTGTGCTGGTGGTAATTGTTAAACATGCCGAGACTGCTGGAGCTGTTTTGCGGCACAAAGTCGATTGGCCGAGCCTTCGAGGCGGTGGGGTGGGAGGTCGTCTCCCTGGACATCGTGTCGAAATTTGAGCCCACGATCCTGTGCGACATCCGGAGCTGGGACTACACGCTGTTTCCGCCGGGGCACTTTGACATGGTCTGGGCCAGCCCGGTCTGCACGGAGTACAGCCGAGCTCTGACGATGCGCCATCGACGACTCGAGGAGGGCGACGCGCTGGTGCTCAGAGCCCTTGAGATCATGGCGCACTTCGACCCGCTCATGTGGGTCATAGAGAATCCGGCCACCGGGCTGCTGAAGACCCGCCCGTTCATGGCGCCTACCCTGGGTGGACGTTACCTACTGCAAGTACGGGACTCCGTACAGGAAGCAGACCCGGCTGTGGACCAACATGCGCTGGAGGCCGAGCCGAGGGCTGTGCAGGAGCGGCAGCCGGTGCGATGCGTGGGAAGACGGGAGGCATCTGAGGGGCGCCCAAGGGGGGCCTCGACTCATGGGGGCCTGCGTGAGAAGGTCAGAGGGCAGTCGCGTGAGCTGCTTTACAGCATTCCTACGGCGCTGTGCGAGGAGATTGCGAGTGCGGCCACGGCAGAGCTTGCGGATCGGCTGAGCATTCCGGACTGAACCGAGGATCATTTCTTATAAGATCCCTCTCCAGTATCAAACGAGGTTGGGCGAGCCAGTGGTTCCTATAGGTTCCTACAAGGGCCTAAAAAAACTCCGACGCCCTTCGTCTGGTTGGGTCATGAGCCGTTGGGCAGACCAGTACTTAAAAACGAACCCCCCCGCACCCGTTGGGCGAACCAGTACTTAAAAAAAACGAAACCCCCCAGGCACGTTGGGCAGACCAGTACTCGAAAAAAAAATCCGAAACCCCTCCAGACCTGTTGGGCAGACCAGTACTTGAAAAAAACGACACCCTTCCAGACCCGTTGGGCAGACCAGTACTAAGCCAAAAATGCCGCGCCCTTTGGGCAGACCAGTACTTGAAAAAACGAACCCCCTTCGGGCCCGTTGGGCGAACCAGTACTTGAAAACGAATCCGAAACCCCTCCAGACCCGTTGGGCGAACCAGTACTTGAAAACGAATCCGAAACCCCTCCAGGCCCGTTGGGCGAACCAGTACTT